>PVJI01000823.1:0-170077 GCA_004026765.1 Micronycteris hirsuta | reverse complement strand
CCTTCTAGGTGCTCAGCCAAGTGTTTTGTGTGTATTACCGTATTTTTCAGACCATAAGATGCACCTAGGTTTTCGAGGAGGAAAATAGGAAAAAAAATTTTTGAAGCAAAAAATGTGGTAAAATATTTAATAACATAAATAACATAATATTTCACCAATGTGAGCCAGGTAAGCTACATTTGGACTATAAGATGCACCTCCATTTTCCTCCCAAATTTGGGGGGGTGCATCTTATAGTCCAAAAAATATGGTATTTTACTGAATTATCTCAATAACCCCAGCTGGTTGGTACCATTTTATACCTCTTTTAAAGATAGAAAAGCTGAGGCTCAGTGAGATTAAGTAACATATGCAGTTAGCTTGCAAATGCATGACCTGGATTCTAACTCAGTCTGATTCCAGAGGTTTTACACTGAGCTGCTTTTCTGTATTACCTCTCACTAAATTCCACATCTGTGCTATACCTACACGAACTGGGACTGGAGAAACTCTTAGAATCAGGAACATTGATTCATTATAAATTCATAGGTACCAACTTGAAGTGGAAACTCCGTGCTGCCTCGGGGATCTCTCCATGTTTTTACTCTAAAATATTAAATGGAAAATTCAAGAAATAACAGTTCATGTGTTTTAAATTACACTCCATTCTGAGTGAGCAGCTTGATGAAATCTTGTGCCAGTCCCATGCTATCGTCCTGCCCTGTCCTGCCCAGGATGCCGATCATCCCTTTGTCCAGTGCAGCCGCATTGCGGATGCTACCCACTCCTTAGTCACTTAGTAGCTGTCTCCGTTATTAGACCAACTGCCACATTTTCAGTGCTTGTGTTCGAGTAACTCTAATTTTCCTCGCTCATGTCCGCAAAGCGCAAGAGTAGTGATGCTGGCAATTCAGATACGCCAAAGAGAAGCCTTAAGTGGTTCCTTTAAGTGAAAAGGTTTAAAAAATAGCGTATATTATATAGGGTTCAGTACTACCCTGGATTTCAGGCATCCCTTGGGACGTATCCCCTGTGGATAAGAGGGACTGCTGTACATTGTGCCTTCTTTCTGGAAGACACACCCATTTCCTGTCTTCTACTTTCAGTTTACTCCTGGTCATGTTTCACGTAGCTCCTTCAATGTCACTTCCTTCTCCTGGTCCCCAAACTAGGTTAATTCCCTACTGTCGCCCTACACCACTGGTTGATACTCCTCACACTTGTAATTATTAAGCAGTATAGAACTGGCTAAAAATAAGGGTTCTGTACAGTTCTACAGCCAGACTGCGTAGCTTCCAAACCAGTAACTAGTTGTGAAATTTGGGGCAAGATGCTAACCTCTCGATGTCACCCTCATCTGTCATATGAGGATGAGAACTGTATCTAGCACAGAAGGTTGTATGAGAACTCAATGTATTATTAATCTTATTCTTTTTTACTCCACTTTTGCTTTTTATTGGGGGGAGGGTTGTACAAACCATAGTATTGTTTGTTCCTTATTTTCTGTTTGTTTTGAACAAACCATAGGATTATTTCTTAAATTTGCTGCTTTCTTGAAAGTCATTGATTTGCATTGTTGAATTTACCTGTATAATTTATTGATAGATACCCTCTAAAATTAAATGTATACTCTATAAATGCTATGTGTAGAAAAACAAAAATTTTAAATAAGGATGTATCATTTTTAAAAAGAATATTCAAATTTAATTAAAAGCACTATTGGGTCTTTTTTTGTATATTGAGAAACCCATCTTAGGAGTTGCCAACTACATTTTCCGATAAAATGCAATAATTCTGTCTTTGAACACGCTGGCACTCTTTTTCAATTGGGGGAAACAAGACTGAGGGACTTAGGTTTGAGGAAGGCATTAGCGAATTCTAAGAGGGAAGACAGCTAGATAATTAACACAGTGCTTCAACAGAGCACAGTGGTTGGGCTTATCATAATCAAGTGGAATATGTATTACTGATAGTATCAGATTTCACCTTGAGTACATTTACTCTTATAGTTCCTCCAAGTGTCATTGGTCCTAACCCTGAAAATCTCACTGTCGTGGTGAACAACTTCATCTCCTTGAGCTGTGAGGTCTCTGGTTTTCCACCTCCTGATCTCAGCTGGCTCAAGAATGAACAGCCTATCAAGCCAAACACAAACGCTCTCATTGTGCCTGGTAAGGAACTCATTACTCTTATAAGGTGCGCAAAACGTTTTCATTTTCTTTTATTTTAAACACAAATGACATTTCAGCTTCCAGACTTTTACTCCATTTATTTGTTCACATTAATTGCCTCTCTTTACCTCTTTGGGGCTATTAGGATAAGATTGTGTAGACTTTTATGATTTTAGTGGGAATCTACAGTAACAAAGTCCGCTTCAATAAATTATGAAATTTAGTAACAGAACTGCTTAGTAATTCCATGTGGGTGATAGGCTAGTAAATAGTGCTTTCATTGGATAAATTCACTGGTTGTTTTTAATCAATTCTATAGCTTCCTGTTGACAGATAAATAGCTAGACAAATAGACAGACACTTCTCACTGTGGGAAATCCTTGTTAACATGTTTGACTATAGTACAATTACTGTTTGCTCACTGGAACCTATATCAAACAGTTCTACCCATGTTTGCTTAAAGGGGAGAAAAAAATTTGTGAATTTCATTTTTTATAAAGAAGTGCAATCAATCATATAGGAATGATTCAATTCTTCCATCTTAAAGGTGAATGCTTCTAAATAAACGTTACTATAACAGAGCATACTGGCACTTATCTTACTGATGAAAATACAGTAGTTATGAGAACCACCTCTTTACCACTCTTCAATTTCCACGACCTTTGTCCACAGGTGGCCGGACGCTACAGATCATTCGGGCCAAGGAATCCGATGGTGGTCAGTACACTTGTATAGCTATCAACCAGGCTGGTGAAAGCAAGAAAAAGGTCTCCCTGACTGTTTATGGTTTGTTTTCACTCTCAGAAAATTCTTTCATTTTTAAACTGGTATGAAATCTTTCCTGTCTGCACACCTTAATGAAAAAAAAACAAAACAAAACCCCTTCTGTCCTTGTTTTTCCCCAGTGCCCCCAAGCATTAAAGACCACGGCAGTGAATCTCTGTCTGTAGTTAATGTAAGGGAAGGAGCCTCGGTGTCACTAGAATGCGAGTCCAACGCTGTCCCACCGCCAGTCGTCACCTGGTACAAGAATGGACGGATGCTAGCCGAGTCTACTCACACAGCGGTTTTGGCTGATGGGCAGATGCTGCATATCAAGAAAGCTGAGGTGCATCTTTGATCCCTGTTTCCCCATCATGACTTCTTAGTGGGATTGCGGAAGAGGGAATTGGAAAGTGCCTATTCCCATGACTACAGTGAAAAATGACATTTATTATGAGCACATCGTCCATGCCATTGGTTTTATTTATATAAAAAAAGCAGGATGGCAGGAAGCAATTAGAGCTGGGGCGTTTGAGCGTGAAGATGACTGATGATTTAATCTACACTCGAACAGTGTGGTTGGTCATCTGTAACTCAATGGAGCGCATACAATAGTATCTTTTTCTTTTAGGTG
Source organism: Micronycteris hirsuta (assembly GCA_004026765.1). Taxonomy (NCBI): domain Eukaryota; kingdom Metazoa; phylum Chordata; class Mammalia; order Chiroptera; family Phyllostomidae; genus Micronycteris; species Micronycteris hirsuta. The sequence goes on along the minus strand of PVJI01000823.1, from coordinate 166,531 downwards.
TCTGACACAGGCCAGTATGTATGTAGAGCTATAAATGTAGCAGGACGGGATGATAAAAATTTCCACCTCAATGTATATGGTGAGCATCTGCCTCTAATACAACTCTTTTTCCCCCAGATATGCCAATGAAAGACAGTGTCCTGAGTTAGCTTAATGAGGGCACATGACTCTCTTCTGTCTTTTCACAGTGCCGCCCAGTATCGAGGGACCTGAAACAGAAGTGGTTGTTGAGACAATCAGCAATCCTGTGACCTTAGCATGCGACGCCACTGGAATCCCACCTCCCACCATAGCGTGGTTGAAGAACCACAAACCCATAGGTAAAATAGCTTTGCGTTTTTGTGTGGTTTTCTTCGGCTCTGAATGCACGTGCTTTATAAGCTAGCACATGTTCATATTGTGCTCATAGCTGTGTTTTTAGTTGATAAAGCCTACTGTCCTGAAATGTAAACTTACAAAATAGACTCCTAAAATTATTTTTTTTGCCCTGCCTGGTGTGGTTCAATGGATTGCATGCCAGCCTGCAAACCAAAGGTTTGCTGGTTCAGTTCCCAGTCAGGGCACATGCCTGGGGTGTGGGCCAGGTCCCCTGTAGGGGGCGTGCAAGAGGCAACTACACAATGATGTTTCCCTCTCTTCCTCTCTTCTTTCCCCTCTCTCTAAAAATAAATAAATAAAATCTTATGAGAAATTATTTATTTTATAAAGAGATCTTTCTCTTGGCCTTTTTTTTCAAAAAGGCTCTCATTTAAAATAAAAGCACAAAGGAAGAGCTTTTTAAAATTTCTTTTCAATCACAGTTGACACAACATTGTATTCGTTTCAGGTGTACAACATTGCCATTAGACATTTCTGTACCTTGTGAAATAATCACCCTAACAAGTCTGGTACCCATCTGACATCATGCATAGTTATTACAATATTACTGACTGTATGTCCTGGGCTGTACTTTACGTCTCTCTGACTATTTTCATAACTGACAATTTGTATTTCTTAATCTCTTTTACCTTTTTCACCCATCCCCGGAACCCCTCCCATTAAGAAATCTATCACAAGAAGCAAGACATTTTTATGTTGAATTATAGAGACGTTAAAAATAAAAGCTTTTTTATGATTTGTTTTGCTCTGTTTCTACCCCTAGAAAATTCTGACTCACTTGAAGTTCATATTTTATCTGGAGGTAGCAAACTCCAAATTGCCCGGTCTCAGCGTTCAGACAGTGGAAACTATACGTGCATTGCATCAAATATGGAAGGAAAAGCACAGAAAACTTACATTCTTTCAATTCAAGGTATGTGATTTATCTTTGATATCTTCAGTATATTCTTTCTGTAGTACAAAATAAGTCTACAGTTAAAGAGACCATTTGAAATTGATTCAAAATGTCTTTAGATTAGCAAGAAATATTATCAGTTCTCTGTCTTACATTTACCAGTAGATTATATTTTCATGGAAATCAGCATAAGTGTGGAAAAAATAGTAGAAATTTAATAATCTTTATTTTCTCATGTTTAGCAAAATTCTTACTGAATTATACTTTATTTAAAACTGGCATAACTTCTATTCATGCAAAGCACATAGGTCTATTCATATATATAGGTATAGATATAGATAAGTAATATTTAATTCATGAAGAGACTGCATTTTGTTCTAGCTACAGTTAGGGGATTGGGTAAACTTCAAGTAATCATGAATCTTTTGCTATTTTGGAGTGAGAATAAGAAGTATTAATTCATTCAACAAATATTTACTTAATCTTATATGTTCCAATATAGTATTGAGCCCTGCAAGGGAAACTTGCATCCTTTTGATTTTCAGTAAACGTCTAATTAGTACTTTTGTCTCAATAGTTAATTGAAATGGAAGTCTAACTCGAAACTACGTCAAAATGCTTACTTTTTCCAATGTTAATAGTTATTTTCAAAATACTTTTTCATAAATTATAAATGTACACTAGTACCGATCTGTTATGTGCTCTGCTAAAGCTAACAACAGAAAGTGAAATCAAAGAAGTAAAATAAATGTATGGTCATCAGCAATTCCCTGGATTACTTTGAGATTTCAGAAACAAAATGGAAAACCAGCTACTCAGGGATTCACCATTAGAAATTGTATGTCTCGTTATGTTCAATGCATCAATAGTAATAGCTGTTAATCATGGGGGGGATGTGGTAGACCGAACATTTTATCAGACTTTTTATGTACATTACCACGTCCTAAGACTAGAAATAACACATGCATATAGGGCCTAGCACAGTGCTTTTCATATATTAGACACTCATTAAAGGATACTTCTTATTAACATTCTTATTGATTTGACTTCTTTAGTGCTATCAAGTCTGTGAATTTGGTGTGATTATTATCATCCTCTGGGTGACTAAAATGAGATTTGGAGGGAGCCTGCAGTGGTGTGCTGGTAAATGTTGAACAATTGACTCCAGATAAATAGGCACTGATTGATAGCCAATGGTTCGCCAGTGTCCACGGGGCAGACACCCCCACCATGGCTCGTTTCAAGCTACCAGCATCATGTCACTGAACATGGAGTAAGGAGGGCATGCAAAACTGGCTCTTGTGAACTCATGCAAGCTGTTCCAGCAGACCACTATGATTGCCAGAAGAGAAATTCAAATGTGTTTTTGTTCAATACTATTGTCAATATTTTTATTACACGTTATTTCTCAGTAGAACCATTAAAGCGAAAACCAAACATGGCTAGAAAAACAGAACAGAAACTCTTGGATCTTCAATAAGCCTATCTGTTGTTCAGATTAAATAACATTTAAATTGCATTACAGAGAAAGATAGAACCCAATTAGACACTTTTCTCAGACCTTATGCCAAGAATTTACAAAGCAGATTCTCCTGAACTGTACTAATTCTAAGCTATCTATTGAGAATTTAATCTAAGAGGGATTCTATTTATCCAGGAAGTATGTCCCTAAGGTAGACTTGTCACCAGTCCCTACGACTAAATAATTACATCAGATTACAAAGATACCAGGAATATTGAAGCGATTGCTTTAGCCATTCCTCATTTAAAAATAATTTATGAGGATAATAATAGTTCTCTCTTGAACCACAATCTAAGAAGGCTATGAAATTAAAATGACATGTCATTCTGTGATTCTCTTGTACATATTAGAATTTCTATCACTATACCTTGTTAATAGACATTTTATTTTTCCAAAGTTCCTCCAAGTGTTGCCGGAGCTGAAATTCCAAGTGAAGTCAGTGTCCTTCTGGGGGAAAATGTTGAGCTGGTCTGCAGTGCAGATGGCATCCCCACCCCAGTAATTCAGTGGCTCAGAGATGGAAGCCCCATCCCTAGCAGTGAATCAGAAAGAATCCGGTATGTTTAAGAAGAATCTTTGCATCATTAATTTTAAGGTCTTGTAAAATGCTTTATGTTTCACATTTCACACGAATAATACCAAAATCAGTTGCCTTGGAATGTGGCTAGTTATATTGTAGAGAAAAAATATAAAATTTTGGAACGTTGGACACAGAAATTCTTGGAGAATCACTCAAAAGTGTGTGTGTGTGTGTGTGTGTGTGTGTACTCTTTACTCATTAACTCTGAGTTACAAAATCTCCTCAGACAGTCATTCCTACAAACGTTAGTTAACTGTTGTTGGTTTTATTCCTCTAATCAGAATAAATGCTTATACCCAAGCCCATGTTATAGAATAATTAGCTCTTCCCTAATAACATCACACCAGTTTTACCCTACAAAAGATTCACCAATAATCTTAGATATGATTTCATGTCCTGAGATCTCCAAACCACCAAACATGCTATATTTCTTGGGTCATGTTGAGAAAAGATACAATATTAGAACCCAGTTCATTCCATGCAATGATTCATCCGAATCCCATTTTCAGCTGATACTTGTTATGTACGCCACAAACCACATGGAGATGGAATAATAAATGTGGTGAGAGCGTCCTGCTACTTTCAACAACAAATGCCTCTGGCAGAACAATCCAGAATTCTACACACTACTAGATTACTTTATCACAAAGCCCTATTATATGCAAATACCAGAGCAATTATAATTACTTGGAGAATTATTTGTGCGTAAGTAGGCACTAATTAAATGCATTGCAATCTTTATCATTTTAAACCAATATTTTAAATTTAACAATTTGCAGTGTATTTTCTAGTTAATGAATTAAATATACATAATTTAAAGAAAGATAAATGTTTTCTTTAAAGTTATTTTATATTAAAATTTAGATATTTGTCCCCTTTACAAGATTGGGTAAATTGCCCAATATTTAAGAGATACATTTTAAGTTTCATTCCTCTGGTGTGGACATTTCTGAATAGTTAACAAATATTTAATTATTTTTTATTAAATCAGCTGGTATCAACCATATTTCAATCCAAGTATCAGACGCTTTGTAGAACCTAAAGATCTTATATAAGATAATATTTGTACCTAAGAATTTACAATCTATCACTGCTTTTACATGAAGATCCTAAATATACTTATTCTTATATCCACTTTATTGATTATTTGTTTAACTTGCTTTTTTGTTCATTCATAGCATTACTCATGGAATTTTAAAATTCATGTTTTTAAATAACTTTTATTTATTTTTATTATCTTTCTTATTGTTTTTCTATTACAGTTGCCCCAGTTTTTCCCCTTTTGTCCCCTCCACCCAGCCCATACCTCTTGCCCACAATCATTTTGAAAAAGAAAAAATATAATAGACTCAGAAAATAATGTTGTCATTGTCAATAATCATATTTAATGACATGATATGTTAGAAATGGACTATTTACTTTTGGCACTGGGAGAAACTAATAAAATCACTATTGTAGGAGTAACTACAGATAGCAATCTAATCTCGAAACACAAGAATTTTTGTTTGATAATTAGTGGTCTGGGAAGAGTGTCAGCAGTGCAATAATTTTAACTTCGATATCTTTGATGCCCTAACTATATATTTATTATTTACTATTGCATAGATCAAAGGAAAAGCTTTAGCAACTTGCGGAAAAATTTTTGCAAAACATACCCGTACATAATCCTGAGTTGGTGCCACAGCTTAAATGAATTACTCTATTCCTCTCCTCATTAAGAGTATTACTCAGTTGTTTACAGCCTCATTTTTATAAATAATTTCTTTAATTTTTCATTATAATAATTTTCAATGTTAATATCAGAATTTTGCATGATTTGTCTTTAATCCAAACCTTACATTGGCATACTGAGAATAAAAGATTCCAACTCTGAGGACGAAAGAGAAGAAGCACACCTTGCCTGTGATCTGGACAGAGAAGTTCCTGACCTGATTTCATTGGTTTCTTTTTTGCTCATAAGGGGGCAGCGGATATGGGAGACCCAGGCAGGACTGTAGAATTGCAGTTGGTTGCCTGAAATCTCCATCCGTTTGATGAGCTCTGACTTCACAGGCTTTCACATAGTTAGTAAAACATATCTGAGACATTATATCCAAGAGAAAGATGTATTTCATGGTTTTTTTTAAAGAACACAGTAATCTGAGGTGACTCAGATTTTAGCTCAACATAAATCTTCTCAGTGCCTGTTTTATGACCCTTCTGCAGGGAGACTGCGAACGGCAGCACATTAATCATTTACGGAGCGCTCCCATCCGACACGGGGAAGTACACGTGTGTCGCTACCAATCCTGCTGGGGAAGAAGACCGAATTTTTAACTTAAATGTTTATGGTAAATATGAAACTTCACCCTCTTTTCACTGTGCTACTTCAGGAATCAGTAAAAATGAAGGTCCGGCAGCAGGTATCTGAAGCATTTCGTTTTAAAATATGATGTCTTAGTCATAGCGGTTTCCATTTGGGATACACAGCAGAAAGGTGGGCAGGCGTGGCCATGATTTGAACTAGTAACACACACCCCACCCCCTTCTCTCTCTCGTTTTCTGCATGATGTAGTTCCTCCTGCAATTAGGGGGAGTAGAGAAGAAACAGAGAAACTAACCGCTTTGGTGGACACTTCAGTAACTATTGAATGCAGAGCCACAGGGAAGCCCCCACCACAGATAAACTGGCTAAAGAACGGACTTCCTCTGCCTCTCTCCTCCCACATCCGGCTGCTCTCGGGAGGGCAGGTTATCAGGTTGGCCTTTGTTGTATGTGATTTGTCATTTGCTAGACAGAAAGTCACTGTGATTGTAGGCTTTAACTTATCTAAATATATCTGAGAAACATTTTTCTAGGTTTTTACTATTGTTTGTGTTTTTCTTTTTCAGTATCTTTTTAGAAGAAGGAGGATAACAAATATAAAATTGTAATGGCTTTTCATTCTTATTTAAATGCTCACATTTTAGTAAATTATATAAAATAGGTCTTTTATAAAGAGATGTACTGATCACATGTATTTCCAAGAACTATTATTTTAGTAAAAATTTGTGTCACAGAATAATAGAAGATGCCAACTACAATCATGTAACATTCATGTTAATATCACTCTCCATGAGTGTATATTTGAAAACTATTTCCCTAAATTGTGTTGCATTTTCAGTGGCTTATTGTCAGTGTCTAATCAACTTTGCAGAATAAATTGCATTTGAGGCATCTGTGCAATGGTTATAAATGCAGTGATGGATGGTTAGAATCCTCATACCTAAAATGTCCCAACGTAGATCACTTTCTGTAATCCATGTTCGCATCGTAAGTATTTTATCTGTGTATGTTGAGTGGGATCAAACTGTGAAATGTTGGGTCAAATTGTTTTCCAGGATTGTGAGAGCTCAGGCGTCTGATGTTGCCGTGTACACGTGTGTGGCCTCCAACAGAGCTGGGGTGGACAATAAACATTATAACCTTCAAGTTTTGGGTATGTCACCGGAGTGACCCTGGTGCTTCACCACGTGTCTAGTGTCAAGCAGCAGGCTTGCGTCTAGATATTGCCGTATCAGAAGAGATTGGTCAGGCAAGATCTTGCCAACTAGGGAAGAACACATGTTCTCCCAAGAGGTTCATATTTATTGATTGGAGCGTACTGTCTGTTTGTCGGAATGCTCTTCTAACCTGGAATTTTGCATTACATCAAGTCTAAATTTTTAAAAGTAATGGCATTTCAATTTAGATATAAGACCAGTCTTTTCATATAAATAGAAAGTTAAGACTGTTTTCTAATATTATTAGTGGCTCATTTAGAGTACTGACTGAAAATATGAATTGATGTGGATATACATGTCTCTGTGTGTATGTGTGGATAAGAGAACTTGAAACATTTTGTTTCTGAAATATTAAGGTTTTCCTGTCCAGATTTTTCAGTCCCTAAGAACATCTCAGAATAGTCAAGTAACCATTTACTGTAGCCTGCAAGTGACTTATGTTGGATTGTATAAAACTATCTCTAGAATATAATGTTTTTTTAATTATACTTAAAGTTGTTGAAAGTATACTTCTGGAATTACAATATGCATTATAACAAATTAAAGAGACGACCCGAAGAAGTTAAAAAGTGGCCAACACTTAAACACACTGGAGCACTGCATGTTCTGCAAGAAACAGTCCTGAGGTTACATTGCTAATACTTTGGAAGATTAATCATTAGCCTACCTAACACATGTTGCTATAGTAAAGTCATCAATTCATTTTATGCTATTTTAACTTCTATAATTCTACAGGTCATAGAAACACTATAAACTAATCAAACCCTTCCATTTTTCACCTAAATTGACCTCAAATTAAAAGAGATATATAAACGATGCCTGCTTTGTTTTCTGTATAGTCCCACCGAATCTAGACAATGCCATGGGAACAGAGGAAATCACACTTGTCAAGGGTAGCTCTGCCACCATGTCGTGCCTCACAGATGGAACCCCAACTCCCAGGATGTCATGGCTGAGGGATGGCCAGCCTCTGGGGCTTGACGCCCATCTGACAATAAGCACACAAGGAATGGCGCTTCAGCTCATCCGAGCAGAGATTGAAGATTCGGGAAGGTACACCTGCATTGCCTCAAATGAAGCTGGAGAAGTCAGCAAACACTTCATCCTGAAGGTCCTAGGTATGTAAATAATCAATAATTGGGAGGGGAGTGATGCTAAAGACTTAATGAATACGTATAATCCTTAGAATCATTTGCTATGGGGCAAGGTTTGTCAAAACTTCGTTGTACCTTCTATTTCTGTATTGTAACTCACCTAGAATTATTCTTATCTGAAGCAGGTTACATTTAAATTATTGTGTTTCTTATCTGTCTAAAAAGATGAGAACTACTACTTGTAAATTTTTCCTCCAAGGACTAAAAGCACATCTGACAACAGCAATTGATTGAAAAAGTATAATGTTTGTACTGTTGGAAGTTATTCCAAACAGCCTTTAAATGATCCAAAGTATAGATTATAGTTGTAATCATCATTTCAAATAATCTAGTTCCATTTACTGTTGTATGCATCAAAATAAGTATTTAAGACATGTATTCTAGTGTTCTAGTGTTCTACATGCAAACAAAAAGGATAAAAAAAACACATCTTTTCCTTGAAGTCAGAAATTTTGACTTAGGAAGAGAAATGAAGATGAATGAAATGAGCTATTTCAAAAATCAATACTTTTTTTTCAATATCATGTCGGCAAAAACCTTAGGCTCCTTATGTAGAACCAAACACACCCTACACGGCACAGCAGGAAGAATTTTGGCAAGAGTCTAGCCAAAGAGGCTAGCATGTATTTCCAGGATGCCCCGTAATCTTTCTCATAGTACCTATTGTAATTTAATTGTTTGTGTAACTGTAAAAGTGACCTTCATCCTTAGTTAGACTCTATGATGGGCAGTAGCCGTCTTACTTATTGCTGTATTCACAGTGCATTTGACACAAAGTGTTTATTTGCTTAATTGAATTGAATGGAATTAGATACTTGTCAGCTGGTTGAAGGGGAGTGTTCACGGTAGAGGGAGGCAAACAATATCTACATAAACAAAGAGAGAAGCTGTGGTATAGATGAGTGTCCATAGACTGCAGGATGGTGTGGAGGTAGGGCTCCATGATACTGAGAGACCCAAGACAGAAGAAAGTGTGAGTGTCCGTGAGGAAGGGCAGAACACCAAATTTATGTACATCAGCTCACAGAATGTTAGAAATAACAGGAGGTGACATAAATGTGATCTTATACCTTAATTATTCACATACTAAATATTAATACTGACTATAGATTATGAGCCAGACACGTTTTAGCCATCGTGTGACAAATAATTATTGAGCAACTACTATGTGACCATTCCTCAAATGCATCATTGAATAAGAAAATGTAGTCTCTGCCCTCAAGTTCCTCCATCTGGGGGAACACATGTTGAACCCCCAGGTAGTGTTGAGTGAGATGCAGATTATATGGCTAAAATAAGGTTCTGTGGGATGGTAAGGTTCAGAGAAGAGCTCCTCAAGGATAAATTTGAGCCTTAAAGAGTAACGGTGTAGAGGTGAGTGAGGAGTTGCCTATATCTTTCACCTTGAAAGGACAGAGTTTGAGTTATCCATCTATACTCACGGAACTGAGTATGAAAGGCAGAGACAAGACTGAAAATACACAAACTGTGAGGAGCTTTGGGGACATTTTAGAGAATTTGGACCTCATTACAAAAGCAGTAGCATGTTACAACTCAATTTCATTTCCCTGAAATTCCCTCTGATGACAGAGTGAAGGATGAATGGAAGAGCCTGTTGTATGCATACAGGCCCGAAAATGCAGGGGCCTGGCCAGGATGGGGAAATGGGGGATGAGAGAAAGAAACCCCGCCCCCAGGAATTCACAAATTCAGAAATAGAATCGCAGTGCTTTTCTGGACATAGAACATGAAGGAGAAAAAGAACGCTTGTATCGCTAGAGCAGGGTGCGAAGAACCACCTTCCCAGTGGAAGGGTTTATAAGGATAATATTTTCTTAAAAACAGATTTGAAAACTGGCGCAGCAGAAAACTGAGAAGTGTCTGCATTTCAGCATCTGTGGAAAGCTAATTCCATTACAACCTGAAAAACTCTACTCTTGAATCCATGCTGCACTCAGAATGTGAACGTAAATGTCCTAATTTGGGGAACTGCTATCCGCAGCTTAATTCCATCCACATGGTAGGAGGTGTCACTAGGTGTATTCGCGGTTCTGGAAAGTCCAGTTTGGCGAGAATCCTGGAAGCAAGGGAGCAAACCTACGAAATAAAGCCGAGGGTTTTTGACAGGGCCCAGGCTATGAAGGGCTTTGTCGACCACGTGAAAATTTCTGGGTTTTATTCTAGAACAATGGAAAACCATTCAAAGTTCTACTAAGTGGAATGCCATGAGTACAGTTGCAGATCAAAAAGACCGCTCTTCTGCGAAGCGGAGGGCCACTTAGAGCAGGGCAAGAGGAGATTCCGAGAGACTGGGGTGCTATTAGGAATTGTGTCGGGAATAACAGAACGTCTGCAAATATGGCAGCTTCCACAAAAACCTTTTGTTTCTCTTACTGAACGAGCTGGCTGGAGGTAGGCAGCAGCTGCACTGGTTCACCGTTGCAGGTATTTACAGTCCTCTTGGGCTTTACTTCATAGTTGTTCTGCGATCATGCATTGCCTGCTCACCCCTGGAATCAATAGACGCAACAATAGAGCAGGAAAAATTAGAAGGGCATTTCTTAGAAGTCCCGTAAACCACTTCCACGTATAGGTCAGAATCTTCTCGTGCCAGTCCATCTGCTATCTACTAAAGAAGCTAGGAAATGTAGTATTCAGGGTATGGACAGCCCCAAAACCAGGGTCTATTAATACAGAAGAAACAAATAGATAATATTGGGTAGGCACCTGCAGCCAGGAAGGAGGAGATACGAGTCAAAGGAAGTGGTTTTTTCGCTCAGATTAGTGATGAAGGTGACGGGAAAAGAAGATGTGTTCTAGAAACAGTTGCAGGTAGAAGTGCCAGGACTTAGTTGTGGATTTGAGCACAGCCGAGTGGTGAAGAAGAGATCAAGGCTGACTCCAAGTTTCTGGCTCATGTAACTGAGTGACTGGCGTATCTATCACATAACTGCAGGGATGCTGGAAAAGGACCAGGTTTTGAGGAATAAGGTAACAGGCTGAATATGTGTCAAGTTTGAAGTCATTTTTAAACATCCCGCTGATGACGTTTTCTAATCATTGCACATATGGGGCTAGAGCTCAGTGGAGAGATCTAGGCCGGACATAAAGTTCTGGAGTCACCAGAGTGTGGACAACTCCTATGCTGCCCAACACACAAGACTTAGTAAGGACAAGACACAGTGCAGCAGCTCACCATCACCTAACACACGTGGGATCTGATGGCTGGGGAGGGAACCAGTCGGGAACATGTCATAGTTTCTGTTGTTGTTGCTATTGTTGTCATTGTTTTAAGTCTAGTGACTATGACCTTTTGAGGACAAAGGTCTTGCCTAACTAATCCTTTGTCCACAGTGACTGACGAGAAATAAAGAACTGACCGTAGTCAAAGGAGAATCAGATGCATGCTTTTGAGTGATACAAATAGCATGCTTTGGAAATTAAAAGGGATAGAAACTTTGTTGATAGAATCAAGAAAGGATTTATAGTTTTTACAGATGAACTTAATGACATGAATGTGACCTTGGTAGTACCTGAATGGGCTCAGTTAGGAGATGGGCTATTGGAGAAGCTTCCATGGGAACGAATAGCGTTAGTCAAGTCACAGAACAAGAAAAGCCTGGACTTGTCCGGAGAGAAGCAGTCTCATTTAAAATCTAGATTATATATAAGTATGTTCAATGTAGATGATGTTAGAAAGATAGATTGAAGCCTTATTACGGAAGCCTTGGAAACTGTAATGTGGAGTTTTTATTTAATTCAGTAAGTGACTTGGAGACACAAATCTTTTAAGCAAGAAATCTTGAATCAATCTAAAATGCACATAAGGAAATGTATTTTGTTTGACTTCTTGATTATAATCTAAAAACAAATATAGATTTAATATATTTTCTTTTTTCCAGAAAGGGAAATGAGGACCATAGGAAATTTTTAGTAGGCAGGTTTTAGCAATAATACCAACAGCTATAGTAGCTGTTATAGTAGAAATAAATTTTTTAAACATTTATTTTAAGATAAAAGTCAGTAACACAAAAGAAATGTACATCATTTATAGATTATCTCATTGAATTCTTACAATCCTATTACCATATTTTGCCAAGTATAATGTGTGCTTTTTTGCCCAAATTTTTGAGGGGAAAAATAAGAATGTGCATTATAGATGGGTAGCACCTGAAATACCTTGTATCTGTTCTTGTGTTTTATAAATTACTTGTTACATAAAATTTCTCTTACCATCATATGTTCAAAAATAAATGCTAAAATTCCTTTATAATGCAAAAAAAACAAATACCCAAATATAAATAAATAAATAATTGAATTAAAAAATTAAAATGAAAGATTTTTTCCCTGAAAGTTTGGGTCAAAAACTTGGATGTGCGTTATACATGGCAAAACATGGTAGTTAAATAATAGTACTGTCCTTGTTTTGAGATTTTTCCAAATCCACTAATCTAATAATTTTTGGAGCCAGGATTCAAACTCAGGCTGTTTGATTCCACATCCTTTGCTGTGAGCCTGACAAAAAATAGATAAGTACCCTGGCTGGTGTAGCTCAGTGGATTGAGTGCGGGCTGGGAACCGGAGGGTCCCGGTTCGATTCCCCGTCGGGGCACATGCCTGGGTTGCGGGCTGGATCCCCAGTGAGGGCCATGTGGGAGGCAACCATACGTTGCTGTTTTTCTCCCTCTCCGTCTCCCTCCCTTCCCCTCTCTCTAAAATAAATAAATAAAATCTTTTAAAAATATAGATAAATAAATAAATAAACAGCTAATATTTGGAGCTGTCCAACAGCTGTTTCGGCTACCTTATGGAACAGTAAGCTGGACTTGTTCATACAAAACTTGAGTGATCATTGTCAGGGAAACCTGTTTCAAAAGTATTGATAAATTTAGGACTCGTTGAACTAAGAAAACTTCTTATTCTGTTCAAGTGTCTAGATTCCATAACATCCCCTTGAGAATGATAATTCAGAAGTATAAATAACAAAAAAAAAAAGAAATTATTTCTACCCAGACGTAACAAATGTGTTTTATGCAGAAATAGTCTCCAAATGTAACTATTTTTTCTTTGGCTTAGTCATTGTGTCCTCTTAAAGTTCTGCATGGAAGAGACAATAGCAAAATTCCATAGCATTTGCCTGTTGCTTTTGTAGAAACAATAGATATTGAAAATGTACAGAAGCACATGACTGTGTTTAAGTACCTCTCTTGGAAAAATGGTACAAAGTCGGTTCCATTTTCATTGCTTCCCGATCTTCGCAGTTAGGTAAGACTGCTCTGGAACCCCAGTTACTGAATGGAACCACCTCATAAGGGCTTGCCATTTGCTTCATGATCTATTAAGATGAAAGCCGGGATCCAGCCCTTTTAAAATATTGTCATCTCCAGAGTGGTAACATTTAGTAATTATTTTGGCATCCTTGTTCTAATCAATCCGTATCATGTATTTGAGTTGAACTTTCTTTTAAAGTTTTTCTAATCAGCAGTTCCTTCAATCAAACAGCAAGTTCATTGGGTTGTTTTTAATTTCCTTTAAATAGAACCACCTTATATCAATGGATCTGAAGAATCTATGGAGGTATCAGTGATAGTTAATAACCCACTTGAACTTACCTGCATGGCTTCCGGAACCCCAGCCCCTAAACTCACCTGGATGAAAGATGGGCGGCCCCTTCCCCAGACAGGCCAGGTGCAAACTCTTGGAGGAGGAGAGGTTCTTCGAATATCGAGTAGTCAGGTGAGTTCAAAGTTCATACAGTTATTTTACCCTAGGTTCGCCTTCTCCCTTGCTGACGTAAGAGAAATGTTGGGAAAATCATGTCTTTGAATTTGAATATATCACCAGTCTCTGGAACATCAGCACGGGCGGGCCGTTGGTTCCCTGATGTGCCTGGCTGGGTAGAGACGCAAGGTAACGTGACTACAGAGAAGCGGAAGTATCATATTAGACTCAGAAGAAAGAAAGCTGTCTGCACATTAACCTTCACAAATTCCCACAGTGCCAGAACTGACGAAATATTTCCTACAGCTCTTCATTTGCACCACGAAACCTTTCATGGAACCGGCAAAAAGCAATTCAGCATACTTATAGAGGAACCGCAAAGGATAGTTTTGATCTCCGAAGTGAACTGCCAGACATGAAAATCTGAAGAGACACAATTTTTCAAAAAAAAAAAAAAAAAATCAATTTAATAAAATTGACTGTTCTTTTAGGTAGTGTTTAAGGAAATTCATCAGAAATGTGAACATATTAGAGAAAAATATGTCTGGGACATGTTAGTGTAGTGCTCTTCCATTCTGATAAAGGGGAGCCTTGCATCACAGATATTACCCACCTGTGCCCCAATGCCCTCGTCTGTAAACTGAGGGTAAAAAGAATAACAAAAGCTGCCACCTCATACACTTGGGCATTGAGAGAGGATCTGACATCACCTACTTGGCCTGGTGCCACAGGCCCATAGTGATTCTAAAGTAGAGTTAGATAGGATTGTGGGTGTTGCTGCTGCTCTCGTTCTTATTATAATCATCACTCCTTTAAAAATAGGATAACAGAGTATTTAGTCGTATTTTATTTGCATTTTCACTGAGGAAAGAGGAAGGAAAGGGAGCTGCAAAGGGGAGCCAAGGATTATTCATCCTGTCGGTCCTGTGTTCAGCCACGGGCTCTGTCACAGATGTGACCCTCACGGCAACTCTGTGAAGCGGTGTCCTCATCCCCCTTCTGCACATCCACAGACAGACCCGCCGAGACGAAGCACTTACTTGCCAAGTACTCATCGTTGCTCATGATGGAGCTGGGTCTCAGTCCTGGGTCTGGTTCAAAATCACAGTCAGTGGAACTCTGCCCAGCTTTCACTTCTCACACCGAGGAGAGCACACTTGCCCTTCCCCCATCTCTCCATCGGACATTGCCATCCCCTGAGAAAGCTTGGGTCAGACTCTCAACCCACTTGAAAGTTATCATTTCAACAGGCAAAAAGGAAGTGGAAGGCTTTTATAATATAAAGAGTAGCATGAAGACAGGAAAGTATGTGGAATATAAACCCTAAACCTATAAAGGAATTATAAATATGAAGAAAGCATGGTAAATAAAGCTGGAGAGGGAGATTAAGGCCATGTTACAGTAGGTCTTAAATGCAGGAGTGAAAAGTTGGGTTATAACAAAAGAAGACAAAAGTGCCAGAGAGTGTTGAACGGTGACCTGCAAGTCCCAGCTGTTGTGAAGACAAACATAAAACATGAGACATTTCTCAGCCTTCAAGAAGCTTTTGGTTGTCAAAGAGAAATAAAACTGCATGTGTGATAAAAGTAGGAAAAGAAATAACAAAACCATTAAAAATGTGATAGAGGTAAAAAATGTATTATTACTAAGTATAAAGACTGTTCTTTGCTCCTCTTCTTCTCTGTTTTCATAACATTTTGTACACATCTCTGTTAGAGCATGCGCTAAATTATGTTTTACTTATTTGAACTTTGTCTTGCCATGTACATATCTATAACATACAGATTGCCTAGCACAAGATGGATGTTTTGCGAATTCCAAAACGTGTGGTAGAGATAAGAGCATCTAAGACATCTTTCATCGGCACTTATCTGTGATTCCTTCCAAAGAGGGAAGAATTGTCTGTCCAAATAGACTCGGAAAATGATGCACTGTACCTTTTCCTCCTTTGGCAGCCACGCTTCCCAACAACTCTGCAAAAGCTTACTCTGAAAAAAAAAACCTGATCTATAATTTTCAAACACCCTATTCATAGAACATGTTTTAGAAAATGTAGCTGCAAATAGTGACTGTTTTCCTAAAGGGCATAAGTGGTCAGAAATACTTCTCGGAGGAGGGAAGATTTAATAGCAGTCCGGAGTGATGGTTGAAGTTTGGCTAAGTCAGGGCAAGTGCAGGGGGAAGTATCATTTGGGAATACACTGAGTTGGTAGAGAAAAGTCGACTTTCAGGGGTTTGGGAAATATGATGAGAAATTCAGAAATTATTCTCTAGGCAATAGCACATCATTTTAAATTCTTAATTGAAGGACTGAGTGAGTGTGATTCTTCTACAGTCGTGTTTAAGTGTTTTTCCAAACATACTCTTCTTCACGGACTGGTCTCCGATTTGTTCAGGGGAGTTTCTGCAGCCTACCAAAAAGTTTTTCCATAACCTATAAAGTCAGTTTTGAATATAAAAATGTTTAAATTCTCCATATACTAGGCATATTCAAGTAGTAAAATCAATGAAAACAATGTTTTTCTACTTTTCCAAAATACGTTTTTTCACAGTAGTCAGATCTTCCCTTTTGCAGAGTATTCTTTCCACATTCAGAAGCATGGGCTGTCTACACGAGGCAAATGTGTGAACAAAGACCAGCACTTCCGGTGGACACTGCCCCTGAGGGTTTTTCAAGAAATGTTTCTCGTTAGAGTAGGAAAATAATAGATTTTCCCGTCAGTATGATCCTCTTTCAGCCAAATTACAGAGTATAACCTTTTTGTTTCCTCCTGGATGACAAAGGTAAATTCAAAATGTAGCATCGGTGTGCTTTACTTACATAACCTGCTATCTATCTATCTATCTATCTATCTCTCTATCTATTTTATTTTATTTTCTTCAGGAAGACTTCAGCTGAACTTTTCAGTCTGAAGTTCAAACTCATAACTACTTATGTCTTCAGTAAACATTGAGTCGTCCATCACATGCGGTGCTAGGTCCCGTATAGAGCGGCCTTTCCTGAGTTCATTAAATGTCCCTCACCTGCGATTGTTCTGAGGTGAAATACTGCAAAACCCTGTTCAAACACAGATTTCCATACAGGGGAGATGCCAGCAGTGCTCGGCATCTGAGTGCTGATCACAAATGTTAAAACAGTTTGTTAGATTTTAATTATGGCGAAGTCTTCCTTTGTGTGAGATTTTCACGGTCACGTTCTAGTGGATGTTTGTTCTCATCACCCAAACCGATGTGGTGACATTGTGTCATTTTCTTACTTGGATTTTGCAGGTGGAAGATACAGGAAGATATACATGTCTGGCGTCCAGCCCTGCGGGAGATGATGACAAAGAATATTTAGTGAGAGTGCACGGTAAGTTCGGCAGAAGGTTCTGCAGTCCGTCGTGCCCTGATAGCTAAGCAGAAGCCATAGTTTATGGAACGTGGGGCAGCCCCACAGCATGGCATAAGATATGTTGATGCATTAGGAAATACGTCTTTTCCAAATCTGATTCTTGTATTTGACTGGTCAAATGCTCTTATGGAACAGTTCAGTGGATTTTGTTACTTGTTTTGTTCCTGAACAGATAATTCATACTTATTGATTTAAAATGATAGAATGTAAATTATGGTAGGAAGAAGATTTTAAAAATTCATATGCTTACCACTCAAAGAGAAGACCACTTTGCATATTATTATTTTGTCACAGAAACGTGATCGTACAGCATAGAGTATTTAACCTGTTTTTTAATCTCACTTAATGGAATAGTGAATATGTTTCCATGTCAAAAAAAATATGTTAACATTATTTTTTGGTGATTACATCTTATTCCATGTAATGTATGTGCCATCATTTATTTAATCCACTCCCTGTTTTTGGATAGTTAGGCTATTTCTATGTTTTCACCAATATAAGCAACATTGTTGTAAGCTTCTTTGTAGATACACATTGGCCTGTTTCCTTCTTTATTCCATTCTGATAAATGTCTTGCTTTTTTACACACACATGCACGCACACGCACACACAAACACATTTAAGGTCAAATTACCTTCTAAAAAGTTGGGCCGGTTCCATTTTGGCATGGCACTGGGAATTATTCTCCATGGGGAGGAGCAGTTTAAACACTGAGTACGTTTTACTCTCGTTCTCATGGGGTCAATGACTAGGCCCTGCAGCCTGCGGGGCTGGTGTAATACCGGAGTGTCCTCCTCCGCCCACTGCCCTGCGCACGAGTTAGGCCTGCCACTGTGAAGTACAGATTGTGCGTAATGAGTTACATTGAAAAGATAGAGTTCTGCATATTAAGAAAAGTATATACATTTCTGTGTATTTTGATAGACCCTAATTTAGTAGTTTTAAAAGCTAAATGTTCAGAGAAAATCACTACCAAGTGTAATCCTGGACATGGAATCCCTTCTTTGTGCCTTAGTTTCTTTATGTGTTAAATGGTGATATTAATGGGGTTATATTACTTATTATTCATGTGGCTGTGGAAGAATGTCATTACTTAATGTATGTAAAAGTATTGAGTAAGATACAAACACATGCCATTATTTGTAATCATTTGTACTATATGTTGAGTATTTTTTTTAATATTTTCTTTATTTACTTTTAGAGAGAGGGGAAGGTAGGGAGAAAGAGAGGAAGAGAAACATCAATATGTGGTTATCTCTCGAGCACCCCTCACTGGGGACCTGGCCCACAGCCCAGGCATGTGCCCTGACTGGGAATCAAACCAGTTACCCTTTGGTTTGCAGGCCAGTGGTCAATCCACTGAGCCACACCAGCCAGAGATAAATTAAGTAATGTTTTAAGTTTATGCCTTTTATTTTCCATAGCAGAAGCAACATTTGTTGATTACCTATTATAACTAAGATCATTTTACATCTCATTCATTGAAAGCCTTTGGTGTATTTTTTCTCACACCTAGTACCCCCTAATATTGCTGGAACTGAGGGGTCCCAGGATTTCACAGTGCTACAGAACAGACAAGTGACCTTGGAATGCAAATCGGATGCAGTGCCCCCACCTGTAATCACGTGGCTTAAAAATGGAGAACGGTTACAGGTGAGTCTTGCTAAGTTCCACAGATTCATTTTGAGAAAAAAAATCAGCTGCAGAGTCCTTGTTAGGTAGACGAAACCAAACATCGGGCTGCTAGTTATTCCACCGCCAGGGGCGGGCACATGGGGCGGTAGATCAGCCTTCTTTTCTCAGCCTTCAGTAGGTTGGTTAGTAACCAGTTATGGGTCAAAAGACTGGTATTTTGATTCAGACGCTGCTGTGTAAATGGACTAAAGAGTGAACTTCCTGGAGCCCATGTTATAAAGTTGTATTGGAAACCTGCAGCTGTTTCTACACTTGAGATAGAAGAAACCTTCCAAGTTTCAAAAGAACCGACCTGTCCTGCCAAGTCTCTATGGCAAACCTGTTACTAAATGCCCCTGGTCCAGACTTGGACGTCAAGAGTAACTCCAAGAATCCGTGCAATCTCAGGATTCTAGGGCTGGAATCCTTGAAGAACAAAGTTACCAGGTCTAAAGCTTTCCACACTCAGCTGGCACCTGTCTGCTGTCACGGAGTGTTATGGCTAGGATCCTAAGCAGCCTTTCGGGCTGGCTCAGAGTCTTGACTTTGAGTATTCTCATTGTCCTTATCGTGGTAGTTAGTTACTTAGCTTTTTTCCTTCCTTTGTTCTTCCCCATCCTGTTAGGGCAACCTATTGTGGGGTGCAGCACCTAATTATAAAAGGCCATTATGTCTGCTAGCTCCTAAGGTAGAAAGACTTCCACCACCACCAAACCACACTGAACATCAAACATAGTCTGGATCCTGAGAGTGAGTCAGGTTAAATCATTATGCACATCACTAACCTGTCCCTGCCTCAGTTTCTCTATTTATTGTGTGCCTGCTAATGCTAAGTGCTGTGATGGCTACTGAGAGTGGCTCACAGTCTCTGAAAAGACACACAAGTAAGTCGAAGCTTATAGAGTAGAGACTGGTGCTGAATTGTATGTTAGAGGGACATACAGTATTTTACAGAGAGGAAAAACGAGTCACCCAGACTAAAAGGTAAGGAACAGCGCAGTGGGTCCTCTTGGAAAGGGTGAGTTGGTCCAGTTTTAAACCACAGGTGCATGTTGGATGAGAAAGAAGATGAGGATTCCGATCACAGGTAACGGCACAGGCAAACCGATTACAGGAAAAGCAACCAAGGATGACTGAAGTAGACCTTGATTAAAATTCTTTGTTGAGTTTTCACAGGTTTCAGGACCCATGCTGCACCATCCGGCCTAGCTCACAAAGCCTTTTGCGCTCTGGGTTGTCCTGCATAGTCTTTTCCTGCACGTGCCTATTTCACTCTGGACCAGCAGGCACTCAGATAGAGACTGTGAAGTCGATGATGAAAAAGTTCAGGCTAGTCTCAGATTTGACCAAGTGATGTGAGTGAGTTCACCAGTTATAAAAACAAAAAAGAGTTTTAGTTTTAGGTATTTTGAGTTTGAATCACCTATATATCATCCAAGTGGGGATTCTAAAAAGCATTAAGGAGTATGGGTCCATATTTCATTTAAAAGTTTTAGAGTTGGTAGTCCTCATGGCATAACTTCTTGTTGATGCCTTAGGTTTGTATGAGGTGGACCAGAGAGTTCACAGGGTAAGAAGCCCAGTAAATGAGAATAAAGCCTAAGGCAACACTGACAAATTCAAGGTGAACAAGGAAGAAGAAAGTGAATGGAACTGAGAAGGAAGACTGAGAGAGACAGGATGAAACCTAGGAGGCGCTGGTGTGCTGAAGGCAGGGGACAGAGGGAGAGGTTGAGACCACATTAGGATACGAATCCAGTTGTGTCCATCGGCTTCGGGACTACAAAGACGTGACTGATGAGCTGAAAAGTGGTCAAAGTAGAGCACAGGTTATAATTGTTGGGGAAGTTAAAGAACAAGAGGAATCGGAAATCATCGTAGACTCCCCTTTAAATGGTATGGGAGAGATGTACATCATTTTGTTTACTGAAAGAAAGAGATCGGAGATTTAGGAGAGAGAAAGAGGAATATACAAGGCGAAGTGAGTTGGATGGGAAAAGCATGGCGCCATGGTCACAGGTGGAGAGACGACCCTTGGACGGAAGGGCTGACCTTCCTTCACCAGGGGGGAAATAGGAAGGAAGGTGGCATTCACATGCAAGATGGGAGGAGGAGGGAACTGCAGGCCCTGGGTTTTGATTTTCTCTATGGAGTAGAGAACAAGGTCCTCCACCAAGAATGAGGTTCTATCTGAGGAAGGCAGGCAACTTGGAGGAATCGCTGGTGGTAAATGGGGAGAGAGCCAGGGGAAACTGCAGTGGGATTTAGCTGAAGTTAGCAGGACTTCCTGATGTTCGTGACAGAAGGACATTCTAAGAATCAACTCTGAAAACTTTAATTGGCCCAAAACCTGGCTGTCCCTATATAAAAATTGAAATGTTTTATAGAACTTACCATGTTTCTGTAAGAAATCACTTATTCCTATCAGAGGTAATAAAATTTTATCACTAACATCCTGTAGAGAAAATGTGTGGGGTTTAAAAACAACGGATCTGAACTGCATATTTTAGTGTGAACAACTTTTCTCATTAGAAATATACATCTATCTGCGACAAAGCCCATATGGTAGAAAAATCTTATTTGGGCTCTTCCTGAAGTAGTTTCTGGCACAGCCAGAAAATAGGCAGTCCGTGATGCTACCTGGCATTTTCTAATGACTATAAGCATCGTGCATTTTAATGTATACAAAGTAATTTGTTTACATCTGTTTCCCCAATTGGATTTAATCGGGGAGGTTAAATTTAATTGTCTCGCTGTTTTCTTAATTCTTGGTTTCATGCCTAGACATAGAATAAATGCTTAGCAAATATCTGCAAACTGAAATCATTTATTTACTTTTTTAAAAAATGTTAAAGGATAAATGTTTCTCATAAGTTAACCAAAGTCAATTTACATATCAGAAAGCTTTCCATTGTAAGTGACAGAATTTAAACTCAAACCAACTTAAATATTTTTTTAAAAAGGTATGTGGTACCTACAGTATCTGAACTCAGGGTTGCAGCATGACCAGACCCCAGGCTCTAACCATGTACTCAAGCATCTGCGTGCTTTCTCCAATCTCCTGCTTGCTCTGCCTCAGAGTCAGAGCACACTGCTCCCACGTGGCGGTGAGACTGCTGCCAGGCTTATGTCGTCCTCACTACCAGTGGTTCTCGTGGGGGAAACAGGCCTGACTCCCCAGCACTTAAAGCAGAGTGCTGCAGAGGCTCTGATGGGCCCAGCGGGGCTCCCTGGCCTGCCCCGGAGTGGTTCGTGTGGCCAGGAAAACTGAGGATGTTTATCATGCCCTTGCCGTAACCACACTCACGGAAATGGTTCCACCATGTTTTGATGCCAGGACAGTGGTGGTGGGGGCAGGGGGGAGCAGACAAAGCATGCTAGAAGATACAGTTTGCGATGGTTACTTTTGATCTTATAAAGAAATATTTTACTTCCTTTTCCTGACATTTCAATGATAAATGGTACTGGCTGAATCCAGGCAACACCTCGAGTGCGAATCTTATCCGGAGGAAGATACTTGCAGATTAATAATGCAGAGCTAGGTGATACAGCCAATTACACCTGTGTTGCCAGCAATGTTGCAGGAAAGACTACGAGAGAATTTATTCTCACTGTAAATGGTAAGAAAAATTAATCATCGTCTCACAATTTAAAAATTTAATCAGGGGCATTGATATAGAAGCTTTTTGGTTTTTTGCGAGTGTATTAAATTAATTCTTGTGATTATCTTATTTCTTTTGAAAAAGACAACATGTGGTATTTATGTTGTAGCTATTGTCAAACTAATTCAATTTCAAAAATAATTAAAGATATATTACTCTATCTTAGGGGATAATATATGTTCAGTTGTTATCAGCATGTCCTGGTGTCTTATGTCATTCAAATCAGAGCCATTAAGGAAGTTAATATTAATATGCTAAATCTTCAAATGGCAAGTGGCCCATTAGTTAGTTCACTTTTATTGATGTTAGTGTTTCAGTATATATGTGCTAGACAGAGACCGCCATAAATTACAATTTTATCAAATATAAAATCTAAACACTAAACTTTGCCAAATTTCAGAAAGATAATATAGATTTTCTCCCCAAACAGTCCCTTTGGATTTTTGATATATGAAACTTCACAGGATATTGGGTGACCCACACAACTAATCTCTCTACTACTAAAATTAAAATTCAGAGTTTCTGTTCCCATATGCAGTCAATGACTAATAAAATACATGCTCTGAGACTTGCCTGATTAATCACAGATGTGCTTTTTGTTAAAACAGCCCACTTTCTGTTCTTTATTTAAAGTGAAGTGGTGCCAGTGTTAACATTCTCTGACCATTATTTGGCCAAAGAGAAATAAGAAATATCATCTTTAATTTGCATCAGACTAGAGCTGATTTTTATTCAAGCCTCTCTCATAGAAAGCCAGATTTCACACACCATATCAGGGATTTAAAATCCCCTTTCCTTGTCTACTCTTTATTTTTAAACACAAAGTATTTTGAATAATATTTTAGGAATAAAACCCTGATTCTATTTGTATTAATCTCAATTAACTGTGGGCAAACTCAGAGCTCATCTTGTATTACTGCTTCAGAGTCTTCGTTCAGGGTGTGTTATTAACATAAATGAAGTTGTCCACGCGCATCTCTTGTACAGTTCCCCCAAACATCAAGAGTGGCCCCCAGAGTCTTGTCATTCACTTAAACAAGTCAACTGTATTGGAATGCTTTGCCGAAGGCGTGCCAACGCCGAGGATAACGTGGAGAAAGGATGGAGCCGTTCTCTCTGGCAATCACACAAGGTAACGGCTCTGCAAAGGGGTGAAGAATACTATAGGCACTGCAGTACAAATCCTTAAGTCTTTTTTTCTAATGCTTTGTTTTGGTCTTGTTATATTAGAATTAGTCTCTTCACCTCCATATGAAAATTAAAATCTAGTATTTTTAAAAGCATAATGGTTAAGACTTATATCCAAAACATAAGGGTGTCATCCTTCCAAGATCACAAGCCTATCTGCTAGGCAGCTTCACAGAGGATCCCTTCCCCCACCAGGATAGTGTAAATTTCTGAAGCAGGAAAAAGACTAGAAATGGGTTTACTGAAGTCTTTGAAAGTGTTCTCAGTCAAAACGTGAAGAATCAGAAAAGGCTCGTTCGAGGGACTTCACTGTGACCTTTCTTGTAGATACTCCATCTTGGAAAATGGATTCCTTCATATCCAGTCAGCACACGTCACCGACACTGGGCGGTATTTGTGCATGGCCACCAACGTTGCCGGGACAGACCGCAGGCGGATAGATTTACAAGTCCATGGTAAATATATGTTTATGAACAGCATCCAACCTTTGGGTCACGTGTTCTTTGCTAGCCTAAACCAGGGAGGTCATAACGACCTTGATACCCAAGGCTCTTTAAATGTATCACGCTATATTATGAGCAGGCATGACCCACCTTTTCTCTTTATTATGAAGAACATCCTCATGACATCATTTCCGTTCACAGAACCATATCGTTTTTGTAACTATGAGGCACGTTACCAGTGATTAATGTCACTTAGACAGAAAGACTTCAGATCGGCATACTCTTTGCTGAATGTACTTCCCTTTTATTTGGTGACTGTTTCAGTTCCTCCTTCAATTGCTCTGGGTCCCACCAACATCACTGTCACAGTAAATGTTCAAACGACACTGGCTTGCGAGGCCACTGGGATACCCAAGCCATCGGTCAGCTGGAGAAAAGATGGGCATCTTCTTAATGTGGATCAGAATCAGAATTCCTACAGGTGAGAAACACTGTAATTGAAAATTCACCTACTATTCAATATTTACAAAAATATTTGTCAGAAATAATTAACATTTTAACTCTAGCAATGGAGACAACAAATAACATATAAAGTATGAAAAATTAGCTAGTGTGTAGGAAGTATTCATTTTTTCTTTATATGGAATTAGTTTTCCAACCTAGAATCTTTTTCTGAGTCATAAATGCAGCCTTTCTATCCAGAAGCCCTGTGAATGACTGTTAGTGAGGTCTACAGGGTTAGATTTCTGTTCTGCTTTTCTTCTTTTTTTAGTGCTTTTGGGAATTTTATAAAGACAAAGGATGATAACATCATTTGGCACAAAAGAAAAACTATTCTGTAAAAATCAATACAATTGAATTTTATACCTTGAAGCACAACTTAGTTATTTGGCAGCATATGTGGGAAGGAAAAACAGCATTTTCTGTAATTTTTTGCATTTTTCTGGCTTTACTACTGTACCTCTTAATATGGCGATGTATGCTTTTTAAAGGTTAACCTTCATGTCACCAGGAATTTCTGATGCTTTAGAGGACCATCATTTTTTATATCTCGATTAAGTTAACAGAGAGTTCTCTTTTTTCAAAGAATTTGCAGTAGTACCTAAAAGAAGTGTTCTCTTTGAAAAGATCTACTTTGACAAAAGTCAACTCTAATACACCAGGAAATGGGAAGCTAGGAGTGTTTCCCTTGAAATGCCATTGCTTCCCTCGCTTCCTCCCCCTTTGAATCTTTTGGCATTGGAGTTGAGTAGCTTGAAAGTACACGCTATGTGAAAAATGTACCGTGCCCTTGAATTTAAAAAAAAACAAACATGTCAAATATGTTCCCATTCAGTCAAATTATTTCTGTTGTGCCAGTGCTTCAAGCATTCAGAAGATGCAAGATTTCCCCTTCTACCATCCTTCTAGCCACTGCCTCCTGTAAACGTCCAAGTTGATGCCCTGTTAACCCCCTTACCTTATAAACTTACAGCCCGATAACTGAAGTCTCGGAGAAATGATACTCATTTCAACATGAGGAACGAGTTCCATTTCCCTCAGTTCACAGCATGCTATGCTGCTGAACCAACTGGAAATGTTATATAAACTGCTACCTAGTATCTCATTGCTGAAAAATCTTTCCCCTAGGCTCCTGTCTTCAGGTTCACTGGTCATTATTTCCCCTTCTGTGGACGACACTGCAGCCTACGAGTGCACGGCGACGAACGAGGCCGGAGAGGACCGGAGAAGTGTGGATCTCACCGTCCAAGGTCGGCTGGCTTAGGCTGCGATGGAAGTTACACTGCTATCATTTCTTCATTCCAGCCTCACAGAGGGCTTCCCTTTCCTCTTACTTAGCATTTACTTGCAGTGTAGAAAGAGAAAGATGTGTAATGAGGACTTGCAAACATGGAGTTTTCTATTTTTGTGTTATTGTTGTTTTAGTTCCACCTTCCGTAGCTGATGAGCCTACGGACTTCCTAGTAACCAGACATACCCCGGCCGTGCTTACCTGCACTGCTTCAGGAGTCCCATCTCCCTCAATTCACTGGATGAAAAATGGGATAAGGCTGCTTCCCAGGGGGGATGGCTATAGAATTCAGCCCTCAGGTAAGACCCAGCCCAGTGCTTACACATCTGTTGATTTGGTTTTACTGTGAATGGAGGGCCTCACCTGGCTTTTTTTTTTTTTTCACCAAAATAAAAGAATATATATCTGCATTTCTGGACTTACGCAGCTGGAAAAAGTGCAGTTAGAATGGGAAGGGGAACTAGGGAATAGAGGAGAAAAAAAGTCTGGAAACAAAATAACAATATCGAAGACTGATCTGAATATAATAAGTATGATCACTGGAATTTTAGTTGCATATTTACTAAGGCTAAGGTTTAACAAGTCCATGGGTTGACTTCGAGTAGACTGCATTTCTTCCATTGGCCAAACAGAATGTCTACTTATTTAACAAGCATTCAATGCCTAAAATATTCCACTAAGTTTCAGTGGATAAAAAACTAGGACAAGGTTCTCGCTTTCGATGTACAATTTAGCAGGTGAGGCTGGGTGATAAGTGCTATGATGGATGATTTTTTGATGGGGGTAGCCATCAATTATAAAAATATTGAAAATTTAATGAGAGTGAAAAAAATTTACCCATATGAAAGTATAGGTAATTCACATTGGTGTTTCTGAAAACTCATCCTGCATGGGGGCAGTACGCTAGAGATAAACTAGCATAACTACTAACATTCTGGGGCTTTATGAGTATGTATATTATTTTAAAAGAGTTTGTTTATTTCTTCAATAGAAGGGAAATATGGAAGATTAGTTCACAAGATGGAACTTGGCTTTCAAAACAAAGTATTTTTGCTTTCTCAGAAACCCGAATAAATTGGTAGCAATTAAAAATCATAAAATATACATCGGCTACCTTTCGGCACGAAGTATTATGCTAAAGAAATGTTAAACAGAGTGACCACGTGACCCAGCAGCTCCATCTCTAGGTTTCTACTCTTAGAAATGAAAACATATGTCCACGCAAAACTTGTGTGCAAATGTTCATACAGTATAATCCAGAATAGCCAAAAAATAGAGACAGTTCAATTAGCCATCATCTGTGGAATGGCTAAAAAAAAAATGTGTATAATCCATACCATGGAATTCTATTTAGAAATAAAGTGGAACAAAAACATTGACACACGCTAGAACAGATGAAACTCACACTGCGCTCACAGTGAAAGATGTCAGACACGAAAGACTTCTGTGATTCCATCTCTATGAAATGTCCTGAAAGGCAAGTCCATGATGACAGAAAGCAGATTAACGATTGCTGGGGGCCTGGGAGTGAGGATTGACTGTAAATGGGATGAGATTTCTTTTTAGGGAAATGCAAATATTATCAAACTGGTTGTGGAGGTAGTCGCACAACTAAAAGGGTGAATGTCATGGTTTGTAAATGTCGCTTCAAGGAAGCTGTTAATAATGATTTTAAAAGTGCTTTGCTGGACATGTCAAGGGGCACAAGGATGAATATAAGCCGAACACCGCTGTGCTGTGAGGGTGAAAACACAATAGTCAGAGAGACATAGTTTATCGAACCAGAGAAGCAGAGTTGCGCTGTGCATGAAAACTTTTTTCTCTTCAGGAACAATTGAAATACCTGCCACTGAACTGAGCCACGCTGGAAGATACACATGTGTCGCCAGGAATGCGGCTGGCTCTGCCCATCGACATGTGACCCTTCGCGTCCAGGGTATGGAAGACTCTTTTCTCTTTGAAAGCCTGATGTGGTGTTTGTGTTTTCCGTTGTCACATTTATCCTGGGAGTATGGTGCTGCTAGAGCTCTGAACCACGGTACTATGTTGAGAATAAGAAAGCCCGGTAGATAGTCTTCAGAAAACTAAAGACAACCCACAGATAGCAAAGCCCACAGAACAACTCCCAGATTATTTCTCTTCTTAAATTGTTATGATCCGTTCCTGTTTCTGGTCTTCTCGTGGAAACTGTCTATCGTGGCAAGACTCAAAAAGCATCATGGGGCCAATATTCACTTTTTCCTGGGACAGTCAAATCACCACAGTTTCGGAATTCTGAATGTGGGCACGTTTAACCCCATGGCTGCTGGAGACGTTTCTGCCACTAAATGTTGTTGCTTCTTTCCGTTGATTGGTCCTTCTAGAACCTCCCGCCATTCAGCCTCAGCCAAGTGAACTGGACGTCATTCTGAACAATCCCATTCTGTTACCATGTGAAGCAACAGGGACACCCAGTCCTCTCGTCACGTGGCAAAAAGAAGGCATCAATGTCCTCGCTGCAGGTACCTACCCGTTTCTGTCAAGAAAATCATGGCTCTATGGTGTGTTCTAATGCAGAAGTTGGTGTGATTTCATTAATGCAAATAAAAATTCCTCTCGCTCTGCTTTTGTTACTGCAATGTAGGCAAAAGCCATGTAGTTCTTCCGACTGGCGGCTTGCAGATCTCCAGAGCTGTCAGAGAAGACGCTGGCATTTACATGTGTGTGGCTCAGAGTCCGGCTGGCACGGCCTTGGGCAAAATCAAGCTAAATGTTCAAGGTACCCGAAAGCCAAACCTCTATGTCTTTCCTGCAAAGGCGCTTGTAACTGTGAATACCACAATTCGTGTATCTGAAAGACTTCTCAACAGTCTCAGTTTAAATCCCCTTATTGCTTTTGAGTGACACTTAGGAGTGAAGAAGAAAATGCAGTGTTTTGGGAGGGGGGTTTTTTGCATTGTTTGTAATAAGAAAACTCATCATATTCTGAACTTCTCTGAGCCTCCCTTTGGAACTCTATTTCACTGTAGCTCATATTTAAGGTGATTTTTAAAACCATTCTCTCCACAATACTACTCTGAATACATTATGAAATATTAGATTGTAATATCGACTTAAAAAAAACAAATTATAACTGCAGTTAAAACAACTTGATGGGAAAAATTGTTCTCAAGACAGCGTGGGGGATTTTCACATTTAACTGATACTTTCTTCATATAATTTTTATGTCTATGTATTGCTGCCGTGAATGAGAAAATGCACTAAAAAATGGGTTCTGAGTGACTGAATTTGCATTAGCTGGTTTTGAATTTCCATATAGTGTGATGTCCCTACGGTGAGTTAATGACTATGGTAAAACTCATTTACCTGCAGATTGTAAATCTAATTTCTCTGTATTTTTCAACACATATTTATTAGGATAGTAAATGGAAATACATTGAATATTACAAACATGATTCTTTCCTTATAGTATGAAAAAGAAAAAGAACTAAACTACCAAATAAATAATTATAAATTCTGATATATGCTAGGCAGAGGTGGGGAAGGCTGTGATAGAAAATAATGGGGAAATGATGGGCTACTTTTAGTGGTTAAAGTAGCTTCTCTGCGAGGGTCCCATATCAGCTGAGGCTTGACTGATGAGCCCAGTCATGTAAAGGTGGCAGAGTCTCCAAGGAGAGAGGGCAGCTTGTGCAATGCGCAAAGTTAGGAGAGAGTAAGAAAGGGAGCCAGCCGGTGTGGCCAGACAGTGATGAGTGAGGGGAGGCGGGCAAAGCGTGAGGGCTATCAGAAAAGAAGGCAGAGCCAGTACACGGAGAACGACCATGGGAAGGTTAGATTTCATTCTCTATGCAGTGGGAAGACTTTAACCAAGACTCTGCTTGGATTTTAGGACAATTTCTTGTGCTGCTACATAGATAGTAGTTCAGAGAACAGGCAAGATTAGAGCTGGCAGAACTATTAAAGTCATCTAGACAGGGCGTCATGGTCAGACCAGAAGTGGGGGTAGGTGTTTGAGTTGCAAGCGTTAATGAAAAGAGGGATGGATTCAGAATATTTTTGGAGGTGTAATTGCCATGATTGCTGATAAATCAGATTTGGGAGGTTAGGAAAACAGAAGAATGAATGTTTCTTGAGCTTTGGGCTTGAGCTAGTGAGCAGATGATAGTGCCACAGGGAATGAAAGAGGAGGAGCTGGTTTCAGAGGAGGGAAACCATGGTTTGTGTTTAATCATGTTAAATGTGGGAAACTGTTAGAAATCCTAGCGGCGATGTTGAAAAACAGTTGAATATGTATGAATTCAGAGCTCATGGGAGAAGTAATGGTCTAAGACATAAATTAGGAAGTAATCAGTGTATTTTAATTCATAAGTCTGGTTGAGAATTTGGATAGAAAAGAGCTAAGGACAAAGCCCCAGGACAGCGCATTGTTTAGGACCCTAAGAAAGGAGAGGGCAAAGATGTGGTAGAAAAACTAGGTGGAGGCCAGGAGAAGAGAGTGTCAAGAAGTGAGTGGATGTCAGTGAGAGGTCAAGTAGGATAAGAACCAAGAAAGACTCGTTGGTTTTAGCAACATACAGGTCATGGAAAAGAACAGTTCCAGATTTGAGGGGCTTTTTGTTTTCACTAATTGCTTAAAATTATAAATTTTTTTTTTTTGCCCAGGACAGTCTTGTTTAAAATTATTGATATGCGCAATTATGGGACAAAGAAGCGCGTTAAACAACTAATAGCATTTCAACATCCCAAAAGCAACCAGAGATAATTGCACACTCTGGAGACATGAAAAATGCTGCATACAACCTCTTCTTGCAGATACAGTATCCAATTGCAAGCTCAAATCCAACCAGATGATTTTGGTTGGTATAGATCGTTTCAACATGCTTAGTCATATTTTTCCACAACTTGGTGATTCTATTTTACTCATCACCGTTAGTGTGCCCTAAGATTTGGTTTCTACATAGTTGACCATTTCTCCTCAGCCTCTGGAGATGTAGCTGATAGTCGGAGTTCCCCAGGAATCGCCATGCACAGGGCGTTACTTGGAAGAGTGGAGTTCTCAGAGATCTCGTCTCTGATTTCATTTCTTGGTCTGCTTGTGGCAATGATGAAATAGTGTTGGCTTTGTCTCTCAAGCATTTTTAAACTGGTGGTAGATTACAGAGGATATTTTTGAATCCACACACTTGTATTTTTACTATGATGGTTGTCTCTGCAACTTGTCACTGTCTCTTAAGGGAGCGTGTCATCCTCTCCTTTCTCGTGTGCTTTTCCTTGGTGGTTCTCTCATACTTACTGAATATGTCTTTAGGTCTCCATAGAACATCCAGGCCAATATCTAAGGGGTGATCAACCTATTGGAAACACTAGGAAGGAAAATCCTTGTCGTAAGCCCTTCCACAGTTTTTCTGAAGAAGTGGAAAGATTTTTATCTACCTAATTTTTTCCACGTGATCCATTCATTTATTTAGTCATTCATTCAAACAATACTTTGTTAAATGTGGCCACTGTATATGAGATACCACACTAAGCACTGCAGAAAATGCATGAGTACAGTTAAATAATTTCCAAACTTTGAAGGGATCTAGTTTGGAAGTTTAAGTAGCTAAAGTGAATCACACAACACGTATATGTGAAAGAAAGTGCCTTTGTCAACACAGCCTCTGCATATGCGATCATTTGGGAATATGTTTATAGCCTTTTTAAAAAATATATTTTATTTCTTTTTAGAGAAGGGGGAGGGAAGGAGAGAGGGAGAAAAACATCAATGTGTGGTTGCCTCTCACACAACCCCACTGGGGACCTGGCTTGCAACCCAGGCATGTGCCCCAACTGGGAATCAAACCAGCGACCCTTTGGTTCACAGGCCAGCGCTCAGTCCATTGAGCCACAGCAGCCAGGTCTGTTTATAACCTTACTGAAAATTGATTATTGTTTAACTTGTTAAGTCTATAGAGAATAATTTTCTGAAATGAACTCATGAAAGCAAACTGTAGTGACCCCTCTGATGATGATAGGCTAAAGTCAGGATTTTGTTTCTTATCCACGTGACTTCGCTTTGCAGGACTGTGGTGTGTAAATGGCACATTCAGGCTTTTAAGATGAAATTTGAACTTCGTGTCTTTTAGTTCCTCCAGTCATCAGCCCCCATCCGAAGGAATACATCATCGCCGTGGATAAGCCCGTCACACTACCGTGTGAGGCAGACGGCCTCCCACCGCCTGGCATTGCGTGGCATAAAGACGGCCACGCAGTGGTGGAATCCGTTCGCCAGCGCATGCTCAGCTCTGGGGCTCTGCAGATAGCGTTCGCTCAGCCCGAGGACACCGGCCAGTACACGTGCACAGCGGCCAACGTGGCAGGATCATGCAGCGCCAGCACCAAGCTCACTGTCCACGGTAGGTGGTTTCATGTAAATGATTTCAATCTGCTGCATTACCATGGCAAAGAGAAAAGACTGCTAAGAAGACATCTGGTGGAAATCAAAACCATGCAAAGCCAGCCATTCAAAATATGGCGTGTCCGTGTGCATGCACGCACATGCGTCTGGTGTAGGTACACTTGCCCTTCAGATCTGTTTTCTCTGGGCATTCTTTATTCATGTATGCATATATGTGAGTGAGAAGGAGAGATTTAGTTAATACAGCCAGGATAATTATTGCATTGCCAATAATCCCCTCATACTGTAATTATTGGGATCTATACTTTGGCTTATGAAAAGTCCATTTGTGTTTGTGACTCTCTGCTTTACTCCTCAAGTTGAAAGTCATCTTGGCTAATCACCATGACCTGCATTATAAATACCATGTGAACTTGCTGAGCATTAGAGATTTGGTTATTTTCAAGTAGCAAAATACTTACATGTATTTTTTTAAATTATTTTATTGTTGTTTAAGTACAGTTGTTTGCATTTACCCTCCACCACTCCCCCCCAACCCAGCCATCCCCACCTCCCTCCCTTGATTCCACCCCCACCTTGGTTTTGTCCATGTGTCCTTTATAGTTGTTCCTGAAAACCCTCCCCACTTTCCTCCATTATTCCCTCCCACCCTCCCTCTGGTTACTGTCAGATTGTTCTTAATTTCAATGTCTCTGGTTATATTTTGCGTGTTTATTTGTTTTGTTGATTAGGTTCCACTTAAAGGTGAGATCATATGGTACATGTATATTTTTATAACAGAAAAAAATACCGTTTCTTTGTATGCAACTAACAAAATACCTTAAGATCAGCATGGGAATATTTTAGCTGATAATGTATATTGTAAAACTAAAGATAGAATAACTATTAATATCAGTGGTAGGAAACAATAAGCAAATCAAATTGTTTCTAACTACCATTTTCAGTAGTATTACTAGTACTAGTAATATCATTAGTTTTAGCAATAGTATTTTTACTCTTGTTTTAATGATGAGTTTCTACTTTTTTCCAAAAATTTGGAAAAGCTGTTTTTTATTTTTCAGCTGTTTTGAATTTCCTACAACTTAATAGTTACAGTAAAAGTACAATAAAATCACTTTTAATGGATAAATGAATTATTTAGCCCAAAAAATCACCATTTGTGAGTTTTCTAAATTTATTTCTTGATTTATACCTACTTTCAGTTAATATAGTTGAACTAATTAATACACATTAGTCCCTTAGTAAATAAGGGACTAATAAATAAATTATATTCCTTTTTTCTCAAGTAATTGTAGAAAATTTACCAGATACTAAAATAGACCAGATACTAAACAACAAAGAAATCTATGATTTTAAAAAAAACATGCCACAATTCCTGCCCTCAATGCAACAAAGCTAGAAATGTGTAATGAACTTTTAAAGCCAAACCCCAACTGCAGGCAAATTAAAAAATACCAGTCCAACCATCAGTTACATCAAAGAATGTGTTTTATGTTTTTTATTTTCAGATTCTTTAGAAAATAATAAAAATAAGGACAATATATATCAAAATGTATGATGTGTGGCCAAAGCTAAACTCAAATATAAAGGCATAGGCTTAAATTTTTTATTTTGGAAAAGAATGAAGTAAACATGCTAATGTTGGAACTCTGTAACAACTAACAGAAGTGGCAACACCAAGGAAGCCAGCATAAGAGAGCTAATAAAAATACAGCATAATTGAGTAAAAATGAATTGAATATTTATGATGCACTATTAAGCGAAATAGATTTATATGTTTTGCATATGATCTGTACTGTTTAGACATAGACTCAATCATATGCTTGTGTATTTACTCATATCATCATGAAAGGATGAAAGATTGGAGTTTACACATAGCTTTGTTTTTGCTGAAACCAACGGCGGCCCTATCACTTTTTTAAATGTGTTAAGGTTGATCTGCTTCTCACTGATACGTTTTAATGATTCCAAAGTTCATTGTTTTGGGAGGGAAGGTGTTTTTACTTTTTGAGCCAAATATTCTGAAAACTTTAAAGACTTTTCCTTAGAATGTCTTAGTTTTACTTCACTAAGATCTTTTTTAGTACACCAACACATTTAACTTATCTTTATCACCTAAATTCTAGTTGAAAAAAATTTGAGGCACAGGAAATATTTGGAATCACTATGAGCAGAGTAATGAAATCACTATAAAAAGTCCTCTGTGACAGCATAAAAATGAATTAAGTGTCTTGACCTGCTTTTAACTTGCATCTGTTGTAACACGTGGGAAGTACTGCAATCGATTACTTTTCTTTAACACTTTGTGCTGTTCAGAACGGGGAGTGTTTTAGTGTTTGCACTAGTGCCTTTTAATAGTTTGCTTTCACAGTATGTCTGTGATACAAATCCAGCCGTTATACAACCATAAAAGTGTTTTAGGTTTTTGTTTTTCTTGTAAGTTTGTTTGTTTTACTTCACGGCAAAAGGAGAAGAAACTCAAGCAAGAAAAGTCAGGAAGCGAAATACAATGTAAAGATTTCCAGCCCCGCTCTAAGTGCTTTGCTCAGAAACTGATTATAAACATACTAACTAAGTTCAAATCCATTGTAGTTCTTGCTAGCATCACAAATACTGATTGCTTTTGTAGTAACAAATCAACATCGCCTAGATTTTTTAGTGTTTCTAGCAAAATTACCTTCAAAAGAGACTTTTTTGTGTTAATTTTCAGTATGAATAAAGATATCACTGAACTCAACATCCCAAATGACCATCTATTTTAAACTCTTTGTAGTGCCCCCCCGAATCCGAAGTACAGAAGTATCCTACACAGTCAGTGAGAATTCACAAGCTGTTCTCCCGTGCGTGGCTGACGGAATCCCCACGCCGGCAATTAACTGGAAAAAAGGCAATGTTCTTTTAGCTAACTTGTTAGGAAAATACACTGTTGAACCCTATGGAGAGCTCATTCTGGAAAATGTTGTGGTAAGTGTAATAGATATGAATAGACACACTGAGCCAGGTTGTTAACTTATCTTCTTACTTGTAATAACATGAAAATATAATTTTTAATAATGAAAGAAAAATACTCATCATTTCAAGTCACCAAATTTATTTTACACCTATTTCATTATATGTCCTGGGTCTGCGACTAGCATAAAACAGATAGGAACTCATAACTGGCCTCCATCTTCAATTGTTATTTTATTTTAATGGAAATCTATTTTCTCAGGAAAAAAATCTAAGTGCCTTTGTTATATTTCATAGTGAAATATATTTCACTATGAAATACAACAAATGTGTGGAAATGATTAGAAGAATGGAGATGTAAGAATGTCTGATGTATTATTAAACAAATACATGAAGCAATTTTTTGGTTCTTTTCAAGTTTTTAAATAATCCTTTCTAATCTTTGACAAGGAACCTGAAGGCCTACGGGGATCTATTTAGTATTCTCTGGTGGGACCTCAGCAGTCTGCAGAGTAACATCTATCAGACCATCAGAGTTTTTCAGCGGCAGTACCCTTGAAGAGGAATAGATGTCTGTGCATACCACATGGCTTTAAAAAATGTCACATTTTGAAAAAAATGTTACGTGTTTTGAGAGTATCCCATTTAATCCTAAACATCAAACATGATTAGAATGTGAATAAATTTCAAAGCTTTTGTGCACCTCTTATTCCACCTCCTTACCTTTTACAGTGCCTCAATTTCATGACTAAATTTTGGTGGCCTTAATTTGGTGTTTTGTTTTGTTTTGTTTTCCTTTTTATTGAATTGATTGGGGTGACACTGGTTAACACGACTATGCAGGTTTCAGGTGCACAGTTCTACAACACAGCACCTGGACATTGTGCTGTGTGTTCACCACCCCAAGTCAAGTCTGTGCATCACCATGTATCACCCGTATCCCCTTCTCTGCCTCCCCCAACTCCCCCCTCTCACTCAACATTAAAATGTAATGCTGAGGAGAAGCTAGCCAAATGAGATAATAAAAGTAGCTACAAGAGAGATAGGAAAGAACCTAGGGGTGTGGGATGTCCAGGAAGCCGAGTGAAGACATGGTTTCAAAGAGAAGGGGGTCATCATTTTTTCACATGCCACCAACACATCTAGTAACATGAGTACCAAGAACTGGCTAATGGATTTAGCGAGTGAGACTTCAGGATCGCAGGTAGCAT
Source organism: Micronycteris hirsuta (assembly GCA_004026765.1). Lineage (NCBI taxonomy): Eukaryota > Metazoa > Chordata > Mammalia > Chiroptera > Phyllostomidae > Micronycteris > Micronycteris hirsuta. Next base: position 130,067 of record PVJI01000823.1, on the reverse strand, counting down.
TGCCCCTCCTCTTGCCATTTCCTTCGAAAATTTGGTGATCTGTGGTGCCACATTACCCAGAGGGCAAACTATACTGTGAAGATATGACCAGTCTTTAGAATTACTTGTTCCATATTTGCACAGTACAGAGCAGAAGTATACCAGCTGTTTCGTAGAGTTTGGAATCTACAATTTTCTGAGCTCTTATAACTGTAAAACACTAGAGTTCTGCAAGCTAGGGGCTTTTGTTTAAACTCTTATAAACGTTAAATTATGCTGAAAGCTAGACAGATGGATCAGGCTACGAGATGGACGTTTCAACTGTCTTTACCTAAGAGCGCTCCTTTGGGGACCAAGCTATGGAAGTGTGTGTGCACCGTATGTAATATGATGTGAGATTCCGTAATTGTAAGCACTGTGATTTTTCTTTCCTTAAGCCGGAGGATTCTGGCACCTATACCTGTGTGGCGAACAATGCTGCAGGTGAAGACACCCACACTGTCAGCCTGATGGTACATGTTCTCCCCACTTTTACCGAACTTCCTGGAGACGTGTCGTTAAATAAAGGAGAACAGCTACGGTTAAGCTGTAAAGCCACTGGTGTTCCATTGCCCAAGTTAACATGGACCTTCAATAACAACATTATCCCAGGTTGGTCATTTAAATTCTTCGGAACTCTAACCCCGTCTTCATTTCCTTTGGCTGGGGAAATTGATTGAAACTTACACGAAGAACTGATTGCTCTGCGTTCTGTAAAATGTGTACCTTTGCCTGGATTTTAACCTATACCTGATACATGATGTTCTTCTCATTCTTCTGAAAGGATCATATATTGCAGGATAAAAGTAGATTTTTTAACCTAAAGATAATCTGTGTTCCCCAGGAGAAGACTGTATTGTGTGTACTGGCAGCTAGACTTATCCCCACAGGATCTCCATCATCATTGATCACATGCCTACCTGGAGTCCTGAAGGTTCTCCTAGTTTTAGAGAACTCCACTTCTCACTGTATGCATTAATCTCTATATAGTGTAAATTGATTATGCAGCAGTTTCTAGTCAACATGTGCACTACACGTTGAGGTAGTTAGTGCCTGGAACCCAGGAGCTGGGAGGACAAATGTCTCCTTATTTGTCACACTTGTCCTCAGCAGAAAGACATTGTTGCAGGAATGAGAACTTGTCCAAAATTGAGTTCTGAAATCCTGCACGATTAGCATTTAATAAGTATCTTGCTAGAAAAGTAGTAATAAGCTTGAGATTGTTCTGTTATAAATATTTGTTAATGACTGGAATTCATCAACTATATTACCTTAATAGTAATAGTACATATCCCTGAGGAAAAATAAAGTGCAAAGATATCTAAGTATTGTTTTCTGAAGGTATAGTACTCGTTTAGCTATTTAAATTTTAAAGCTTAATTTTTCACTTAATATTCAGCAGTATGAAATCTTAAAAGATAGTTTGAATGGGGAGAGCCTGCAAGGTAAATATACCTAACATAATTGGATATTGACTGGTCTAATTAGAATCTTATTTAGTGCCAGTTGCCTTAGAATTAACCTTATAATGTATTCCAAATATTATACTACCTTTGTAAGTATTTATTATCATAACTGCTTAGGGAGAAATTTAAATCATTACAAATTTAATCATGTCGTCATTACCTAACTGGTATATGTTTTATTGACACCCCCTGTGACCTGCCAAGTCAGTTGAATTACAACTGAAAAGATTTCCATGGTTTTGATGTAAATGGAAGGAAAAGTGGTAGCAAGAAAAATTAAATGGAAAACCTTTTATCTCTGAATGAAAGATTTTTGAAGCCCAGAGAGACTAGGGGCCAGATTTAGGGAACACTTTGAGATGAAAGGTGTACTTTCAATCTAAAATAAATTTTAAATGTTTGTTTTTATTCCCTTTTCCTGTTCCTTCTGCTGTTTTGCATTCTTCAAATGAGCATGTATAGACAGAGCAAACAGCTTAGAAGAAGGGGTCTGTGGAAAAGGCTCTCTTCTCCAAGGTTCAATCACTGACCAATACATAAATCTAACCTGCAAAGTTCGGGGCTGCTGTGGTTATTTTCCTAGGTGACCAAGAGGTATCTGTGTCGTTTCCTAACTTGTTTCTCTCAGCCCACTTTGACAGTGTCAATGGCCACAGTGAACTTGTCATTGAGAGGGTTTCAAAAGAGGATTCGGGTACTTACGTGTGCACCGCGGAGAACAGCATCGGTTTTGTGAAGGCCATTGGATTTGTTTATGTGAAAGGTAGGTGAAAGTGCTGTATTTCTGATTAACCATTTATAATAAATGGTTTGTAGTCTGCTTCCTTATTGTGTAGTGACACACTGTAACTTCAGTTTGGTAATCCATTTAGTCTTATTTCACAGATAAGCAAGTTCATAAGACATAGAATGTTGCGAACATTCAACTCAAAGTCGGTAAGCAATTAGCAAAGAGCATTTGACGCAATGCAATCATCTGCTTAGATCACTGAAACTGATGAGATTATCTCACTGATCAGCATGAGCAGTTGATTTTGGAAAATTTATGGGCTTTGAAACTGGCTCTCCCATTCTTCACTAAATCATCTTTCTAAATAGCTCACAATCACAAAGAAATGATCAGAGTTTCCTTTTGCTTACACTTGTCTTGTGTTTTTTCCCAGAACCTCCAGTCTTCAAAGGCGATTACCCTTCTAACTGGATTGAACCACTTGGTGGAAATGCAATTCTGAACTGTGAGGTGAAAGGGGATCCTGCCCCAACCATCCAGTGGAGCAGAAAGGGGGTGGACATCGAAATTAACCACAGAATCCGTCAACTTGGCAATGGCTCCCTGGCCATCTATGGCACTGTGGTAAGTCACACGGGAATTGTCCATGTACACGTCAATCAATGCCTTTCCACAGGTGCCATGGAAGGGAAAAGTTCCCCCTTGCATTTTTAATTAAATCATAAAATCTGAATCAATGGGTTCTTATAAAAAATTGAAACAGTGGTTCAAATCGATTATTTTTGGCCGTCCCCGATCATTGACCTACTATTTAGTGTTAGGAGATAACTCCCTCAAAACTGTTTTAGAATAGGAGAGTTAAGAACTACAAACACATTTACAAATAAATTATAGGGTGGTTTTCATCACTAAGGCAATTAACTATTAGGTTTTCCAAAAACTTCATTAAGTTGGAAAATGAGTGATGCTTTAAGTTATTCTTATTTGAGGGTCATGTGAATGAGATATTTTATCTAAAAATTTCTCAACGAGACTACATATGGGTAATTTTTTAACCCATTGTTGGATTAATTAAAATAATAATTAAAATATACTATCTAATCACCTAATCCAATGGACCACTCTCAGTTTTTTATTCTCCTTGGTTTGATTTTAACATTAGATGTTGTTGATTGTCCCTTAAATTTTGAGATGATATCCACTTGGGTTTCTTCATTATCTCTCTTCCCCCTACACAAATATTACTACTTATGTAGTTGTTGGCACTTCTTTTAATACCACCATTAATGCTAATATAATTTTTTTGCCATGTAGTTTTAAATTGCTAAATATCTATCTCCAACCCTGAAGCTCTTCCAGCTTTCATTTATAGTTCCCTTTCAGAAATTTCTATTTTGATAATACATTGGCACTCCCAATTGAACATCTAAATTAATCTCTACCTTCCTTCTCCCATACTTCTCTATATCCTGTAGCTCAGTTTCCCTTTATTGACATACTGTTTCTATTAACAAGACCAGAAGTCAGCGCGGGCTGGCATTGCTCAGTGGACTGAGCGCGGGCTGGCATTGCTCAGTGGACTGAGCGCAGGCTATGAACCAAAGGGTTATCAGTTCAATTCCCAGTGAGGGCACATGCCTGGGTTGTGGGCCAGGTCCCCAGTTGGGGGCCTACAAGAGGCAACCACACATTGATGTTTCTCTCCCTCTCTTTCTCCTTCCCTTCCCCTTGCTCTAAAAATAATGAATAAAAACTTTTAAAAAAGAAAAAGACTGAAGTCTCCTATTCATAAGAGTTTTAGCAAAATCCATGACTCTGATTAATCACCATATCTAAATTCACATAGTACTTATTTTTATACCACATATGGATAAATTTGGGGATTACATTCTAATTCCCAAATGTGTTTTATAATTTCCAGTAAGTTAGCTTTTCACTTTCCTAAATTTCAAACTCTAGATAGACGCTAACCTTATTTTTTTAATTAATCCCACCAGAAAGGACTCAATATTTATTAATTTCCCTTATTATTTTAATGCTTTTTAAATTACTCTAAGAATAGTGTCAGCCTTTTCCTTTAGCAAAGTAATTTTGGATAGATGATTATTTAAAAATGTTATTTTTGGCTTTGATTTCTTAGTAATAATTATCCCAGAGAGCAGTAATAGGCTGTTTTGAAAAAAATTTAGTCTGGGAATTTCTTTTCCTTCTTTTTTTTTAAAACCTATTTATGAGGTTAAATATATTACAGGTTTTTCTACTTCTGTGGAAATGCCTTCTGAAAAAGGAAATTTCGTGTGAACTAGTACCCGGGCAAACAAAGTTCCTTGCCTGCCCTGTAAGCTCACGCTCTTACCAACACTGCTCTTCCCTGCAGAATGCGGACGCCGGCGACTACACGTGCGTGGCCGCGAACGAAGCTGGGGTGGTGGAGCGCAGTATGAGCCTCACTCTGCAGAGTAAGCGCTTCCCTAAACTCTAACTAAGCACCTGATGTCAGCAATGCTGCCTAATAAAGAATGTTTATTTCTCCTTAACCTGATGGCAAGGGCAATCATGGTAGCTTTCAGAGTGTGTCCACTTGAGCGTCCTGCTGCCGCTGGAACAGTTGTCCTCGCGTTGGGTACGGGTCTTCTGGTCTCCCTGACCTAACACATGCAGTTCCAAAGCTCAGTTGCTTCACCGCAGGGCTTTTTGTTTGTCTGTTTGCAATATATTCAGTTGAATACTCTTCTTACAGTTCACCACAGGTCTTGTGAAGTGCTTCCAAAGGTGCCATTTTGTGCATTTTAAACATATCTATTAAAAATAAAGACGTGCAGATGAAATCAAAGCGCCCCAGGCTGAGTGCTGTTGCCATGAAATGCCATGTGCTCTGGGCAGGCTCACCAGGCTCATCAGGAAGCCCGTCAGTGTAAGCCCCCAGAAGGCAGTGCTTCCACAGTTCGAAAAAACAGGAAGGACTGCAGGGCCCACTGGACAGAACCTCGTCAGGGGCTGACCCGAGGACACCACCGTTGGGTTGGGAACTTAAGCTAACCAGCTTATTTTGTGAATACGCTCAGTATTTAATGGGGTGAATTTACATTTTCTTCATTCACTCCAAGAGATGCTATTGACTGGCATCTACTAACAACTATTTACCAAACTACTTTTCTGTAAGACTTTAACATTTGAAAAAATTTTTAAGACTTTAACATTGAATAGATGTTTTTAAAATATCTGAGACAGCATTTTTCCTCCAGCTTTACTGAGGTATATTTGACAAGTAAAATTGCAAAACTTTAAAGTATGCAGTGTGATGAGTTGATACACATGTGTGTGGTGACATGATTACCACAATGAAGTTAATTAGCACATCCGTTACCTTACAGCTATTGTTCGGTTTGGTTTCATGTATTTATTATTTATTTTGGGTGAGAACACTAATGACCTATGCACTTAGCAAATTTCCAGTGTATGATACAGTATTACTAACTCTAGTCACCATGGTATGTATTAGCACCACAGAACTTATCTGTCTTATAACTGAAACAAAGATCTTCCCATTTCCCCATCCTCCAGCCCCTGGCAACCACTGATCTGCTCTATGTTTCTATGAGTTTGACTTTTCTTTTTTAAGATTCCACATTTAAGTGATATCATGTGCTATTTGTTTCTGGTTTATTTCATCTATGTTGTCTCAAATGGCAGGACTTTCTTCTTTGTTAGGGCTGAAAAATATTCCATTGTATGTATGTATAGATATATATGTATATACACGCATATATAAATATACCACATTTTCTTTATCTATTCATCTACCAACATCGAACGCTGCTTAGGTTGTTTCCATTATCTTGCTAAGTGCATATTTATCCAATGATAACCTTGTGGAATGTTATTAGGAAAAAAGTAGAGTTCGATGGCCAGATAAGTATGAGGAAAGATTAAATTGAGTTCACTCATTAATTAAATATATAAAGAGCATTTCTATATGCCAAGCCCTGCTTAGGTATAGCAAGTTTCTTTATTGTGGATCTTTCCAAAAACATTAATGTGCCAGTGTGAGTTCTAACTCAACAAAAGTAGTGTAGGAAATGTGGCATTTCCCAAATAAATTGTTATGTCTATGAAAACTTGACCCCTATTTGTTTGGGTGAATGTAGGTAGGACATCACCTGATTAATCTCTCCTGGAAGAATGCTCCACTGACCCAGTCCGAGACAGGCTGCATTAGATCAGTGCATTTACCTTTACTGACAATAAACTCATGTAAATAAATGAGGCATGTAAAGGAAGCCAAAATGTAACTTGTTTAAAATTAAGATTAAAGAACTGGAGTGTCTTCTTTTCGATAAAATAATCACACTTAATGTGACTGGTGGAATTAGGTCAGCCTTGAAAGACCTACATAAGGCATTTCATTGTTGAATTAATTCACAGCCTCATGTGCAATTGGAAATGTTCAAATATGGTATCTAAAATTGAGATTTTTGAGTTTTATTTGACACTTTCTTTTATCATAATAACATGAGCAGATGAGTTCATTTAGTCATTGTTTTCATTTAGTGTTGGATGATTAATCTGAAGTATTTACTTTATTCAGCAAGTTTATTGAATGCATAATGTAATCTGAACATGGGGAGAGAAATGAAATTTCTGGCACCGGGAGTTCCAAGAGTGAAGTTAATGTAAATATCAGCGGGACGGCAATCATGTAGACTGACGTGGGCATGTATGGCAGTGATGCATTAGTGACTCTCACTGAGATTCAGACTCATATGAAAAGACCACATGTTGGTAATACCCTTACATAAAATACTAGCATATTAATGTCACAGTAAAACACATTGTACTTCTATTTTTTGTTTTATGTTTCTATTGTTCCAGATAGCCATCCCAATCTAGAATATGCAGCCACCTCCCGGAATTACCCAATACTTATTCCCTCTCACTGAGCAAATCATCCTACCTTTCAATTCTATCCCACTAAAACACTGCCTCCATCCCCTCATGCCCCTTCAAGAATACGTAAGCTCCCCTTTGCTTACCTGTTTAAATGTAAAGCCTTCTGATTTCCTTTGAAGATTTTAACCAAATATTTAAAATCTCGTAGGCTACAGAACGAGTCATCCTTTCAAAGCTAAATCCATCTTCATGCTATTTTCTTCTTCCCAGTAGGCTCCCTTCTCTTACGTATAATCTTACCATTTTTGAAAATGCAGTCAAGCTTCTTATCCTCCATGAGGTCTTTCATATTCTTTGTTGACGCTATAGACTTATATAAAGATAAGTATTCTGTCAGCAGCTATACACAACTTCTTTTACGTTTTCTCCAACAACTTCACTTGCACAGCTATCATCCACCGTAGAAACTATGAACCCCTCCCTCTTTCTGGAAACTTCCTTTGGGTGCCAAGATATCGTTTTCTCTGATTTTCTTCCACCTCAGTGATCTGTTCTTAGTACCATTTGTAGTTTGTCTTCTGTCCATCTCTTCAACCATAATGTTGCAATAGTTTCTGTCTTAGGCTCTCTTCCTCTCATGAAAGACTCACAAACCTGTAGTTCTCAGCCCATATTTTTATTCTGGACTCCGGAAGTGAATATTCACTCACCATCTAGACACTTCTACAGTGATGTCCCACAGTTACCTCAAGCTCAGCAGTTCTAAATAGATGCAGATCATCATTCCTTACTCCCTCTCAGCAACTCTGCTCTGCCTCTCATGTTCCATCAGATTCCCACCATACACTGTATTGCCCGAGGCAAAACCCTGTAGTCATTGATTTCTCCCTTTACTCCGTACCTTTTTATGACAAAGTCCTGTCACTCCTACTGTCTTAATTCTTGACTCTCTTCCTTTTCCTCACCATGTCCAGGGACATCTTCTTGTGTGATTTATTAAGTTACTGTTGTTTATGGTCTCCACACATTTACCTACTCTGTACTAACTTGTATTCTACCTATCCTATTATTCAATTCTATAGGTGTATTATAACACAACTAAATAATTAGTTACTTGTCCGTCTTAGTAGACTATGAGTTTCTTTAGACTAGAAGTTGTGTCTGTTATCTCTATACCCTCAGCATCTAGCACAATGCCTGGGAAAGAGTAGGCTCTCAATACATGTTTATTGAATAAATGACTGATGACCATTCATGAAAGCATATATTAATAATGACTCTTTACCACAAAAAAATTATATAAAGGAAAGAAATGGATGTTTACCATGTTAAAAAAACAGTAATGATAACAACAGTACTAATAATATTTCTTGCTTACTCCATCAAAGAGCTGTGTAGACTCTACATTAATAAAGCAGAGTCTAACTAGCATCCTCTGAATGAGCACAATTTTTAAAGTTGCAAAGACCCAGCGACGTAGTAAGGACTAGAAGCAGAACTTGAATTCAGAAACGTGATGGCAGATCCCATGTTCTAGACTAATCTGCTTAGGGATTTAAAACTGTCGGCATTTACTAAATAAAACAGAGCTATGAAAAGTCTGTTAATGGCCATTATAACCTTAACAGTTGAGAAGCTACAGTGTTTTATAAACAAATTCACCTAATTTTAAAATAATGTTACTATATAATATTGATGAAAATGTTAATATTACCCCACAACAACTAAGAAACATTATGTGCTTTTTTCCATAGGTCCTCCTATTATCACTCTTGAGCCAGTAGCAACTATCATTAATGCGGGGGGCAAAGTCGTACTGAATTGCCAGGCAACTGGAGAGCCTCATCCAGCCATTACATGGTCTCGTCAAGGGCACGCGATCCCCTGGAATGACCGAGTTCAAGTGTTGTCCAACAACTCATTGTATATCTCTGCTGCTCAGAAGGAAGATACATCTGAGTATGAATGTGTTGCTCGAAATTTGATGGGTTCTGTCCTTGTACGAGTACCAGTCACAGTCCAGGGTGAGTGCGATCAGGCGGGTATTCATATGAAACAGCCCCCAAGGTGACTCAAATCATAAAAATTATTGCGCATCTTAATCCCAGCCTCCTTTGCCTTTAACATAGTTCTAGATTATGGAGCCGGGACAAAAAAATCACATCACTATTTACAGACTGAGGGGAGTAAATACAGATTAGAATTGAAAAGTACCAAGTTAATCATTAAAATTCCCAGACTGAATTTTGGGTTAAAAAATAGTCAAATTTATTCTCAGAAATCAATGTGTATATTTTGCTTTGAAAAAAAAAACCTGACGTAGTCAAAAGATAAATAATATATACGGTAAACTTCTTGGCTGCCAACACTTTCAGGAGCTGTGTCCGAGTGAGTCAGGATTGAAGCAGGGCAGAAACTCTGGTTAAATGAAGTTCTTCTCTCATGCTTCAATTTTATTTTTGGCATGAAGAAGAGCTTCCATAAGCAATTTCTCAGCAGTTCCAGATTTAGCCCTAAACATAATGCCTATCTTAAATGATATCCGACATGCAATTTTTTTATTTGCTGAAACAAAGTAGCATGTTTCATTTGCAGTTCATGGTGGATTTTCCCAGTGGTCTGCCTGGAGACCCTGCAGCGCCACCTGTGGCAGAGGCATCCAGAAGAGGAGTCGTCTGTGCAACAACCCCTTCCCAGCCAACGGTGGAAAGCCTTGTCAGGGGTCAGACTCCGAAATGCGAAACTGTCACCATAAGCTGTGTCCAGGTACTCCTCTTTACTCAACAGATGCACATGCGGTCATTTCTGTTCCCTAACTGTGGATTGCCCCGGTGTTAGTAGCTTCAGTTAAAGCGTAGCCGACAGTGGCATGTCTCACTCTGTACAGTGGATGGTAGCTGGTCGGAATGGAGCCCATGGGAAGAATGCACAAGGAGCTGTGGACATGGCAACCGAACCAGGACCAGAACCTGCAATGATCCATCAGCTCAACATGGTGGGCGGCCGTGTGAAGGGAGCTCTGTGGAAAGGATCATGTGCAACATTAGGCCTTGCCCAGGTGAGAGGCCACCGACGAGCACAACTTTCGTATTTTTAACTCTTATCAAGGGGTAAAAGTGACCTCCTCTTCTTCAGTGTGAACAGATGTTACGGCCTCTGCGCTGGAATGTGTTCATTCTCTGTGTTCTTAGTTCTGTCTCCTGGATAAACTTGTGGAGATAGAGCGTGAAACAGTGTTAAGTAAAACACCTGATTTAATTGAATGTTATAAAAGGCGCCTGACTGTGGTGCATTTTTAATCATGTAGAGAAAACATACATAATTACAAAGTCACCTTAGATAACACTTAATCCAATCATTCCTCCTCAGGTGAGAGAAATAAAACCTAGAGAAGGTAAAGGGTTTCCAAGAACCACACAGTTAGTGAGGGCTAAAATGATAATAGCTACCATTGACCGAACGAACACCTATCATGTGCTAGGAGTCCCACTATGTGCTGTATGTATACGAGTTCTTTTTGATTTTGTGAAACAACCCTACAACGTAGGTACTTTAGGGCTCTTTGAGATTAGAGCGGCAGAAATCATACTTACATAAGCTTAAGTAAAAGTTCTGCTTTCAGGTATGATTGAATCCAAGGATTTGGCCAATGTTCTACCAGCATGTTTTCCATCTCTCATCTCTGCTGTCCTCTCTTGGCCTCATTCTCCTGTAAACTCTTTCCATGTGACGGAAAAAATGACTGCTGGCAGCTACTGGCTCACAGGGCCTTGTAATCTAAGGCCTCGGGGACACAGAGTTTTTTCTGTCAGAATTCATGTCAACTTCTGGGAAAAGACCCTGTATGATTGTGTTGGATCCCACGCTGGCCTCTACACTTGAGTCCAGGGGGAGGACACATCGATAGCCAGCTTGGGCTACTTGCCCACAACGTGTCAACAGGCTCAGGGCTCCTTGTTTGACAGCCTGAAAGAAACCATGTGGAATAGAGGAAGGGCTGTTCATTCATTAATTCATTCACTTAGTCGTTCATTCATCCAGAAATGTTTGTTGAGCACCCATTCTGAGCTCAAGGCCCTGTTCTAATTGCTCGAATTAGAATGATAAACAGATCATATCATTCAGATATTGACAAGCATGCAGAACAAACTCAAATAGTTGAAGTGATCGAGCAAAAGGAGGAGAGACACCTTAGCCGAGACGGTCAAGAAAAGGGATGTTGACAAACCAAAATGAGAATGTTATCTGCTGCGTTGGGTATTGCATCCGGTTGTACCGAGGAGGAAACTGATATTCAGAAAATATAATTAATTCACTGGGGTACATAACTAGTAAAAAGTAAATCAAGGGTTTGCACCCAGGTCAATTTGATGATTCCCAAACGTATTCGTTGAGATCCTGGGTATCTTGATTTGTAGTTCAGAACTTCCCTTACATTATAAAAATAAAATACTCCCACGAGCCCTGGCTCGTGTGGCTCAGTGGACTGAGCACCAGCCTGCGAACCAAAGGGTCACTGGTTCAACTCCTAGTCAGGGCATGTACCTGGGTTGCAGGCGAGGTCCCCAGTAGGGGGTACGTGAGAGGCAACCACACATTGATGTTTCTCTCCCTCACTTTCTCCTCTCTTCCCTGCTCTAAAAATAGATCAATAAAATCTTTAAAAAAAAGAGTTATAAAAAAAATAGTGCCATCAAATCATAAAAAAATAAACCAAAGCCAGAATTATTGTTTAATCTTCAATAATTAGAAAGCTAACTATAATAGTATACTATATGAAAGGAAAAAGAGTCAGAAATACCTGATTACAGCAATCTTTGTATAGTTTGTCAAGAATGATATCTGTCTAATGGAAAGCTGAATGATGCTTAGAAATTTCCTTGATTCCTTGAACACGTCCTGACTTTCTGGTGAAAATTGCCATTGCAGGCTTATATTGTGCTTTCCCTACTCCACTTAGAATAATATTTTTAAACTTCCAATCTTCTGGAATGGGCCTTTCTGCTGTCATTTGAGAGTCATAAAAAAATACATATTTCAGATTACTTAAAGAATGAGCATCTTTAAAAGTATCTTTTTGAAAATCGTTGAGAACTTGGAGAAAAGAATGGGAACGTGTACTAGCTCATAGCTCCCACGTCTGTAGTACTTCCTGTGTGCACTGTCCCAATCCCAGCCTTTTCCATCTATAAACGCATTATTCCTCACCCTGATCCTGATGAGGCAGGTTCTCTATCCCCTGCAGATCGCAGATTATAAACTAGGCACACAGAAGCCCACTCACGCATCTAGGACGGCACAGTTAGTGAGGGCAGAGCAATTCATCAGGCCCGGGGCGTGTGGTCCAGAGTCTCTGCTCCTAAGGACCATGCTCTATTGCTCTTCCAGAATCAGAATTGCAATGCAGTGTAACAGCAAATTCATCTATTATATTTTGCATTTTCCTTATAGACTAATTCCTCAACAGTTGTCTTCTTTGGTATTATATAGATACCATGATGTTTTATGCCTTTTCTGTTTTATATTATCACAGTCTCTTTTTCCTTGTTATCATTCCATTCATATAAAAGAAACATTTCAGTTCTATCACTTTGTGTCATGAAGTTCACTTCTGGTTGAGGTTTTCTGTATTGATTAAAAAATAAAGATCTTCTGCCCTGGCTGGTGTAGCTCAGTGGATTGAGCGCGGGCTGGGAACCAAAGAGTCGCCGGCTCGATTCCCAGTCAGGGCACATGCCTGGGTTGTGGGCCAGGTCCCCAATGAGGGCCATGTGAGAGGCAACCACACATTGCTGTTTCTCTCCCTCTCTGTCTCCCTCCCTTCCCCTCTCTCGAAAAATAAAAATAAAATCTTTAAATAAAAAAAATAAAGATCTTCTAACAAAAACCTTTTAACATAAACCATTTATGTGAACAAGAAATTACACATATAAATAAGTGAATAAACATCTCCCCGTTATATTCTTCCAATAAAAATCTATTTATTAGAGAAAAACACCACAAAAATCACCATTTCTTTAGATATTCTAAAAATATGCATCTATGCTCTAAGACTTTATATTGTAAGATGTGTAAGAGCTTTTGTTAACCAACAGCCTTGAAAATAGAACATGTGAAAATAATTGGAACCGATGAATTTTTAAAATCACATAGCCCATATATAAGGATTATGAGCATCGGCAATCTGAATTAATAAAGGAATATTTTGAATAATACCTACCAAATTTTTAAAGGCTTTCTTCTTTCCTTTTAGGGTTAGTCAAATACTTTCTAGTGAAAATTTTGTCAGCTACAGTAAATTTGTGTGACTGTGTTTACCTGTATCTATAAAGTACAGGAATCAGAAAACAGTTAATGAAAAGAGAATGCAAGATATGTTTACAATGTTTTCTAAATAGAGCAACCAAATGAATATTTCATTACTTAGTTTTCAGATTATTCTTTTGGTATCTTATAAATTGTTAAGAGAATATTTAGACATGGACCTTAATGCCCTGTTTTGGTTCATATCTTGGTTAAACTGGATGACCACAAAAACATACTTTCTGAACCCTGTATCTAGAAATTACCCTCAAAACAAAAATATAACCTGGTACTGACTTACACATAAAAGAAACCGTAATGTACCTGGTAAGGAACAGGTTGTCCCAGTCTTGTGGTCGGATGGTGTAATGTTAGTTACCAAATGAAAGCTCTTCACGGCACTCCTTGGAAAATACCGGTCAGTTTTTTTTCTGTTGTCTGGGAAGCAGGTAAGTGTGTTATTCAGAGCTTTCAATTCATGAACATTATGTAATGGAGACAGTTTTCTTCAAAGAGGTACAATGTGCAAATCATCATGTTGCGAACAGACCCAAGTACATTTTTAGGCACAGAGCTGAGTTAGGGTTAAAGATGTGGCCTCGCACTCTGGGGTCCAGTGTATCGTTTGGAAACATCTGTACTGTCCATAGGCACATCTTAGTCTCTTACACAGCCAAGCTGCTAAGCTGCTGGTTCCTTCCACTTTCCCCGGAACACGGAGCACAGACAAATGCTTATCTAGATCTTAATGCTTATCTTAAAAACTCAGATTGTGTTTACTTATGGTAGTTTGATTAAATTTTATAAGGGCCGAGTCAAGGAATGTGTATAAAGGACCCATGGACAAGGACGACAGTGGAGGAGCGGGGCAGGGCAGGGGAGAGCAATGGGGAAACATGGGGACAGCTGCGTCGTTGGACAAGTGTGAAAAATTGTCTTAAATCTTATTTTAATACAATACCCCTGTTGGATAAAGTCAAGAATTTATCCTGGCATTAGTTAGCCTTCTGAATTTTCCTGTAGACACCAACTCCCACAAAAATCTAGCCAGAAGGAGAAAGGAAGAACATCAGTCATGTTTTCTTTGGTTCAGTTTTAATTATTTTAGACTCTGGGCTAATTTAACTCATTGCTGAGTTCATTTACTTGTCTAATTTTGTTGTTGTTTGTTTTAACACACATGATTCTGTGACTTGAAACTGTGTCTCTGGGGATATTTCTAGTTCCGGGGGCATGGAGCGCTTGGCAGCCTTGGGGCACCTGCAGCAGAAGTTGCGGGAAGGGCACCCAGACGAGAACGAGACTGTGCAACAGCCCACCGCCATCGTTTGACGGCGCCTACTGTGATGGAGCGGAAACACAGATGCAAGTTTGCAACGAAAGACACTGCCCAGGTGGGAGAAATACCATGTCTATACCCTTAATAAATTAACATCTGCCTCTTATCTAGGTAGCGTGTCAGTAAGAACCAATGCCAATAAGAACGTCTCTCAACCTAGCAATGCCCTATGTTTAACCTGCTTGTTTTTAAGTAGTAACAGAGCACATGTTTTTTTTCCTTAATCCAGTTGATGGCAAGTGGGCCCCTTGGGCCAGCTGGAGCACCTGTACCGTGTCCTGTGGAGGAGGTGCCAGACAGAGGACAAGGGACTGCTCTGATCCTGTTCCTCAGTACGGAGGGAGGAAATGTGAAGGGAGCGACGTCCAGAGCGATTTTTGCAATAGTGACCCTTGTCCAAGTGAGTGTTGCAAATAGTGAGTCAAAATTATACTTTCTCAAAGTTCCATGGTAGCATTAAGTCCTTAAAGTTATGATATTCTGTTACTTGATTCGTCCGCCTTTGATTTAGGACATCAAAACATTGTATGTTTGCTGCAT
This sequence comes from Micronycteris hirsuta, assembly GCA_004026765.1. Taxonomy (NCBI): domain Eukaryota; kingdom Metazoa; phylum Chordata; class Mammalia; order Chiroptera; family Phyllostomidae; genus Micronycteris; species Micronycteris hirsuta. The sequence goes on along the minus strand of PVJI01000823.1, from coordinate 114,781 downwards.
GACTGTGTAATACCATAGAAGTAATTGGCTGGTATGGGCAGGGCCTGTGCCCTGCTCCATTTGCTCTCTAGGACCAGCTGCAGAGCACACGGAGGGGGCACCCTTACGTGCTAATTGTTAATAATGTCGACAGTTCCTTTACGGAGGCAAGCAGGTGACTCTCTGCCTTCATGCGGTCACCAAGCTAGATTTTTAGACCCCAGCAGCATCTGAGTCCACAGAATTGTGAACGTGGTAGCCTTGACTCATCAAGAGCACTGACCTTGTCTCATTCATATCCCTCAGCTCCTGGAACACTGTAAGGTTCCATAAATATGTGTTCAATGGAATTGTACAATCATGAGAATGTATACCCAGTTTCTGGTCGAAACTACAGCTAAATCATCTACCTTTGGAAGCTGCATATTTATCGATTTGCATGTTTCTTTTTGGTTCTTGGGGAAAGTCCTTCCGTACTTTTTGGGTGGATGTCAGTGGTCAGCCCTTGTCCAATGGTTCTGTATCGCAGCTCATGGGAACTGGAGTCCTTGGAGCGGCTGGGGAACGTGCAGTCGGTCATGTAACGGAGGGCAGATGCGGCGGTACCGCACGTGTGATAACCCTCGGCCCGCCAACGGAGGAAGAGTTTGTGGGGGGCCAGACTCCCAGATCCAGAGATGCAACACTGACATGTGTCCCGGTGAGCTCCTCGACTCCTGGCAGTAGAGCAAACAAAGCATTCTATTTAGTGTTGATTGTAACAGCACCATCATTTCAGATCTTAAAATCAAAGGTGTATAGTCAGTGACACCCTAAACGTACATTTTCAGAAGGCTTCTTATTATTGACCATTCCCTTCTTGTTCCCAGTGGATGGGAGCTGGGGAAGCTGGCACAGCTGGGGCCTGTGTTCTGCCTCTTGCGGAGGTGGGGAAAGGACTCGAAAACGCCTGTGCAGCAATCCAGAGCCATCCAACAGGGGGCGCTCCTGTCCGGGAGATGCGACTCAGGTATCCAGGTGCAATCTACAAGCGTGCCCAGGTAAGCAACCAAGTTAAATTTTGGCAGTTAAACTATTGCTGGCACATTTACTCTTTCTGAAAATTAAAAAAGGGTGTCGCTCCGAGCCCATCAATTATAAAGCAGTGTCGTCTCTGGGAGGAAGAATTAGGAAAAATGTCCTTACCTCCTCTGGCTGGTGCAGCTCTACCCCCAAACTCATGGTTAGATTTTAGCCCCTGCTTGCCCCTTTGCAGGCTCCCTTGTAAAAGTGTATGGTCTGCACAGGGGTAATTAGGAGTCTTGGGCTTGAGGGGCAGAAGGACGTGGAAAAGCAAGGAAAGCCAGGCTGAGACTCCAGGCTGAAAAATAAGGGTGGAGCAGAAACTGAGTATCTAAGAGAAATATACAATGGGAGGCTATTTCATAGATGGAAATACGGAGAACACAAGTGTGGAAAGTAAAAGAGAGGCCAATTTGGTTTGAGGAAAAAGAGTAGGAGTTGTTGAATTTAACTGCCATAACTCAAGCCATGCAACATGGCTGGCTGTTGTAAGTAGTGTGAAAATTTGAAAGAAATGAAGTCAAAATTCTAAAACTCATGGACCTCAGAAAGAGTTTTCTGGAGTCCTAAGAATTAGTGGGCAGTACTAAGAGTACTTGTCTCAGAAGATAGACTTTCTAAGGGCTAAAGAAGACCAGAAAGAAGAGTTCAGCATTGTTACAGTGTTGAGATACCACTGGACTTCCCAAAGCTTTAGGGTTGCTTTAGAGATAAATTGTCCCCAGACTCACAGAGGGCAGGCTGGCAGCCCTGTGGCAGGGCGGGTGGAGCGATCAGTCAAAAAGGGAAAAAGGACTCATGGACATGGACAGCAGTGTGGTGATTGGGGCAGGGGGTAGCAGGGTAGAAGGGGGCTACAAGGGGGCAAATAGTAATGGAGAAAAATACAATAAAAAATATTAAAAAAATAAATAAAATGTCCCTGGAGTTCAAATAGGCCCATTTGGCAGAGCGAGAGAGAGGGTTTGTGTGAGGAGATTTCCAGGACGCAGGCAAGCCCAAAGGGCAAGTGTCTGCCAGTCAGCCGTTCAACGTACCTTCTCAACATGGCGACTGATTGCCAGCGACACTGAGGCTCTCCTAACATCCGGCATGCCAAGAGGTCTCGTTTCAGTGCAGGCGTTTTGTAGCTCCGCCTCTGGTGGCCCCAGGGCCCCAGTGACAGTCCAATATGCAGGTTACAGAGTTTGGATTACTGAGTTTGGCAGAGAGTTTTAAGGATCCCAGCTAGGTAGGTGACGAGATGTCTGTTGAGCGCTGGGACACAAGTTCATCTGTGAGACTGGAGAACCAAGATCACGGTAGGAGGTCATGCTTGTTAGCAATGACCCAGGGAACTAAGTGAATTAGCGATCCTTCTATCCCGCTCTCCCCCCACCTAGGAATAGAGATAAGAACCAGAGTGGCCTACCAGGTCCTAATTGGCCCTACTTTCTGCTTTCCTGCATCGTCTTGCAGTGGGTTCCTATCACTCCCTAAGCTCTCACTTTTGGTTTCTCCAAAGTAGCAAGCAGCCACCTCCCGAAAGGGTGACACGTGCCCTTTTCTCTACCTGGGAAGCCTTTCTCCTGCCTTCTTCCCTGGCTTAGTTAAGACATCTACTGTCTCTAGATCTCCACTCGATTTTTACTTCTTTTGCAGACTTCCTCGAGTAGTAAATCTTATACATTAATACATTTCAATTCTACATTTTTTATGCAATTCTAATTGATGTCTGTCTCCCCTATTCAGACATAATCTCTATGAAGAAAGGTCTCATGTCCTTTTTTCTCTTTCTTATTACCATTACATCCTCCATATTTGGTGAACAAATGAACATGGCCCAGAACATGAAGGCTCAATCATTGTGGGAAAAAATGTTTTCTCTCACTAATAAAGTAATGCAAGTTAAAATGGCGAAATGCAATAGTTACTGGTTTTTCTGAGATTGAATATAATTGTATTTCCCTCCTGCATATAATACCTGATAACAGTATCTGAAACACCTAATGATTGTCTTAAAATATATCCAATTAAAAGGCATTGAATAATGAATATTTATTAATTTCACCATCAGCTTCTTCCCAGTATGTTTCTTTCTCCTATCAAAGCATGCAATTCATTTAAGAAATAGTCATGAACCACCTCTTCTGTGTGAGTAACCAATAATTTTGTTGAACAAGAAGGCATAAAATTATCGCAGAGATTTTTTTTTAATTTATAATTGTTTTTCAACCAGATTGTCTTGGTATGAATTTTGCAGCATTGTTAAAAGTACAATATTCTTCAAATTTTTCACAAGTTAAGCACTTTTAAATGTATATATGTAATGTGAAGAACTTGATAGGCCCAAGATCTGAAACCCAAGACTGAACAATAAATACCCCTTAGATACGCCCCATTTATGTTGACAGTGACCTATCACAAGGCTTAGGAGCTGTTTTGCTGGGGATTCCTCCTGTCCCTCTTTGTTCTCATGAAGTAGGCAAATAGATGAAAGAACATGGATTTTTTTAAATTACTTTATTGTTGTTCAATTACAGTTGTCTGCATCCTCTCCTCTCCCCCTCCCCCACCCCCTCCAAACCCACCTCCCTCCCCTTCTTCCACCCTCCCCCTTGGTTCTGTCCATGTGTCCTCTGTAGTGGTTCCTGAAAACCCTTCTCCCCATAATCCCCTCCCCCCTCCCCTCTGGCTATTGTTAGATTGTTCTTAATTTCAATGTCTCTGGTTATGTTTTTCTCGTTTTTTTTTCTTTTGTTGATTGAAAGAACATGGATTTTGATGCCAGTCACACCTGTGTTCAGTCCTCATCCCACTACCTCCTGTCTGTAGTGATGATTGCTCTGGACTTTATTTACCTTGTCTATGGCTACTTAAATGACCTTATAGGATCTTTGGTAGGATTAAAAGAGTCAGCACACATTAAGTGCTTACCATACGCATGACGTGCTCAATAAACTCATTATCACCATTTCATCGCCATCAACAAACGCCTACTTTATTTTGGCTTTGGGACTGGGCGCTGATTGTGTTCTTTGGGTTGTGAAATACAGTTATGATGTGCCTAAACTAGAAGGATCCTAGATTTATGTGGGATGATGAGTGTTACATGAAAGCAGAATGTTTTAAAAGATTATTTATTGCACTCTTAAATTCAGATGTCAGATGATCTTTTCAAAGGTTTGAGAGATTTGTAGCATCTTTGAATACTGGCCTTTTTTTTCCTTCCATGTGATGTCAACGGAATTATTTCCTTATCCAGGAATGTTTTTCCTTTTCCCCATAGGTGGTCCCCAGCGAGCCAGAGGAAGTGTTATTGGAAACATTAATGATGTTGAATTTGGAATTGCTTTCCTGAATGCCACAGTCACAGATAGCCCTACCTCCAATACTAAAATAGTACACGCCAAAATTACCAATGTGCCGCGCAGTCTCGGTAAGTTTATTTGCTTATAAAAGTAATGAAGAAGGCTCTTTTTTAAAAAATATATATATATATATATATTAGTCTTTATCTCATTATTGTCATTTAAAATTTCTGGAGGATGTTACTACCAACTGGTCAGAACAATAGTCCTTTCTGTCCCGGTGGTCAGCTCTTAAAGACACATGAAACACTGGTATTTGTTTTATTGCAAGGTTATTTTGGACTCATCCTTATGACTAACATGCTGTGAAGACAATAATAACAGTGAACTGTGAATATTTTCTTTGTCACCTTATTTATCCTTCTTGTTTTAGGCCCAGCGATGAGGAAGATCGTTTCTATTTTAAATCCCATCTACTGGACGACAGCGAAGGAAATTGGGGAAGCGGTGAATGGCTTCACCCTCACCAATGCAGTCTTCAAGAGAGAAACTCAAGTGGAATTTGCAACCGGTTAGAGCCAGCTGAACTTAATATTCTATTGCTATAAAAAATACGATGGCTTTAAAAGTTGGTGGTTAAGAAAAATACATTATATGTTCCCACAGAGAATAATTTCAAGGTTTCTGAAGCAATCTTATCATAAATGATATAAAAGCAACTTTTCATTTCCCTGTAAATTTTTACTGACATGAGTCTCTAAGAGGCCATGTGTTTTCAAACAGTATGGTGATTTTTATAACCCCAAGCTTTTTTTTATTGTATTTTATGTATCTTTTCTCCTTATATCCTTAGAAAAACTTTTAAAGGCCGAACAGAATAGGAGAATGAGTCAGTGCTATTAATTAAAGGCTTTTGCCTGTGAACCCAACATTCAATGAGAATACTTTATAGGGAAATAAAAACAAGCAAATCTAACTGCTTTAGCTTTACCCTCAGTGTTGATGAATACGTATTAGCTATTCATGGCTCTTTCCAAGTGCATACAGGTCCATTTCAAGCCTCATCAAAGGTGGTCAGATGGCAGTGATATTTACGGAAGAAAGACCGAAGGAGGGCATAGCTTTAATCAGCCCACAAGTGGGTCTGTCCTGACCATCCACTTACTAAGACGCCCCGTTGCTACTTGTTGAAACATTGGAAAGAGCAAAGCTCTGTGGACAGACCTGTAGCTACTGCCAGTCTGCCCGGTGAAGCCGTTTAAGCTGTCTGTCCCTTCTCAGTAGCAACCCGTCTTGGTAGAACTGTCTTGCTAATTGCTTTTGATTTTAAAGTGTAGAATCCTTCATATAATCATAGCCTACATATGATTATGTAAAAAGAGATTTTAGAATGCACCTAATTCAGTAAGCCTAACTTTAATTTGGAAACCGAGGCTAATGTAATTCTCTTACTATCCTTAAGTGAAATAACGCAGCTGAACTGGAATGTAAGGTAGATCTGTTCTGCACTCACACGAGCCATGTAGTTTTTGCTGTTAAAACGAACGAGTTGTAATTCCCAGGAGAAATCTTGCGGATGACTCACATCGCGCGGGGCTTAGATTCCGATGGAGCTTTGCTGCTGGATATTGTCGTGAGTGGCTACGTCCTGCAGCTGCAGTCACCGGCTGAAGTCGCTCTAAAGGTAAACCGTCAAGATAACGGGCCTTCCCCTGTTTGTTGGAGTAATGGTTAAGAGTGGGAGTCAGACATCCATAGGAAGAGCACAGAGAACTTGGGTTGTTTCCCTCGTTTGCTTTGGGGAGTAAATGTCTAAGCCACTCAGGTTAGAAATGGCCGCCTGTTCTTTGTTTCAATAACCAAACCATGGAAACAACCTAAGTGTCCGTGGACAGGTGAATGGATGAAGGAGGTGTGATGTGATAGACATAGATACGGAGATATAGGTATAGATATAATAGATAACAACATGGATGAACCTTGACAGTATGATGCTCAGTGAAAGAACTCAATGGAAAAAGACAAAAACCATATGATTTCACTTACACGTGGAGTATGAACAAAAAGTAACAAACAAACTCATAGACCCAGACAACTGAATGGCGGTTACCAGAGGGGGAAAGGGGTGAGGAGGGGAAGTGTGTAAAGGGGACCAAATACGTGGCAGTGAAGGAGGCTAGATTTTGGGTGGGAAGCATACAATAGAGCACACACATGTTGGATTATGAGCTTTTACACCTGAAAATTATATCATTAACCCATGGTACCCCAGTCAATTTAATTTTAAAAAGTCTTTAGGGACAAGTCTTTCCCAACTCTTCATAGTTTATTACTCTGTTCATCAGGACCAAGGTCACTGCCATGTTGATTTAAGCCCTTTGTTTCATTTTCTACAAAGAGAATAGTAACTCTTGCATAAAAGTTTCTGAAGTTCAAGAGTACACCATCTTTTCTTGACTTTTGACTGACAACTTGGAGTCCCCTATTTTCATAATTTCTAACAGTAAAATTATTCAACTAATTTAATCGTTACAAGGTTCAAATTTCATTTCCTGAACACTACTTTAAATTTGTTTAGTCACAGTTTTATTTAGAACTAAAAGTGTTTAGCCTCTAAGCCTTTCCTCCCTACCCCCTTCATTCTGCACCTCCTCGCTCCCACCAGAAAAGAGTGGGCGGAGCCCTGCTGCCCCTCCAACCCCTCCTGTCCCCCGCAGGACTACACGGAGGACTACGTCCAGACAGGCCCTGGGCAGCTGTACGCCTACTCCACACGGCTGTTCACCATCGACGGCATCGGCGTCCCCTACACATGGAACCACACCGTGTTCTACGATCAGGCACAGGGAAGGATGCCTTTCCTGGTAGAAACGCTGCACGCATCCTCTGTGGAGTCTGACTACAACCAGTTAGAGGAGACACTGGGTTTTAAAATTCATGCTTCCATCTCCAAAGGTAATTTGGTTAAGAGAAAAGTCCAGGTCTTAATTTTTTTTAAGACTTTATTTATTTATTTTTAGAGAGAGGAGAAGGGAGGGAGAAAGAGCAGTGTATGGTTGCCTCTCATATGGCCCTCACTGGGGATCTGGCCTTCAACCCAGGCATGTGCCCCGACTGGGTATCGAACCGGGACCCCCTGGTTCCCAGCTCGCGCTCAGATCTTTCTAAAAGGGTCGAAGAATTGCCTCCATGCTGCTCACAGTAAGGGTATGAAGGCATAAACCAAACACAGTGACATCAAGCTTTTGTGTGTGGTCTGTGTTTTGTGGTGGGAAAGCCAGCCCCGGGGGAGTTTAACACATTTGTTTCCCTAATGTGCTGCTTCATACAGCATAATGGAGTTGTTCTTCTATTCCATATGCACAGAGAGGTTTAAAAGTATATACTCTGTCAGCATGGTTTTTCTTTGGGTAATAAAATCCATTTGTTCTTGTTCTGAATTTCACAATTTGTCAAGGAATTTTTTAAATTCCTGAAATGGAATGTCAAGGTATGTCTTAACCTAAACTAGTCCAAAAAAAGTTTCCCTATTTTCAAAGCAGGGCAACAATCATCAGCATTCCATCTGTCATTTCTTGTTCCTGGAGGTTCTAATTTTGGAACTGCTTTCCATTTTCCGAGCATAGTTCTACAGCCCGCGCTCTCAGCAGTCTCCCCGGGCTATGTGGTTTTTTGATTTGCCTGTTCCCTGGGATTTCCTTTTCAGTCACAACAATTCACAGTCCGTATTCCATGGGGTTTTGGTGGTAGGAGATACTTGCATGTAGTTATGTTGACACTGTTTGACTTTAACCTTGAACTTTACGTGCCCATGAGTACACTTAAAAATGGTTCATGTTGGCCTTGTGAACGTATCTGTTTTTCTCTGTGCTGACTTCCTAAAAATAGATCCAAGGACCTTAAACAGCATCGTTTTGTTTGGTCATGCTCAGTAGATTCACTAACATTTTATCTTTACCGCTTACTCTTGTTTTCTTCAGTTGTACCTGTGACGATTGCCTTCTCCAATGACAACTGCTTCATTAGATTTGAGATCGTTGTCATCTAGGCCATCCGGGAGGTTGTGTTCATATTTTTGAGATAATCATAGACTCAGGAACCCTTCCGGCCAGCAGAGCCTGTAGCCCCACACCTCCCCCACCCGTGTACTAGCACTGACACCTCCGATCACTGTTGTCACGCGTGGTCAGGTCACTGGAAAGGAGCCACTGGAATGAAGAGTTATGCTTCCTTTTTTAAGTGTATTTTATGGATTATGCTATTGCAGTCATCCGAATTTTTCCCCTTTGCCCCCCCTTCACCCAGTACCACCCTTCCCTCCAACAATCCCGCCCCCCCCCCGCACCCCACTCAGTTCATATCCATGGGTCCTGCATATAAGTTTGACTTCTCCATTTCCTATACTTTTCTTACTATCGCCTGTCTATTTTGTTCCTACCAATATTGCTTTTTATTCCCTGTCCTTTTCCCCCTCCCCTTTCCCCCTCCTCTTCCCCCTCCTTGCTGATAACCCCAATAATGCCTCCTTTTCATATTTGATCTCTTTCCTACTTTTTCTGTTACTCCATATGATTAAAAAGATAACTTGGAACAAGACTTTGATTAAAAATCAATTTATACCATCTGGACTAGAGGAATTAAGATGATTTTCAAAAAATCCTATAGAGTTTCTACCCAGTTGTGTAATCCTTTAAACCTGAAACTGCTTGAAGGTCTTTGTGGGTACCTGGGGGGTGCTGTTGGGGAGTTTGGGTCCTTTTATCTGGTATGCAAAGCCTCTTGCGTAGATACTATGGTTGTATGAATTACATCTGATACGTGTGCCCCTCTGCTTGTTGACATTTTCCTGAGAGTTGAGGGTGTACCCACAACTTCTTTTTAGGTGACCACCAGGGGGCAGGCTTGCATTCTTGGTTGCTCAACCAGAAGGCTCTCTCTTCTATGTTGGGTCCTCAGGATTACAGTGCAATTAGAGTCACCTAGAGAGTTTAGTGAAAGTTTGGGTTTATAACACAAAGATTTTGGTCTATCTAGACGAAGGGAGAGCCTGGGAGTTTGTATTTTTAACAACTCCTAAGTGATTTTACTGTATCTGGTCTGCACATTGGCGTTTGGAATCTACTGGTCAAGACAACTCACAATGTAAATCAATATAATATTTTTTAATTTATCTTTAAAATCAAATGGGTTTATTTTTTAAACAATTACAAAATATGTTTAATTTTTACAAGGTAAAAAAAGATGCCAGGAGCAATAAAGGGAAAGACAAATAAATTTAACTACAGGTAAATTTTTTAAAACTTCTCCATGGGAGAAAAAAAGTTGAGAAGGTAAAATATACACTAAGAAAAAAACATTTGTATTATGTATTATGGACAACTATAATTATCCTTAATATGTGCAATGCTTTTAAAAAACAATAAGAAAAAAGTAAACACCTCAATAGAAAAATACATAAAGGCTACGGACAGGAAATACACGAAGGAAGAGACAATAATGAAAAAATGAATGTGAAAAATCATTGAACTTCATTAATAAGCAGAGATGCGCATTGAAACCAGGAGGTACCATTTTCAATCACCATTCAGTATTGGAGCGGTGCAGGGAAGTGAACAGACCACCCCCGCCCCCGTACGCTGTGGGCAATGGTGTGACTTTGTAACAAGCAGCCTTCCCAGCCTTCCCAGCTTCTTAGTTACCTCGTTCAGCAGTCTGCCCTCAGAAAATCACCAAAATGGCCCATAGTAAATGTCCTGGCAGTAAGAGGCAAATATGTAAGTGATGGTACGGCTGTGGACAAACTCTTAAGCAGTCATTAAAATAATTGTAAAGGAATATTTAGCTCATTTATTCATTAAAAATACCTGTGGAGCACCTACTGCAGACCCGCCACTGTTCTCTGTACTGACAGTATAACTGTGAACGAGGCCCGGCTGGTGTAGCTCAGTGGATTGAGCACAGGCTAGGGACCAAAAGGCCCAGTTCGATTCCCAGTCGCGGCACATGCCTGGGTTGCAGGCCAGGTCCCCAGGGAGGGCCATGTGAGAGGCAACCATACATTGCTCTTTCTCCTTCCCTTCTCCTCTCTTTAAAAATAAATAAAATCTTTAAAAAAATAAAAATAAATAAATAAAAATTTAAAAAAGCTGATATGTTTAAAAAAAAAAAAAAAGCTGTGAACAAGGGATGGGAGAATGTCCAAGACATGACGATAATTGAAAAGCAGGGCGCACACGATGTGACCCCAATCTGGGTTGCCCATCCTACAGTGATTATAAGAAAACCTTTACATTGATTGAAACAGGAGAAGTTTTCCATTCCTGCCTGTTTCCACCTGTTGCGTTTGATGTGCTGTGTGTTCCATCTTTGGCAAACCTCCCCAGGGAAGATTGTCCTGGAAAGAAGTAAGGTGCTAACATCCACCCAGCCAGTTAAAGTTTGCTTTCTTCCTTGTGGTAGGAGATCGCAGCAATCAGTGCCCCTCCGGGTTTGCCTTAGACTCCGTAGGACCCTTTTGTGCTGGTGAGTATAGGAATAAACAATGCATTTGTATTTATATTGAAATGTTAATCATGGAACCACTTAATGGGCATCTACTGCCATTTGGCAGGAAATTTAATCATCGTAGTCGTCATAAATGTCTCTTTTTACAGCTGAAGAAATTGAGATATAAAGAAGTTAAGTAGGTTGCCTAAGATCCCTCAGCTTCAAGCAGCAGAGCTGTATTTGCATTTGAGATACAAGGCCTGTGCTGTCAGGGACCATAACGAAGTGCAGAGGTGGAGTGAGCACAGGGGCCAAACACTGGGCTCCGTGTGCATTTGATTGCCACGGATATGAAATTCAACAGTAATTCAGCTGTAAGTCACCTCACCCTAGACTTGCTCAGTCACAAGATAGGGGAGGACTTCCAGCCAAAGACTGGTGACTAAACCAGCCCCGTCTCATCCAAGCACCAGCCCTAGAGAGTCACAAATAAGTAAGTAAACAGCGCAGTAAAAGGCTCCAGGAGCTCAAGTTCGCATACACCATGCCTTTCTTTCACTGGTAGGCCATGTAATGTAGAGCATTGGTAAAAGGTGGACTTTAGAAATAACACTGCCCAGGTTGAAATTCCAGCTCTGCTAGTAATGACCTTGTAACCTTGGACAATTGAACTAACCCCTTTGCTCCTCAGTTTTGTCATGCAAATGGAGATAATAGTAAGAATACATATCTCTTAGGAATGTTTCTATCCATGAGTTCAGGTAGGTGAAAAGATACTAGATGTGCTAAATGGTTGTTATATCTTCGTTATCATCATCATTGTTTTAGAATTGATCTAAACATCTATTCACTATCAAAGATAACTTGGGGACCCAGAATTAATGTGTGCTCAGCATTTCCATTTGGTGACACTTTGAGCATTTTCTGCTTACATGTGACTCAATTCAATGGCCTCTTTAAATACCTACTTTAATAACTCCCAGAAAGTAGAGTGTTTATGTACTAACGGAGCCCTTTGTTTCTTCTGTCAGATGAAGACGAGTGTGCGGCCGGGAAGCCCTGTTCCCACACCTGCCACAACGCCGTGGGAACCTATTACTGCTCCTGCCCCAAGGGCCTCACCATAGCTGCTGATGGAAGAACTTGTCAAGGTATTTATTCACAAACCTCCGTCTGGTAGACATATTTCAGTGAAGGTCGTGGCAATGTCAACCCAGGGAAACTGGTAGACCGGTGTTCTTCTTTCCTACTCTTTCTGCCCCACCTTGGCCACAGACAACAGATCTTCACTGGGTCGAGGAAGTAGGGAAGAGGAAATACTGCGGACTCACTGCCTTCCTATGGGGCAGCAGGTGTGGGTGGCAGGAGGGACTCTCTCACGCCCCACAACACAGTGAGGAGAGGCATCAGGACTACGGTCAAACTCACTTTACAGCGATAAAACTAAGGACGTGTTTAGGAAGAATTTAAGTAAACTGTACAATCCTGGTAGCACTTTGAGAACATTAACAAAAAAAAAATATTTTTCTGTCAGACACAAGGTATGCTTTAAAGTTAAAATGGTGTAAGAATCTAGTTTTATAATTAAAAAATGATGAAAAGAAGGATTTCTCCCTCTTTGTCTAAGGAGGTCCCCTTCTAAAAGTAAAAAAAAGAGAGAGTAGGGGTATGAGAAGGAGAGGAATAACTTGTGTGAAGTGTCCAGTACGGACTGAGCACCTTATATACATTATTTCCTTTAAATCTTAAAGCAACATGGAGAGACAGATATTATTCTCCTCATTGTACAGATGAGAAAACTGTGTCCTCAGAAAGGAGAAGTACCATTTTTAAAGCCCCCTAATTTATAAGTGGTACCATGGGTGGGCTGGTCTGGAAAGATATCACACTGCCGCTGTGAGCTTGTCACCCATTTAATTTACCCGAAATGACTCAACCAAAAAAAAATCAGCATGCTTGCTCTTAATATATTTTTAAGCGCTATTAACTGCTTTTCTTATATGCATTTCACAGCAGGTTCTTAGCTTGGTTTCTTCAACTCACGTTGGCTGAATAACTCCCTTTGTTGCAGATATTGATGAGTGTGCTTTGGGTGGGCACACTTGCCATGCTGGTCAAGACTGTGACAATACCATTGGGTCCTATCGCTGTGTGGTCCGCTGTGGAATTGGCTTTCGAAGAACCTCTGATGGGCTGAGTTGTCAAGGTATAGAGATAGAGGCTTTTGCTTTATCGTATTATACAAAGTATTAGGAGCCCTTGCCTTTGGAATCATTTAAAGTAAACTCTTTTATAGATGGAGCTTCTTGATAAGGTCTTCAGATGTCATACATATTCCATGACTATTTCAAATATTTGCAGCACAGTGGTTTGGAAAAATAACATTTGCCGGTTATATTTCAGTGAGGAGATTACACGGCATGATCTAACACAATCAACTTCGTAAAACTCCGTTGCATAAAGCTATGAAAATATGTATTGCAGGACTTTTTAAATAGACTTTATGTTTTTTTAATGGCTTGAACATTTTTATTTAACTTCAGCAAATATTGGAATAGAAAAATGAATTCTGCAGAATTTCACAAATACATTTTCCAGTCTCCACTAACCAGTGTTATTATCCAATGGCAAAGCAATTATAATGCTATGAACATTCTCCATAATGAATGCACCGAAATAGAAAACAGGCAAAAAGAGAGACTCAAAAATATTACTTACACAGCATTGTTACAACATCTTTTCTTTAAAATCCCAACGTGCATATTATCACTTCAAAAGATATACAGCATTTCCATTATATTTGCAGACAACCTTACACATCTTTTAAAATCTTGAAAAAGTTTTAAGCAATCTAAAAAGCACTTAGCAAAGCTGATATGTCTACAAAATGGAATAGTGCTGCTCCGGGATAAACCTCAGTTCTAGAATGTGACTGTAAACACCGACTGTCCTACACCATGCATAGCCTACCGACCGTCCTCCGAACTGCCGCCTTACCACGGCCTCGCTTTACTGGATGAGGAGAAGCTGCAGTGCGTGACCCGGGGCAGCAGGGGGCGCCTGCTCCGAGCATTGCACGAGATCGCTTCCTTGAGTCAGTGGAGGCAAAGTTTCACTTGGTAGTAAAAGCTTGCACCCTGTGTCAGTGGGTTTGGAAACAGGCTAGAAAGAGACAGCGAGGGTCCTGACTAGGTGGGCTCCGCCTTTCCTGTGATCACATAAGCAGGGGTCCAGTGAGTGTAATGAACTGTTTGGCTTGTTTTTGGTGTGCAGTTATACCAATTGGACATCTGATATTCAGAAAGACAAAAATAGGGAATAGTTGAAATTTAAAGGGACAAAGAGAACACTGATAATGGTGTGTGATATTTGAGGAAACTTTATATACACAGAAAACAACTGCTTCATTAGTCCCCCATATAGAGTTTATTTTTTTAGAGTAGCTTCAGGTTCACAGCAAAATTGGGTGAGAGGTGAAGATATTCCCCATATACCACCTGCCCCAACTCATGCATGGCGCCCCCCAGTGTCAAAATCCTGCACCAGAGTGGTACAGTTATTTTACCAAGGATTAGCCTATATTAACACATCTTTATCACCCTAAGTTCGTAGTTTACACTGGGATTTACTCCTGGGGTTGTACATTCCATGGGTCTTGACACAGGAATAGTGACATGTATCCTCCATGACAGTATCACACAGAATAGCTTCCCTGCCCTGAAAGTCCTGTGCTCCATGCAGTCACCTGTTCTTCCCCAGACCTCTGGTATCCACTAATCTTTTTTATCGTCTCCACAGTTTTGCCTTTTCCAGAACATCATATAGGTGGAATTGTATAGTGTATAGACTTTTCTGGTTGGCTTTTTTACTGAGTAATATGTTTCAGTTTCCTCCATGGCTTTTCATGGGTTGATAACGCATTTCTTTTTAGTGCTGAATAATATTCCATTGTCTGAATGTACCACACTATTTGTCTGTTCACCTACGGAAGGACACCTTGGTTGCTTCCAAGGTTTTGCAATTATGAATAAAGCTGCTATCAGGATTTTTTATATAGGCAGAAACAGTGGATAAAAAGCTGAATGCCTATAATAATAGAAAAGTTGACCCTGGCTGGTGTGGCTCAGTGGATTGAGCACCAGCCTGCAAATTGCAGGGTCACCGGTTCAATTCCAAGTCGGGGCACATGCCTAGGTTGTGGGCCAGGTCCCCAATATGGGATGCAAGAGAAGCAACCACATCCTCTGTCTAAAAATAAAAAATAAAATCTTTAAAAAAATGTTCTTAATGAATTAATTACGGTGCATCCACAAAATGAACCATTGTGCGGCTATTATAAAGAGTAGAATGGAGCTCAACTATTTGACTTAAGGATTATGTGTCTAGAAAGCAATAACCAAGAAAAAGAAAATTAATTTTTATATTTAGGTAGAGATATATATGTGTACATGGAAGAGACATATTATTTATACCATATTGTTGATACAGGTTGGTTTTGGTGGACAAGGCAGTAAAAAGGGACAAGGGAAGCCAGGCAAGAAAGGAAAAAGTATATGAAAATCTTTCTAAAGTATGTCATCATGTTTGTATATTTATATTAACGTGTAGATTTTAAAAGATTGCATTTGAAGTTCTTAAGCAGAAAATAAGTACAAAATAAGATGTTGGCAATCTCGAGTTGGGGGAGGTAAGGCGAGGACTGAGTATGGTGATTGCTGTTTTAAGGAGTTTGGAGTAGAATGATAGAGAAGGGAAGTTTGAAATGAACAGAGCCCTAAGAGAGGGATTTTGTTAGGCTAGGAAAAATTCAGCTATGTCTCTCGGTTTATGGGAAAGATGACGAGGAGGAGGAAGGCCTTTAAAAATACAGAAGAAGAAGGAATTGTCAATAGACCATCCTCATATTGGTGAGGAAGGAGGAGAGAGGCTGTAAATCCAGTAGGGGACTTTTCTCACATGAAAGGAGAGCTCTCTCTTCCTTTGGGACTGGAAGGAAGGAGAGGGGGAAAGGTACAAAACACAGGCAGCATACGTGGGTTTCAGGAGTTCATCCTGCACTTTTCATATTACGCTACGACCCAGATGATGTTTGGGAAGATTGATTTGGCAATGACAGCAAACAAGGAGAAGTGCCAACGGAGCTGCCGTCAATCAGGCACAAGGTGATAAAGACCTGCATCAGACGAATAGCAGCAAAAACGGGGACGAAAGGTCGATTGCAACACATATTGCAGAAGACCTTAATTTGTTTTTCCTGTCTTCCTATTCCAGTTGTCAGCAACATTCCAGGGCTGAAACTTCCTGGAAGCAGGGGTGGAAGCCATGTGGTAAAGTACTTAAAGCCGAGGTGTGTTACATCGACATAGTTCTGAGTCACTAGACAGTGTCCACCTTAGCAGAGTATTGACTCTCTCCAGCGATGAATTCTATCTGTTGTCTGGCAGATTATATGAGAGCAATTGTATTGAGTTTGTTTGGTGGATGAACTTAAACATGATAAATTACCAAATAGGATTAAAATGTTAAACATCTGGGGTAAATTAACCCAAGTTTTCTAACTGAATATAGTAAAAGTTTTGTTTTCTTTAACAGATATTAACGAATGTCAAGAATCCAGTCCCTGCCACCACCGCTGTTTCAATGCCATAGGAAGTTTTCACTGTGGATGTGAACCTGGGTACCAGCTCAAAGGCAGAAGATGCGTGGGTAAGGAAGGGCCTTGAATTCAAAAGCAGAACATCTTCATAACTTCTTAATCATGTCCAATCTAGTCCACAGGCTGTGCCCTGAGCCCACTGTGTAGCTGGAATACCCTACCACGTGGCATTTATATAATCCACAGAAAAGCAAAGTGGAAGCAAATGTTATGCTTTACAGGTTTTAGTTTCTAATTACATAACCACTTTTTAAACGTGCTCCCTATTATAGTCACCAATTTTTTTCACAGAAGGATAGTACAGAGTGAGACAAAATAGGTTTACAGTTGCTTGTATGGAAAATAAAATAATATAATATTTGATAAATAATAATACAAGTGTCAACTCTGTTTTGCGTACTCAACTGTAAACCTGCTTTTGCCTCACCTTGTCTATAATGTATACATGTATAAAGTTAAATAACAGATATATAATTTTATTTTTCTAGGGGGAGGAAATGATTGGTATGGCTACCAGCTCTGTGAAGTGTTTTTTTGTTTTTATTGTTCTGTTTTAAACTTAATTGTGTTACATGCCTTGTTGGATTTAAACACTTTAACTTTACATAATGGCTAGGCAATCGATATCTACATTAGTTTATAATATCCTGAAAACCCAAAAGCATGATTTCTGTGGAAACACTGAAGAAATCATCTTCTCAGCCCGCATTCCATGTTCTTTTATGAAGACGTGAACGAGTGCCGCCAGAACGCATGCAGACCAGACCAGCACTGTGAGAACACCCGCGGGGGCTACAAGTGCATCGACCTGTGTCCGCACGGGACCACCAAGGCGGAGAACGGGACCTGCGTTGGTGAGTGACGGGCCACTTCGGGGACTGAGATCCCTGTGCCGTTCATTGACAGGCCAAGTAAGGCCTCGTTTTTGAAACTAATGATTGGAGTGAATATAATCTCATAAGGAAGTAAATCCTTCTCCAGTTTTTTTTTGATTCCTAACTTCTAGTATGGATGACCTCTGGGGTTCCAGGGTCATGGCTATCCCAGGAAAAGGAAGCTCACCGTGGAGATCTGACCATTTTGAGCTGCCATCAGTTACACATTTGGTTTAACACCCACATAAATTAATAGTGTCTCTTATTCCTCGTATGCAGTTTGGCATGCGTTTAGAATTTCATAGGAGGCTTGAGAAAACATTGTTTTAGAATTTATTAAAAGTTCAAAACATAATTATTGTAGAACTAAATATTCTTTCAATGTCAAATCCGTGACCAGACAATAATGTAAATTTTATTTCCCCCTAAATTTACCCTTTATGTGCCTGTTCTGTACCAGCCTGCCATAGTTAGCAAAACTATGAGCTGCACAGTTGACAAAAATGAAAAATATAGTATTACTGCTCCAATGCACTTACGATCTACTGGAATAGATTGGCCAGCTCCATTTCCTTCACCGAAAGAAAGAAACAAATTGTAACATGAGGCAGAATGAAACACCATGGAAGAGGTACAGAGAGCACTCGTAAGGGTGGTTACGTGTAGTAGGAGTGACTGTCAGGCATCATGGAAGTGATCACGTTTCAATATGGCCTCGAGTAGAGTTAACACAGAGACATAGTAGAAAAAGGAAAGAAAGAAAACTATGTTCAAGGGGAAAACAGCTGCACTCAGAGATAACATTTTAAAATTCGTTCTTCCTTCTTAACAGCTATCTCCCCTTCAATAAGTCTCAGGATGACACAGAAATTTAAGTTTGTCTCTCATTTTAAAAATAAGACTTTAAAAAAAAATTCTGAAATATTTATTAATAAAGTGAAAATGTATCTTGGGTTTGTTTCAAAATAATATAAGAGTAGAGGAAGGGCATAGATATAAATGAAGGTATTCTGATCCTCAGTTGATACTTATCGAGGTACATGGATGTTAGGTGTGCTACTTGAAAAAAAGCTAGGGGAGTTGGGCCATCGGATTTCTGACTCTTTTCAGGTCTCTGGATATAAGTAAATATTTTTCTTAATGCCTAAAAATAGTAGCCAACTCAGAGCATGTAGGCAGTCGTGTGCAATTATAAATATTTTTAAGACCTTTGACACTGTAATTATGTATACAGTTAATTAGAAAGATAAGCTGAAAGCTCAGAAGACTGTTTAAGAAGGTACAGCAAAAACAGAGCTAAGTGGAGAGGGGCAGTAGGGTATGTGAATTTGATTGACGGGAAGTAGAATTACCCAATCTTGGAAACTGAGGGAGTAAGTTAGAGGTAGCTGACATTTGCAGCCTGGTTGACTGCGGGGGAAAGAATACTGTGACCATAAATAGGTGGTAACGATAAGACACGGGGGACACGTTGAGTTTGAAGAACTGGTGAAGCAGGGAGATGACCAGCTAGCTGCAAGAACGTGGGACTGTCGATAAGAAGCAATGTAGTACTGTTGCTCTAAATATACATCAACACGTTTACTAGAGTCACTAATGTGATTGGCCAACAGAGGAGGGAGTAATGGGAAAGGGAAAGAAAAAAACAAAAGCAGAGCCTGGAATTCCTTCCATAGGAAGGAACAAGAGGAGGAAAAGTAACCAGTTAATAACTGGCAGAGCTAGGACTCGAACCCAGGTTTTCTGACTCCAGGTCTCAACCACAGGGTGAGAAACCCAACCTTTGGCAATTCTAGAGAATGTTCACTTTAAATACTAGGTTTCAAAAGAGGAAATGTTACTACCTCTTATTGCCTCCATGTCTGTAGATATGGATGAATGTAAAGATGGGACCCATCAGTGCAGATATAACCAGATCTGTGAGAATACAAGAGGCAGCTATCGGTGTGTCTGTCCCCGAGGTTACCGGTCTCAAGGCGTGGGAAGACCCTGTATGGGTAAGTTAACAGGAGCTCTTATTGAGTAGTGAAGTTACTCAGACAGTCACCGAGCCTTGCAACTCGGGTAGGACTCCTCTCTATCCTCACTGCTTTCTTGCTACAATGACAAAATTTGGTTTAAGTAAATCGTAACATAATTTCAGTAACGGTTGACCCTTGAACAACGTGGGTTTGGACTGCATGGGTTCATTTATATGCGGATTTTTTTCAATAAATGTACAGTGAGCTCTCTGTATCCCTGGGTTTCGCACCTGTGGATTCAACCAGCCGCGAACTGAAAGCAGTACTTTGTGTGTGCAGCTGGGGATTTGTGACGTGGAGGGTATCTGCACCCTTCTGTGCCACGTGACAGAAAGGACTTGTGCATCCATGGATTTGGGTATCCCCAAGGCCCCGAAACCAAGCTCCCTGCAGATACCGAGGGGTGGCTGAGTTTTGGGGGAGGCAAAAGTTACGCACAGATTTTTGACTGCCTGAGGGTTGGCATCCCAAACCACTACATTGTTCAAGGGTCAGTTGTGCTTCTTAGGAACTTCATACTGAGTTCAATGTACGCTATCTTCAAGTGATAATGATAACCACTATGGAATGCTTACTGTATACTATGCGTATCAAAATGAAGTTCTGATATTATTGCCATGGCAACCTAATTGTGAAGATTATCTCAATTATCTCTGCATGCACAAGACATAAATGTTTGCATAGATGTATTTAATTTGAATATGAAGTATACTTGTTATAATATGAAGATTTAGGTATGAGGGATTAAGATGTGAACACACAATTTAAGCAAATTGATAATTATTACTTTTTTAAACATATATTTAGTGCTTATTGTATGCCATTCCCTACACTAAGGATATCTCATTTAATTCTCCTAATTGTCTATTTGTTTCCATACAATCGAATATAAAGTAATGCAATTAATAGGTAATATGAAATATCTCTGAGAAGGCAAACATATGCTTTTTATTAAGTTAATGCATTTATCATCAAGAAACTGACCTGTCAAATTCTATTTCTTCTCAGAATATTTAAGTGCAGCAAAAATTGTGTGGGCTTTTAAATACTGGCTTCTGGTTTGCATGCTATGCTTTTAAAATTGGTTGCCCTCTTGTCTACTTAACAATTAATCATAGCAAATTCTCCCATGGAGACTGAGTTTTGCCCTTATATGGTATCTAGCATAGCACCTTGTACATAGCAAATGTTCAAAGTAATGTCATTACTAAAATAAATTCTTTCAATAACAGAAATACATAGGATTTCTATATTCTATTTAGATATTGTAGTTAATATGTAATTTAACATCTTGATCAGTCATAGCAGTGACCCAGCAGGATGAAATGTGTTTATTTTTTCACTAATTTGACTAGAAGTTGAATGCCTGGTACTGGACTGGACCGGGGAAGGTAGGGCCATTGCCTTAAAGAGATTAAAGTGTTACTTTAAACTTTGGCCCACCGAAGTAATTTTAAAGCAAAATTTCCTACTTTCATTTTACTTGTTCATGGCTTTTTTTTTCATGCCTCCCTGGTGATGAATTAAAGAATTTGTTTTTAATCTCCGGTGTTTATACACTTATCCAATTGAAAGGAAAAGTTGGGAGTAATATTCTAGGGAATAGAAAGGAAAATAGCTTTTTTTTAATTTTATGGACTTTATGAGTTTATATCTTAGTAATAAATTATTCTATCTTCATTTTGATCTTTTTAATTTTTTATAAAAACTGTAACTGACTCGATGATTAATAATCATTGATTCAAAAGATACAAAAGAAAACGAGAGCGTTTATAGGTGTACCAATGTTCCTGCATCTGAAACTTATAAATGTGTGAAACATCAGAGGGACTAGTGCTCAAGCTAAAGTTAAATGCAAACTAGTCATGGGATGTCCTTCCCTCCACCAGCAGAATTAAGATCTGCATTAGCTTCGAACTCTGGTTTTCCTGGATTCAAGTGCACATTTTCCTGTATCACCCTTTATGTTTCTGTTGTACGTGTGAAGCAATCTTCAATGAGAGGCATAAAACCTTTCTGTATATTCAGAACTGGAGGATTAAAGCTTTCTCAAAAGTTCCTAACGGTTGAGAAATTACTGTAATCCTAGCTTTGGAGGATAACATAATGTCTTCAGTTTGCTTCACAGACTGATTCTTTATTCCTGTGTTTTGTGTGTGTACGTGTATGTTTTTTTTTTCTCTCTTTTTTATGTATCATGGCACACGAGCAGACATTAATGAGTGTGAACAAATGCCTAAGCCTTGTGCATATCAGTGCTTCAACACCCCCGGCAGCTTCAAGTGTGTGTGTCCACCAGGACAGCATGTATTAGGGGACGGGAAATCTTGCGCTGGATTGGAGAGGCTGCCCAGTTATGGCACTCAGTACAGTAGCTATAACCTTGCCCGGTACTCCCCCGTGAGAAACAACTATCAACCTCAACAGCATTACAGACAGTACTCCCATCTCTACAGCTCCTACTCAGAGTATAGGAACAGCAGAACGTCTCTCTCCAGGACTAGAAGGACTATTAGGAAAACTTGCCCTGAAGGCTCTGAGGCAAGACTTAACACATGTGTAGGTAAATGTCAGCCATATTGCATTTCCTTCCCGCGGGCTCTCCCACGGGTCAGTCTAAGCGTGCGTGCGGCACCGGTGACGAGTCGGGGGCAGGGACCGACGTCTGATCTCAGATCTGGGGTGGCTCTAAGTTTCCAGACATTTCCACGAGCACCTAAAACTGTTACAAATGTTATTCAAAGAAATGATGTATTGACATGTGTGCATTCTCATAATTTGCTGTTTTCTATTGACAGTTCTTTGGTTACCCTGAAAGGGTTACTAACTTGAATGCTATGCAGAAGTAAATGTCAGTGGCATCCAAAGTATGGTTTTAGAAAAGAGATTGCGCATACTGTCACATAATGTAATGCCGTAGTGATGGCTATATGCGATTGATACCAAAGCAGGGGTTAGAAGTAAAACTTCCGCATGTTCAGTTGACTGTTCGTTCTGTGTAACAACCAGCACCATGTTGGCTGTTGTCCCCCGCCCCCATGGAATTTTTCAGTTCCATTATTTTGTGTGTGTATATATATCTATGTGTGTGTCCCTGAAAAGATATATGAACCAGGACAAAATTAAATTGCCTCCATCACTCAAAAGTATGTGTTTTCAATGTCTTTAACTAAACTCCCAAGTCTGTATTTTAACTTGTTTGCAAAAGGGAAGTGTAATTTCCAACTCAGAAATTGAGACCTTGTTTTCTGTTCAGTTGCAAGTGTTACCATCTGTCATTCATTTAAATCCATCTTCTGGGAGTATTCACAGTTTGCATGTCATAGAGCTATGCACCGAGAGGATTGAGCAAACAGGAATTAGCCCCAGTATTTGTTAGATGTAGAACGAAAGCAAAGTAGAGAGGGAGGAGGGAGACAAGAAGGAAGGGAAGAAAGAAATTGTTTCCATTTAAGAGACCCCCATGCCAATCTTATTTTCTCACATTTTTCTTAAGTGTTCTACACTTTGTTTATTCTCTCCTGAATAGGCTAACTTTAAACATTTCTTTTAAACACTGGAAAATTTCTTCTCCTGCTGACTTCAGTTTTTGTCGTTTCTTTTTTACCTTCTCCAAACCCGTTCCCGCGTCATCATCTTCTCAGACGTGCTTTCCAGGTCACTCTTGGGTAGACCAACTTCTCATATCAGCTGTACCCAGCTGGGCCCTCCAGCCTTCTGGGCATTGAAGCTTTAACCTTGCTTCTTTTGGTCCATATTTTCCCAGGACTTTTCTGTCTAGATGTCCTGATATACCTGAAGTTTAATAGGATATGGAATCTTTTTCCTGTGATCAGCTTCCTAGATCTGTGGACAGTACTAGTTTCTTTTACTCCCGAAACGTCAAACATTAGTGCATTCATTAACAACTCTCTACACTTCCTCCCATACGGTTACACACTACTTAATCACTAACCCTGTAGACTCCACTATCCTTACTAGTATGTCAAACACTACTCCTAACCCACTCCAAACTGTGCTGACTATTGCAAATTTTCATGCTCAAAATTTTGACCTCCCTCTTTGTTAGTTAAAACTTTTCATCCTTTTATTGACAGATTTAGCATCTGACATTTTGTCTTTCCAAATTTCTTTCAAATAGTCAGTCTCTCTGAAGGGTTATCCTATGATTATCCCAACTCTTCACCTTCATTTTAGACAGGTTCTTCTCTTCTATCTTTGTTCTTCTGCCTAAAAAAATATCAATTATGATGTTATAAATGAATGAAACGACACCCCCTCACATGTACCATGTGCCATCTAGCTGACTTCTCAATAATGTAAAAGCCCAAGTCATTTTAAGAAAGTGTTCCTTGTTAGTAACCCTTCTGGATCACTATTTACATCTTGTAGTTTCATCAGAGTAGAGTCTTTAAAATGTTTTCTGTGTCTTTGTGTTTATATCACACTAATATGATGTTTAAAGGAAGTAATCTTCTCCAGAGCATCTGCTCTTTGAGGCAGCGATTATCTCAGAGTGAGGACCAATCTTGGAGAATCTAAACTTCTATAACCAGTCAATTACTGGATAATTAAGTCTTATTTTGAGTCAATTAATAGGCTCGAAACTTAGAAATATTTCATAAAATGTGGTGAGTATTTTATAGTATTGGTGCTAATAAAGAAATTTACACCAAGATTGCAGACAGCTTTGGAATTACGTGATGAGCAACTTGCCTTAAACACCAAATGCCTTTAATTAACCATCTGGAATAGATAACTTAGAAAAGATTCGGATTAACACTGTGGAATCATGTTAGACTCAGGCTAAAATTTAACTTGGTAAGGAATGGATTTTGAAGCTTCAGAGGAAAAATGAAGACTGCGGAGCTTCAGAATACAGAAATCAGTGCAGAATGCACACTCTGGGAGGCGTGAGATTGCCTGCCTGGACTTTAGCATCACTTATGTTTCTGTTGTTTTTTTAGGTTAAAGCAGATTATAAAGGGGAAAGTAAAAATAACTCATACAAGTTCTGGAACAAATGATTTGGTTAACTGCAATAGGACAGAAACATTGACAAATGTTTGATGAGTGTCATTAACAGATTTGGAACCGTTGCAATTATATTTTGAGCATATGCAAAATGTGCAAATTTTGCACTGAGACCTCTTCCAGTTTTTTATTCTGTTTTCTCTTTATCTACGCCTGACTTGACTGCTGCTCCCATTCCACGTCACGTTCTCCTCTTCATTCTTCCACTGGTTGGTGCGTGCTCAGGGACTGCCAGCAAATGTTAATATTACTCAAAGCGAAACACAATCGGGCTAGAAATCTGAGCCCTCCCAAATCACATCTCATCCTGAAAGCGAATATCAATTTTAATTATCACCAATTCTCACTCTCCTTTTTATTGCTATTTTTGGGCTTTGTTTAATAATAGCAGATAGATATCTCTGTGTAGTTTAGAAAATGCTTTCACATATGTTACTGTATACGAACCTTCCAAAAACCTACAAACTAGGAAGATTGTATTACTGACTCCTTTTGGCAGAAAAATCAACTGATAATCTTGAGAAGTTAAGTGACCTGCCCAAGATAACAGCAATTTACATATGTATTGTTACCATTAGTACTTTACAAGTACATGAACTTGGATGAAAATTCCTGTCACAAAAATAAACACCTCCACTTGATAATATCTGTGTATGGAAAAGCTGTGCACAGGTGCCGGGGGAGGGTCCAGGGAGAAAAAGAGGGAGAAGCAGCTAAAGCTTAAATAAAATAAAAACTAACTTTCTTCTTTCCCATTAATCTCAATAGAAACTTTATCTTTTAGAAAGTCTACTATTTTGCCGAGAGTTAGTATTTCGGTGGTTTAGGATCTTGTACCGATCTGTTTTGTCTGCCATTCCAGTCCATCTTACTTAACTAAGATAGAAATTGGCCATTTTGGGGTCTCAGCTTATATATGTCTATACACAGAAGAAATGTTCATATTTTATAAAATAGTGCAGTTTGTAGTGGACTCTGTTAAAAACAGACCCTGATATAAAAGAGCTCTGAGCATCTTTACACACATGAATATTAAATCACAAAGAAGTTTGTTATGGAATGTCAACAATTGGTTCTGTTACAGTTGCGGTCTTTGCTTTGTTTTGCACGGTTACACACTCTGCTTTCTTTCTACACAGATATTGATGAATGTGAAAACAGAGACACCTGCCAACATGAGTGTAAAAATACCTTTGGGAGCTATCGCTGTATCTGCCCACCTGGCTATCGACTCATGCTCAACGGAAAGACATGTCAAGGTGAGACCATGGTGGGAAGTTCATTGCTGCAACGGACTTAAAACCAGCATAGGAGAGAGTGGGAAATTAAATCTCTTCTTTTTTGAATAATTATTCTCCTCATTGCTTCCTCTTCTTTCTCATTCTGGCTATTCTGACTGATCTTTGAGCCTTGGTTTTACCTTAGGAGAAGCAGTGAGAAAGCGAAGCAAATCGATAAGAAACATTTTTGGTATTATTTCACTGAAGGACCAAGAATGCCTAGCTCAGTTTACCTTCTATATTTTTAAAACTTAATGGGAATAGACCTCTTCAAACATTTTCCTCAACTTGGCTAAGACGGAAGGGAAGTGGGAAGAGGGCTCAGTAGATTTACTGAGCTCCCACTGGATTTCGTGGGCTGGAGGCAGAAAGTAAACACAAGCTTTGTTCCCAGCCACCCGTCTCCAACATTCATTAAAAACTTACCCTATTCGGAACATTTTCCTGAGATTTGAAAAACTAGTGATTCTACTGCTGGGATTATACCCTAAGAATCCTGAAACACCAATTCAAAAGAATCTGTGCACCCCAATGTTCATAGCAGCGTTATTTATAATAGCCAAGTGCTGGGAACAACCTAAGTGCCCATCAGTAAATGAGTGGATAAAAAAACTGAGGTACATTTACACAATGGAGTACTACACAGCAGAGAGAAAGAAGGAGCTCCTACCCTTCGTGACAGCATGGATGGAACTGGGAGCATTATGCTAAGTGAAGTAAGCCAGGTGGTGAAAGACAAATACCATATGATGTCACCTATAAGTGGAACCTAATCAGCAAAACAAACAAGTGAGCAAAATAGAACCAGAGACATGGAAATAAAGAACAAACTGAGAGTGACCAGAGGGGAGAGGGGAGGGGCATATAACAGGAGAAAGAAGGGGAAGGGTCAAGTCAAGGTACATGTATAAAGTACCCATGGACAAGGAAAACGGTGCGGGGGGGTGTGTAATTGAATGTGAGAGGGGGGTAGGCAGAGCAGGGGAGAGCAATGAGGAGAAATGGGGACAACTGTAATTGAACAGCAATAAAAAAAATTTTTTAAAGAAAACCTGGAATAACATATTTACCTTAGAGTTTTATGTTTTTCCAGAACAACTAGTATCTCATTTTAATCAGGAGTACAGATTAGTCAAGGGCAATAATTTATACCCATTCCACAGATACTAAAACCGACTCCCAGAGCAATTATGGGAGGCTTGGTATCCTAGAGCAGTCAAGAGCAAGGGTAAGACTTGACGGCAGATCTCAGAATGTCCCCAGTAGTTCTTTGTCTCCCCTGTGATTTGGTGACACCAGGGCCATCGTATTGAGGCATCAGGATGACTTGAGAGCATTGATATTGTCCCTGTTTTATAACTTCTCCCAGCTTTTCAACCCAAATGTCCTTCTGAAGAGGTGGCAATGCCCAACACCGACACCACACTCCCTAGAGGTGCACCAGGTACCAAGGAACGAAGCAGGGTAGACACTGAAGCATTCTGAATAGCCAGCTGCTCTGCAAAACCCCTTAGCCAGATTTTTAAGAGTTGCAGTATGTCATACTCTCGTTTTCTTCTTTTCTTCATTATTCCAGCTTTTTAAAAAAATTACCCTTGTCAGTCATTCAGTGTATAGCATTTTTCAACTTTCAGTTGTGCCGCAGAGTGGAAAATAACGTGAAGAAATCAGAAACAGCTGCCATGTGAAATGTTTGCAATTTAAATGGGTTGCATATATTTGTGGTTTTAAAAAAAAAGACATGAGAGAAAACAATTAGGCCCTTTAAAGGAGTTGTTACTCAAAAACTAACTTGGAGTCTTTTTATAGCTTTAGAAAGTGTTTGAGACATTTAAGAGGAACAAAAGACTACTTTTCATTCACATGTGCATTTTGAAGCTTTATACATTAGTGGTAGAAATATCAGCAGTAAAAGGGAAATTAGGGTGAATTTTACATTGAACAAAGACAGAGACTAGGTAAAAGTGGAAGTCACCAAACTGCAAAATGAAAAACAAAATCACATACAACTATGATTTACCCAAGAAGAAGAGAAACTAAAAACTTTTATGCTAATGTTAAGCACCACTAATCTAATTCTAAAAATTTAAAAATGCTATGTGGGCATTGCATTTGAAATGAGCATTTAAGCTATCCAGCTTTTCAAAAAGTCATCCATAATATTTATCAAGAATCAAAGTTGCTCTATACTTTCTATAAGATAAATGTTTCAAGTATATTTATCCTAAATTATTTTTAATGTATCCAGAAGCATTTGGTTAAATATATTCATATGTTCTAAAGCTATTTATGTAAAAGTTTTTCAGCTCATTTTGGTAATTTTTTTCCCTTGTAACAATGATGTTTATGTTCTAAAATGACTACAGTTTCTATCCTCATTATTTTCTTATTCTGGTACATAAAAGCCAGACTTCACCACATTGTCAGTTAACAGAAGGCCGCACAATTCCTCCGTCTTCTCCGGGCTCTTTTTTTAAAGGCAGCGAGTAGGAAGAAGAGCAGAGAGAGTAGGAGGAATGCCCGCGTGGTGCCTAATCCTGAGGAAAGCAGAACAGGTGGATGACAAGGGAGGGTCACCTACCCAGAAGCTCAAACACTTAAGAAAGCTTTTCTGTGGGAAGTGTACATTATTGTGAAGCTAAGGACAAACAAGCACTTCGTGTATTGGATTCTGACATTTCTTTATAGATTCATATTTAGCTGATGGAAGTGTGTGATGGGGCAGCTGTTCTTCTTGTACATACAGATGCACATGTCCAGACTCCGTTTTCATGGACCCTTGATCCCGAAGGCCTCCATGTTTCTGCCTGGGTTCACAGTGAAAATTCCAGCTAACATGAAATTCGGAGGATGGGTGTGAAGGGACTGTGTTTCTGTGAGAGAAAATTAGATAAGGCTAATTGAATTTCTTTCCCATTTCCCTGGAGGGCTTTTCACTTCATTTGGAGGCCCTCTCATTTTGTCAAGGAGATGAAGCACTTCCGACAGATAAAACTGTAATTAGAAATTGGTTCACAGAGACCTTGGCCAAGACTTAACTGAAATAAAAACTTACTTCGCAGTGTGGTCCCTTCCTGGGGGAAAAGTACTCTTAATATAAAACTAGTAATAGGAAGGAAGACCACTGTCAGCACATGTAAGTAATTAAAAAGTCCAGTAAGTGATGTTCTCCACAGCCTATTAAGTTTAAAGTAGATATAATTGCATTTTCTGTCATTTCCTCAGAACATAATATATCTGAAACCAATCTAAAATGCTAATTTTGAGACAGAAATGTGAGTAATATTTTATTCAGAAATAAAATGTAACATTTATTCTCCACGATTAATATACAGTAGCCCCCCATCTGTGGTTTCTTTCACTTTCTCCAGTGTTGTTTACCCAAGTCGGCGGCCATGGTCCTAAAATAGTAAATGGAAAACTCCAGAAATAAACAACTCGTAAGTTTTAAATTGAGCACCATTTCGAAAAGCCAGCAACTCTCTAGTTCGCAGGCTGGCGCTCAATCCACTGAGTCACACCAGCCAGGACTACAGTATATTTTTATAAATGTTCTATTTTATCGTTAGTTATTATTGTTAGTCTCTCACAGTGCCTAATTTATAAATTGAGTGTTATCATAGGTGCAGACATGTAGGAAAACACATAGCACAGGCAGGGTTGGTACTACCTGTGGTTTCAGGCGTCCCCCACAGATGTGAGAACGTATCCCGGGAGGGTAAGGCTGGATGACTGCTGTCTCCTGGAAATTCTTCTCTCCCTTCTCTTTTTAATAGCACTTTTTCAAGTTACTGAAGAGTCCGCAAAAGAACTCCACAACTTCCACCCAAGTCCAATGTAAACACCGTTATGCAGATACCAAGTCACTTAACTGCTGTGAAATGACTTAATAGTGACACGTGCCCATTGACCTTAGCGCCAATTCCACGACAGAAGTGCATTTCACCTTTAGGACCTACCTCTTCAGAGAACTTTTCTGGGTCTGATTCATTTTATTTGTTCCCTCCTGTCCATCAGGATCTGTGTGTATTCATATACTGAACAAGTAAGATTATTCCAAGTATCCATATGCAGCCGCGGGGCTTAGACTTTCTCTAAAGTAAGAAGGCTCCAAGTTTTGTGCTTGTCTCTTCCAAAAAGAAATTTGAAAACCTTATATTTAACTCATAGTTTTTTTAAATGACATCTAAAGTTTATGATCGTGTCTTAAGTCATTGCAAGGGATGCGAGTCCTGGCATTGTTGTTTAGTGCGCAATGCGTTAAATATCTCTTTTATCCAAACACTGGCGCTGCAGACTTAAGTCCCTCAGTGGATGGAGGGTGACCACTCTATAGTTTAAAAGTCTGGACTCCTTAAACCAACTAGATTGACTGTCCGAAAAAGTCTAAGATCACATTTCTATTTAAGTAAAAGGGTTGGTGGGTGCTTCCCTGACAACCAGCCCACTTTTGAAGTCTGATTTGAAAACTGGAGCTAAGACCATTGGTTTGAAGCCATGATGAAATAAGGCCTGTCACCCTTAATGTGTGCGCCACCCCCCCCCCCGCGTGTATGGGACTTGAGGCATTTTACACCCACCTGTCACAGAGACACTGAGGATTAGTGGAAACCTTTCTTTTGTAAAGCAGAAGGGTGTAAGAGGAGAGAAGGGAATGGAGAGCTCCAGGCCACAGGAAGTTCTCAGGTGGATTGATTTTAGCAAGAACTTATGAAAAATAAGGATCTGGATGGAAATTGACTCCCTGAAATAGTTGCCTGCTCTCATACTGCTGGAAAGATTTCATGCACCACCAGGGGAATGTAAATACCACAGTCTGAAGTTATTGCTCTAAAATATGGCTCTCAACTGTGGGATCTCAAAGTCCCTTAAAAACTTTGTTGAGCTCTATAAACCCTCATTCCTGGAAATCTACCTCTCATCCTCCCTTTCTCTCTCCCCCTCCCCCCTCCCCATCCCCTCCCTGTCCCTCTCTCTTTCTCTTTCCCCTACACACACGTATACATCTGCATTCACAAATCCCCTGATGCTCAAATATGGACCCCAAGTTAAGAATCAAGGCTCAAAGCTTTCATTTTCAGAAAACTCATAAAGAGTGCCCTTTAGCTCCAACTTTATATCTTAGTTTTAGTGATTTTACTGTGTTTTTATTGAACAGCTTTGTGTAGAAAACGAGGACGTAAAGAGCTTTTCATTTGCATGTTTCTCCAATTACCCTAGGGAGAGCTGGTACCCCAGGGAGAGCATCTCATTGCCATAACAACAGAGGAGGAATTCTGCACAGTTCACATTTGATCAGACTTGGATCAGGATTCTTGGGTCATTTCATTTGATTCTGTTTTCTCTGTATTCTGTCTCTCTCCACAAGATCTGACTGACCTGTACAATCTCCTCGGAATTTATTACTCGCCTCCTTTATTTTCCACTGCTTACCTCCTAGTCAGCAATTGCAACTTATAAAACCAAACACTGGGCCCTGGTCGGGTGGCTCAGTTGGTTGGGGCATCGTGCCATATGCCAAAATGTTGTGTGTTGGGTTCCCAGTCTGGGCACATACGTAGGTTGCAGGTTTGATACCTGGTTGGGGCACATACAGAAGGCAACCGATCGATGTTTCTCCCACGTTGATATTTCTCCCCCTCTCTCTTTCTCCCTTCCCCTCTCTAAAAACAGTCAACATATCCTCAGGTAACAATTGAAAAAATACTGAGGAGGGGATCACTCAAGGTTCACAAATGTCCTTTAAATTTTTAGCTTGTTTTTAGTGAATGTAAAGTATTCTGTACTTTACAAAACTTAAATGAACTCTATATTCCAAATAAAAACACCAGAGATCTTAATCTTCCTTTCTACTTTTCTAGTGCTTATTTTTCTATGTCCTTTCACATGTTAAAAAACAAAACAAAACAGCAACGTTTCCCCAAAGCAACCTGGGAAATAGCACGCCAAGTATTAGGATCCCCACTCTGTGACTGAGGAAGCTGAGGTACAGCTACCAAGTCCCGTCACGGGGAGGAGAAGACTGACCCTGCACAGGCCCGTCAGAGGTCCGCACCACGTGCTCTGATGGCTCGCTGTGGCCTGCCTGACTGACCCCACACGTTCCCTGTGCTCTTGCTAGATGTCGACGAGTGTCTGGAGCAGCAGGTGCGCTGTGGGCCGAATCGTATGTGCTTCAACATGAGAGGGACCTACCAGTGCATCGACACGCCTTGCCCACCCAACTACCGACGGGATCCTGTCTCCGGGTATGTCTTGCCTTCTCCCCCCAGACATGTTTTTGAACATCCTTCTTCCTCTCTCTCCTTGACCAACATACCCCATCTGTAGTCATGTTTAACTCACAGGAAGTCATAACCCAAGGGGATATGGGGTAACAGTGTGTTCCTTCTTCAATGAATGGGCAAGAGATGAACTCATCCCGCAGGGCCCACGGCAACCTAAACTATCACTTTGGACTGCCAAGGTTTCCCGGAGCCACCTCCCCAGCGTGTAGCCCGCCAGGCAACATCTAGACCTCTGCCTCAGCAGCCAGCATTTGGTGGGGTGTTGCCTTTCTGTGAAATTTTCTAGTTTCCGTTTGTGTGGCCTCAGAGGTTTACTGCCTCTGAGCACTTCGAGCATTCCAAGAAGTACCTTGGCTGTCACTGTGATGACTCACAGGGACTTTGGGAGAGAATGGAGATGAGCAAGTGTGAGTCAGTAGTCTGCCCATTCCCACATTTCCTGCTGTGTGAAAAAACACCGTCTTTTCTGGATTCTGAATAAACTATGCTCCTCCTTTCTCTCTCCCCTGACACAAATATCCTGCTCTGTCGAGGTTCCAAGTTCATGGGGGGCTTGGAAACAGAGATGATGGTCCTCAGGAAGAGGACCTGTTAATAAGAAGGTGGCTGGGAAACCAGATCCTGGTTGGAGCTCACACTCTGTTTTTCCTGTCAGACGTGACTACCAACTTCCTATAGCAGGGTCAAGTGCAGCCTGCCCAGGATCCGCCAAAAAGCTATGCATAACCAGCCTGAGGGAAATAAAAAGGGGAGGGAGAAAATTAAAAATATAGATTTATAAAACTTCTACAAAGACAATGGCTGAAGAATCTATATGTCTTCTTCGTGCATTTTTTTAAAAGCTTACTCTTTATTACCAGAGATGGCTGGCAGACCATTGAAAAGTCACGATGATTGAAAAACAGCTAAAGGGGGCTCATTAAATGTGTTTTTAATCTAAAATAATGTGGAAGACAAATACAAAAGTAAAGGCTTTTCTGCCCAGGAGTCCTAATTAACCTTTTATTATTTTCAAAAAATAAACCCAATAGCAACATTATCAATCTCTATTTCCACTTCCAAACAATGTTAGGTGTTAACATTTTTAAAAAGCCTGCGCTCCTCTCCTGAAGAAGCGCTTGTTTCCAGTGTAAGTGCCGATGCTCCCACGTCCCAAACCGACTTTTTAAAGACCCTCTCGTGGCACTCAGACGTACTTCCGTGGTTTAAAGGCTTCCGACTGTAATGGAGCTGAGAGATTGCTATTTGACTGTAGACCGCGAGCTGTCGAGGCCATCTGGCATCTGGTTTGCGTTAGTGACACAGACCGTGGGGCGAGCCTCGCTGCTCTTGCAGGCAGACTCTCTCCCGCCTTTCATGCCTGAACGTTGTCATGGATCACGATCACCTGCTTCGTGTCTTCTCCTGCTTCCAAGCCAGAAAACTACATGCGCTTCCTGTGTTTCTTGTCCTCAGGTTCTGCCTCAAGAACTGCCCGCCCAGTGACTTGGAATGTGCCTCGAGCCCATATGCCTTGGAGTACAAACTCGTCTCCCTCCCATTTGGAATAGCCGCCAATCAAGATTTAATCCGGCTGGTCGCATACACGCAGGATGGAGTGATGCATCCCAGGACCACGTTTCTCATGGTAGATGAGGAACAGACCGCTCCTTTCGCCTTGCGGGATGAGAACCTGAAAGGCGTGGTATATACCACACGACCCCTGCGAGAGCCGGAGACCTACCGCATGAGGGTCCGAGCCTTATCCTACAGTGCCAACGGGACCATTGAGTATCAGACCACGTTCATAGTGTACATAGCTGTTTCTGCCTACCCGTACTAAGAAGCTCTCCAAAGCCTAGCCCACATATTTAAACTGCAGTCATTGTGGGAACCAAGTTCGCTTCCAGATGACCATCTCGTGAACAGTTGCCATCTGGGAAGCTTGGAAACGGTGCTATGCTCTGTTTTGCGCATCTCCCTTGGGACTGCTGAGGTATTTTCATGATCCCATCGTGGTCATATCTTTCAGTAAGGTCTAGAAAAGTCCCTTATTATCTTCTTTATTTATTACACTGGAACAGTTACTTTTCAGAGATTATTCAGAACAGCCAACAGGACACATCAGTGATTTTCCTTAAAAAATAGAATAAAATAAGTAAAATAACTAATAATCATTCAAAGCCAAGTAGGTTTTTGAGCATTTGGCCATTTTTTAAGTAATAAAACTGGCTGCTATGTTTTTTGATCAAAGCTTCAGGAACTTATGAAGACACTTTTTAAAAAATATTGATACTTTATTATAGGACTTACACACCTCTTTTCACTTCAAGGAAAAAAAGAAATGCCACTCATTTTAGAGATACAGTGCAGCTTCTAGGTTATTCTGATCCCAAATGGTGCTCTCTTTGATTGAACACCCAAAATAAGGACATTACTTTCAATGATTTTGTAACATCAGTGGGGCCACTTATGATAATAGAATAATATCATTCTGTTCTCAGAGAATTGTTGATGACAGAGATCTTCATTCTAACATTTGATATAACCTGCCATTCAGTTAGCTCCTTAGCTTTCACATTCCAGAACTGTTTTTACTTTCCTGTCAATTGGAAACAATCTTTTAAAATATCAATGGGTCAGTTTTCTTTGTTTCTCTTGAAAAATCTCACGTTCGATTCGCATAAATGTTAAACGTCAATACACTGTACATGGTGGTAACAGACTCTGGAAGCAATTGCCAAGATGTATTCTATTTTTATGAAGTGTACATATATTACTTTAGTGTGTATTTTCTATGTAATATCTTGATGGACTCTTTTATAAAATTATTTTATAAAAAATACAATGTTACAGGAAAACCAGCTTAAATAAAATTTTCACATCCTTTTTCTTAACTTTTTGAAGATGTAAGATTGGTTTTCTACAGCTATCACAGGTATTAAAGCATGTAACACACCCCCACACATATGTGTATTTGCCATACATACCGTGACTTGCTCATCACGCCAGCCTTGAGGTAGGCGTATTGTTATTCCCATTTTACAGGTCAAGATCCCCGGACTCAGGTAACTTCCGTAACTTCCTTAAGACAGCACAGCTAATTGGGGAAAGAAAGGTCATACTTTCTGCCTCTGGGGACTCCTCCATGTCAATTGTTATCCCTATTAACTAACAGTTTTCTCCCTTACCTAAACGGTTTCCTTATATCCTGTCTCAAGTAAATTCATCTCCTACCTATAATAGGTAAGAAAGTAGTGAAGGCCTAATCAAGGCCTATGATTTAAAGATTTTACCTAGAATCACATTATTCAAAGAAACCTGGAAAAATCATTTAGCCTACAGCCTTCCACTCAGGCCATGTGATTGCCTAAATCCGTGTTTGCCAAAGAATATTCCAGAGAATGTGAGTTCATTTAAGACACTGTGAGTCAATGGGGTTCCATGGTCAAACAGGTTTGGGAAACACTGTATGATATGTCTTCTTATGTAATGTTTACTAAATGACACCGAAGGAGCTCAGCAGTTCAGTAGTAAACAGATTTAATTTGTTCCAGTCAAAATTTTCTAAACTATTTCATCACAAATCTTTCTTCCCCGTGTATCATAACATCTCAGCAAACACTTGGAGAAATGTTGGTTTAATACAATCAAGACACCAGCGTGACTCCTCAGTCCTTGGAAAAGACACTTTACAGCCTCATTTGGTAAACAGTTCCAGCACGTGACCCTGATCATTGAACTTTCTAAAATTGAACCACATTAATGTTTCTCATTTCTTCTGTCCAGTGTTCTGCCAGGATAGAGTGGCCGGCCATAAGCTACTGCACGATCATTGGTAGGAACTGACTTCTGATGAATATACCCTTTGATTTGGAAGTTCCTATGTGGAGTCAGAAGATCTGGCCAGAATCTTGACTTTAAACAAGTACCTTTGACAAAATTTTCTTGAAGTGACTCACAGTCACCCGAGTGGTTGAGCAGAGACAGGCAGTGCTTTCGAGGATGAAGCCTGAATGTTCCCATAGGAGGACAGAGCAGGGTGTTGGCGGCCTCCATGGCATTGAGCGAAGCTGTAAGGAGCAAGCCTACGTCTCATGTGCTACCCCTGCAGCCCTTGGAGCCTGCAAATTCCAAAGACCCCCAGATAGGATGAGTAGCAGAAAATGGAAGATCTCCAATGGCAGGAAATGAAAGGGGCAAGAGGGAAGCTAACGGGTAATATTAGACTCAAATAGATACCACCCCTTACATGTCAGATGAAGTCTACCCACAGTACAGACGTGGGCAAAAGTAGGTTTACAGTTGTATCGTTATTTATTTATTATTGTGTTATCTGTAGTATTGTTCTCCTTATTGTTGTTATTTTTTTTTAAGTTTTTTTTATTTATTTATTTTTTAGAGGGAAGAGAAGGGAGGGAGAAAGAACAATGTATGGTTGCCTCTCACATGGCCCTCACTGGGGACCTGGCCTGCAACCCAGGCATGTGCCCTGACTGGGAATCAAACGGGGACCTTTTGGTTCCCAGCCCACGCTCAATCCACTGAGCTACACCAGCCGGGCTATTCTTGTTATCTTGTATCCTTACTTAACGATGTATCTTTTAGGTAATGATGGCTGGTAACTTAACCAACAACCAATGATAGTGGATACTTCACTCTACTTTTGCCTGCCTCTGTATAATGAATTAACCTGATGTTAATATAAGAAGAAGTATGACCTGCACAGGTGGTCAGCAAACTTTTTCTGTAAAGGGGCAGATAGTAAATATTTTAGGATTTATAGGCCAGGTGGTTTCTCTTGCTACTACTACCTCTGCTAAAGCAGCAGACACGAAAGCAGCCATAGACAATATGTATACATACAATTCCTGTGTGTTATTGCTTTGGGTGGGTAGGGGATACAAAGGTAGCTTGGTGTTGGTGGGCAACAGGGAGGAAGAATCGGAGTAGGGAGACATGTGCAAGAGAAAATAGACCAATTCCACCAGCTGCCTTTTAAAAAGAAAAAGAAATTTCCCATGGTTTGACATTCCTTCAGCCAACACACAAGCTCCCTACTCGTGGCAAGGAAAAACTGGTCAAGAAGGTCTTATCTTTTATCTTCCTCTCCTGTTAAGACTTTCTTTTCTGTTTAAGATGTATGTCCAATTCTGCTTGATTTCACGGAGTAGTGATGTGCCCATAGATTGTGTGTGTGTTCGAGGGATGGTGTTACTGACTCAAGCTCAAGAAGAAGCCCTGTGTTCTAGCCACCCCGAGAGTATTTCTAATGATAATAATGCACTTTGACCCGGTGGGACAATTGCTTGCTTTCTTTCCAAATGTTCTGCTGGGGACAATGGGACAAAGAGAGAGGCTTTAGTTTTCACATGCTTTCCTGGCTCTAGGAGGCTGCCCTTGCACTGAGCCACTTAGGTTTCAGGCTCCCAGGGTACCTGATTTTAAAGCTTGTAATCCACACAAGCTGATGTCCTGATGTTTCCAGCTTCCTCCACCTCCGAGTCAGACCGCAGGCTAGAGACCCCTCGTTATGTTCTGGCTCGGGCTCCTGAATAAAGCAGCCCCACGTGTGGAGCCAGTGCCTGGCGTGTCCTACTGGCCACGGCTTGTTCCAGCTCCGTGGGGACACTGAAAGAATGTCTCAGCAGACGTGCCCAGGTATCGAAAGCACATTTTCAAAATGTCAAGTGACCCTTGATGACCAGTGTGCTCATTAACTACAGCATTCCAGGGGTCCTTGGAGGGGACACGCTGAGGCCAAGTTTCCGGCGTGTAATCAGCGCTCCACTGAGTCAGAAAGCTCGCTGACTGCCAAGCTGGGGCAGCAGTCGGACATGCAACTGGTCAGCATAATTGTAGTTTTCCCATCACCGTCCTTGGCCAAGATTCTGTTTCCAATTCTCTATTCTCCGAGTAGCAGCCTGGGAATTTGGAAGGTCGCCACACTGGTTTTGGATGGGCTCCTCCCTCCCATTTCTACCACCGCAACCCTCATGCTGGCCGTGATAGATCTCCGGTACATCTGCTCGTTTCCGTCTTTGTCAGGTCCCCCAACTTTCACATCAGCCTGTACCCAGTAGCAGAATAACCTTCTACTTGTATTGGTTTCTTTCTTTCTGAAAACTTTCGGTCGTAATTGCAAGTGATGTAATGATGACGTTAAGCCAGCAACCAAGACCCTCAACCAACTGTTGGCCACCCAATCAGTTTGCCCAGAGAGGTATAAAAAGTTAAGACAAAAATATAGACTCCTCTTGAGCTAGGACACCTTCTGCTCACACTATGAGTAGCGCCAAGGCTCACCAAAATTAGACGAAGGGATATTTTTGGCTTCTTTTTCCTAGGACTTTCTAGGGAAAGTGTGCCTCCATAGTTGCATGGGAGATGGACTATAGAATTCAAGAGATTGTAAACCTCAATGGAGAAGGCTCAAAGAAAAAAACACACCGGATAAGAAGCCCACATTTTAACCCTTCTGTTCATTCCATTAAATGAGCCACTCCTAAGCACCAACATGGGATTTCTTCAAATATATTCCCAGAAGTGGAATTGCTGGGTCATAAGGCAGTTCCATTTTTAATTTTTTGAGGTAACTCCAAGTGGCTGCACCGGTCTGCATTCCTTACCGATGGCGCACAAGGGTTCCCTTTTCTCCACATCCTCACCAACACTTGTTTGTTGACTTGTTGATGATGGCCATTCTGACAGGTGTGAAGTGATGTCTCATTGGAGTTTTAGTTTGCATCTCTCTGATGATTGGTGACATGGAGCATCTTTTACTATGTCTATTGGCCATCTTTATGACCTCTTTGGAGAAATGACCCCTTCGCCAATTTTTTAATTGAACTATTTGGGTTTGGGGTTTTTTTTTTTTTGGTGTTGAGTTTTTAAGTTCTTTATAAATTTTATATGTTAACCCCTTGTCATATGTATCATTGGTGAATATGTTCTCCCATTCAGTGGGTCATCTTTTCATTCTGTTAATGGCTTCTTTTGCTATGTAAAAACTTTAGTTTGATGTAATCCAATGTATTTTTTCTTTTGTTTCCCTTGCCTGAGGGGATATATCAGAAAAAAATATTGCTATAAAAAATGTTCAAGATTTTACTGCCTATGTTTTCTTCTAAGATTCCTATGGTTTTGAATCTTATATTTAAGTCTTCAATCCATTTTGAGTTTATTCTTATGCATGGTGTAAGAAGATGGTCTAGTTTTATTTTTCTGCACCTATCTGTCCATGTTTCCCCCAACATCATTTATTGAATAGATTGTCTTTACCTTAGTGTATGTTCTTGCCTCCTTTGTCAAATATTAATTGAGCATAAAGGAGTGGGTTTATTTCTTTTATTTCTGGGCTCTCTATTCTGTTCCATTGATCTATGCATCTGTTTTAAACCAGTACCATGTTATTTTGTCTATGGCCTTGTAGTAGAGTTTGATATCAGATAACATGATTCCTCCAACTTTGTTCTTCTTTCTCAAGGTCACTGTGGGTATTTGGTGTCTTTTGTGGTTCCATGTAAATATTTGGAATATTTGTCCTAGTACTGTGAGGTACACCGTTGGTATCTTGATAGGAATTGTGTTGAATATATAGGTTGCTTTGGGTAGTAATGACATTTAATGATGTTCATTCTTCCTATCCATGAACATGGTATACGCTTCCACTTATTTGTATCTTTTTCAATTTTTCTCTTCAGTGTCATAATTTTCTGAGTACAGGCCTTTTACATCCTTGGGTAAATTTACTCCTAGGGTTTTTTTTTGTTTTGGTTTGCTTTGGGTTTTTTTTTTTTTTTTTTTTGGATGCAATTGTAAATGGGATTGTTTCCTTAGTTTCCCTTTCTGATAGTTCATTATTGGTGTATAAAAATGCCACTGACTTCTGGATATTTATTTTTATTCTGCTACTTTGCTGAATTCATTTATCAGTTACAGTAGTTTTTTGGTGGAACCTTTAGGGTTCTCTATATACATTATCATGTTATCTGCAAATAATGACGGTTTTACTTCTTCCTTTCTAATTTGGATGCCTTTTATTTCTTCTTCTCATCCAGTTGCTGTGGCTAGTATTTTCAGCACTATGTCAAATAAGAGTGGTGAAAGTGGCCATCCCTGCCTTGTTCCTGATCTTAAAGGAAACTTTTACTTTTTATTTATTTTTAAATTGAATTTACTGGGGAGATGTTGGTTCACAAAACGATATAGGTTTCAAATGTACAACTCAACAAAACATCATGTGCACGCTACATCATGCACCCATCGCCCCAAACAAAGTATCTTTCCATCCCCATTTCCCCCACCCTTTGCCCACCTCTACCGAGTCCCCACCTCCTCTTCCCTCTGGGATCAGCACTTTGTTGTCCGTTATGTATGTAGTTATTTTATAAAAGCGAAACACTTTTAGTGTTTGCCCGTTGAGTAGGATGTTGGCTGTGGGTTTGCCATGTATGGTGTTTATTACATTGAGGTATGTTCCCTCTGTTCACACTTTACTGAGATCGGCACCTGACTTTCTAAAAAGTCACTTTGGAGTAAAAAGGCCAGGTAATTATTATTATATTTTTTGTAAATCAATTAAAATTATACCTACTTTTTTGTCAGATTGGTAAAAAAATATAATTTTTGTTGTGCTGCAAAATTTTAGTAATTAGTTCATGTGTGCCATGAGACAAAAAATGTTGAAAATTGTTAACTGAGTCCCTGCCAATGCATTTGTTAATACTGCACCTCCTGCACTTAGCACAGTGCTTGACATATAGTAGGACAAAATGAATGTTAGATAAATGTATGGGTGACTTACATATGCCTAGTACAGCTGTGGTCAGTGTGGTGAGTTTTATTAATTTGCCTTGCTTTAGGTGGAAGGGAAAAAACCCTCTATATTGAATATTAAAGACACTTGAAAATTGCTCAAATGCTCTTTATGATTGCATCCTTGATTCCAAAATCAAAGATCCCTGAAGTTATGGTTCATAGGATTAAAACTGCCAATTTTCTGCCATTCTATAATACATTCTTTTAATTATTATGTGTGGATTGCAGTATCAGGACTGTTTAGAGAGTTAACAGTTCAATGGAACAGGCAGCAGCATAGGACGGCAGAGAAGACCCGACAAAAAGTTGAGGGACGGGAGGAGACGTGTGGTTCCTGAATGGATCAGCTGTTTTGATGTCAAGGAGACAAAATGAGAATAAAGGAATTGGGCAGTACCTAGAAACATCTGGATGGCAAATGAAGAATTTTGTCACTTTTCCCAGATGTTTGTTCTGTACGAAACTTCACTCCCCAATATCTGAATGCATTCAGAAGAGCGCTTTCTCAGGATTTTCTCACGTGTGTTCAGGCACGGTCAAGTTTCTCGTACTCTTGGCTCCTCTTAAGTTCGGTGCCTGGAAAACAGTAGTTTACGAGGGCCAAATACTCATACCTGCCAACGGGGCAAGATCGTGTGTGTCTCCTATGGCGATTCCAGGCTGTGGACACTTAGTATCAGAAGCAGTAGTAAAAAGATGTATGATGAGACCTAGTGTGCCTGTCAGTGCATTACATACATCTGAGTATTTATTACCAGGTGTGAAACAGAGCCGGAAATTGACCTGTGACTGAGGCAGAATTCCATCATGATGAACTCCGCAAAGCATCCTATACTTCCGGTACAGAGAAACTTGGTAAAAAAGAATGTGCCGTGTACCAAAGAAAGGAAGAGCTTTGGAGACTCACTGGACTGAGTTAGCACATGGAAAGTTCTGTCTGCCCAGTATGGAAAGAACAGGATGCTTCACAGACATGACTTTCATCTTGTCCTCCTTTGAAAGCTAAACTTATGCGGTACTTTGGGAAT
The DNA here is from genome assembly GCA_004026765.1 of Micronycteris hirsuta. Lineage (NCBI taxonomy): Eukaryota > Metazoa > Chordata > Mammalia > Chiroptera > Phyllostomidae > Micronycteris > Micronycteris hirsuta. The sequence goes on along the minus strand of PVJI01000823.1, from coordinate 72,984 downwards.
TGGAGGGGCATTGAATTTTCAGTGCAGAAGAGAGCGCAAAGAGATGACGTATAAGGGCTCCGCAGCGACAGTAATAAACACCTACAGACAGGACTGCTCTAGCTCACCTCCTCTTAGGCTTCTTTCCCATCGTGTGTCATAGTGATGTGACCAGGAAAGGCTAAGCACAGGGTAAAGCTGGGAAACGTGTTGAGCTGCTAAACAGGTCCCCAAGGAACGTAACAGCCATGCTAAGGTCTGAACCATAACAAAATGAGCTCACCTTGAGCCCCACACTGTTACATGTGTTTTTTATATATTACCTAAATTAGTTAACGAGGCCTGGCAATTTCTTTTCTCTAGCTTATAGTGAAGAGACAGAGGCATAAAAAAATGAGGTAATATGGATAGTACATGGCAGTGACAGGATGTAAAACCAGGTTCTCTTGGCTCTTGACCTCTGTGCTCCATTGTGCAAGAGATGACCGAGAGTTAGCCCGGTGGCAAGGGAAAAGTTGGTGGGGAAAGGCTGTAGGGATTCCGAGGTGAGTTAGTAGTTCTTTGTGGCTAAAAAGCTGGCACATTAAGGAGATGCCAAAATACGAAGGGTCCAAGAAATCTAAGGGGTTTGACTTTATGTCCAGAGTCATATGAAACAGAACTTGTTTTTGAGAGACCCAGATGAGCTAGACTCATTGAGACCAACTCTGTGAAACTGATCCTCATTCCAAACTGAGCAACGTTGTAGGAAATTTAGGGATGAATTGTTTTGTAGTTTGCCAAAGTTCATTTATTTATCATAAAGCAAATCAGTAAATGCCCTTATTCTAGGTGGTGACATCCAAAGTTTTCATCTCATCCATGAGAATGTCCCACACACTTTGCAAGGAGTCCAGGAAGCCAAAAGTAGACTTACTGGCACAAGAAAACCAGGACTAGCCCTGGCTGGTGTGGCTCAGTGGATTGAGTGCTGGCCTGTGAACCAAAGGGTCGCCGGTTCAATTCCCAGTCAGGGCACATGCCTCGGTTGCAGGCCAGGTCCCCAGTGTGGGGCAGGTGAGAGACAACCACACATTGATGTTTCTCTCCCTCTCTCTCTCCCTTCCCCCCTGTCTAAAAATAAATAAAATTTTTAAGAATCTTTAAAAAATCAAAACAAAACAGGACTTTCTGTCTCAGAAATGGGATTCCTTGCAAATTTGAGGTTTCCCAAACATTACTTCTCTAACAAAAGCTTGAATCTGGCCATTAAAAGGCAAGCAGTGTTCTTGCTGCAGCTGATACATAGGGTGTTTGTGTCCATGATAATTCTCATTCCTGGTCTCAGATCAAAGGTAACAATAATTGTGGAAGAACTATAGAAGGAAACAGAACACTTGGTAGTATTTGGAAAGCCATTACTATCGGCAGTTAAAATACCTAAGTACTTGTCCAGTGAAATTAAAAGCAAGAATAAAATGTATTAAATTGACATTATCAAGCTAAGTGGTGTTCTTTCTTTTTTTTTTTTGCAATTTTTGTTTCACTTTGAAATAAATCACAACTCAAATTATTTTATTGCACTCTAGGAAAATGTTTCTTTAAAAAAGATTAGATAGATGATAAAGAGAGACAGAGACAGCAGAAACATTTTTTCCCAGGTAGCATAAAAACTAGCTTTTATTCAAAGCAGCTGAGAACGATCAGGAAGTAGTGGTTCTGTCCCTCCACTCATCTTTCGTCCTCCAGGGTATTGGTCCAGAGACTAAAGGTAAAACATGGAGGTACTTCCATCTTTCTCACACCTCAGGACCTTCCTTCCTACAAACTGACTTTTGAGTACCGGTTGCTACATCTGGATGCTGAACAAATGAAGCTGAGCTTTCTTAGCCTCCCCTTAGAACAGACGCGCACATCTGTCCTCAATTGACGCACACCCAGCTAAAACGCCGCAGCGTTGGTTGGCCTTTTTGTCACTGCTCTTGACAGCAAAATAAACCTCATCTGGTTCAGTTAGATCAGAGGAGGACATGCATTTGATGTAGGGCTCTTCCTTTACGGCAAAGCACTTTGTCATTATCACCTCTTTGGCAACAAGAATGGAGATGAAAAATAGACATTCTTCAATATGCAACGAAAACAATGACCAGACCTACAGACTGAACTTGAGTGTTTGCCTGGTAGGCTCTTTCAAACTACTACCTCCTCATTTCCTCCATGCTTTGGAAGTTGGGTTTGAGGAAAACTTGAAGTGCAAGACAAAAAACACTGAGAGAGAGGGGGTGGGAGGCGGAGGGGTGGGGGTGGGGGGGTTAATACATCTGCTCCAATAGAGAAATGAGGAAGGGCCAGAGTTTAGCCGCAGGCCCCAGTATGCCAAACAATAGGGCTTGTTTCAAACTGTCCTAATCTGCACCCCTAATCAAAGACCTCTGTTTCAGAAATGTTGGCTACCCCAGTCTGTTCACACATATTATTACTTATGAATCAGGGAGATTTAGAGTCATTTTACACAAGAAGCCATCAAGTTCCAGAAAGGACAAAGGATATGGGTAAGAGCAAACCAGGTCGCAGAGGTTCCCCCCAGAGGCTGGATGCCACGCAACAGAGCATTGTCCAACCTTTTCGTTTTGGTTACACTTGTACATTTCAAATTTTGCCTTGGTCACCTGGGTATGGATAATGGAAATAATGCTAATAAAAACAAATATGAGAAAGAGTTTGGAGGCGGTGGCAGTCGTGGGTGTGAACGCATGGTACAGAATACAGTAAACAATAGGCTAGAGGGTATGAAACAATACGGTAACAGAAGGGTAGAGAGGAGAGAGTGCTTTGTGTGGGTTCAAATTTGTCTCCCAAAAAGATATGTGAAAGTCCCAAACCCTACTATGAAAATGACCCGATTTGGAACTGAGGTCTTTGTAGATGCAACAAAGTTCAAATGAGACCGCCAGGGTGGACTGTACTATAGCATGACTTGTGTCCTCATAAGAAGGGGGACGTGTCATGTGACGAGACAGGCACAGCCGGAATGCCAAGTGGGGGCCGAGGCAGAGACTGCAGGGATACAGCTGCCAGGCAACGAGCAGCAAGGATTGGCAGCCGCCGCGGGAAGCTGGGAAGAAGCAAGGAGAATTCTCCCCTGCAGATTTCAGAAGCAGTGTGGCTCTGTCGGCACCTTGATTTTGAACTCCAAGCCTCCAGATCTGAGAAAGTAAATTTCTGTTGTTTCGAGCCATCCAGTTTGAGGTTCTTTGTTACAACAGCCCCGGGGAAACTAATACAGGGCTCATAACGAGGAGTCCGAACCTGAGCTCGGCCAGCTATACCCCGGTGTGAAGGAGAATTAAGGAGTTTCACCTGTCTGCCCAAAGGCCTAACATGTTCAGCATCGTCTTTCTCCTTTTGAAACTCAAAACAGTCTTGGCTTGTGCTCAGCTTTCCACCGTCTCTCCACTTCTTCACAGTGGTACGGAGACTGGGAAGCCACCTTGATGATTTCATTTGTCAGTTCTCTCAATAGCCCAGGATTTAATCTGTTTAGTCCTAGAAGCTTGAATTCATCTAAGGCAACCAGGTGCTTATCATCCCATCTTTACACAGCAGTTTCATCGTGATAATGTTCTATCTTCTCCAACCTGAAGTTCAATCCTGTCAGCAGAACTGAAACCAGTGAGATTCAGAGAAGTTCCATCTCCCCATTAGCAGAGTGGACTTCAGTCAGTTTTTTGCCTAACACACAGCTCTGCCTACCTAGTGGGGTATTTTGCATTGTTTATAGGATTGCTAGTCTACAGAAGCTTACCTAGTCCCTCCCCCGAAAAGTCAAAGTAAGGAGGACTCAACTCTTGCCGGCCCCCTGCATGGGACTTTGCATGGGGCCCAAAGGACACAAAGCAACCCGAAAGCAAAGGGGTGGCTAAATTATCTGAGGCAACTGTATTTATACTTTGTCAACTGCTACATCCCGGTCACATTGTTCTGCCAGGAGGTAATTACGGTATTTCCTCTTTCTTGCTTATGAATTTTCTTCAGCCTAAATAGTTGTTTCCTGTGTATACTTTCAAATTACATCTTTGTGCATCACAGAAGAATGACTTCTAGAAGTGGAATTACCGGGGGGCGATGATTCCCAAGGGTTCTGAGACGGATCTCCAAATTGCTCTGAGAACAGGTTGTACCAATTTACAGTCCCAGGTGGAAAACCTTTGATTTTGTCAACTTCATATTACATTTTTATTCATGGAAAACTACAAACTGTGTACACTTTATTGTAAACTTACCTATTTGTAAATCTCACTAGAAACAGACAAGAACAACTTTGGAGCCGATGTGTTTCCTTAACTCTAGTTCTTATTAGAGTTCTCTTTTAAAAAGTTGTGCTTTTTATTTGCCAGTGTACCCTCACACTTATACAACAAATAAAACATAGTCATGTGCAAAATAAAATTTTAATAAATTAGTATGAATTGATGTCTGAAGGAGAGACCAGTTTGAGGAAAGGAAATTAATAACATTGCAGAGAACGCTATCAGTGGTGGGTTTTTTTTTTTTCAAAATAGAAATTTCCTAATTAATAGGACAAAAAATTCCAATATGAAAGAGTACACGATCAAGATTTTGCCAAATATTATTTTATTTATTCTTTAATCTTTACTTTTGAACAAGCAATTTATTAAGTAAATACAATCAAAACCACAAACCACACAGAAGTGAAAAGTAAATCTCCTTCCCATTCTTATGACTGAATCTCCCACTTTCCTTCCAAGAGGCAAACCCTATTACAGCCAAACAACATTTTTAAATGATATTAATTCACTCAGAGGCATTCCTCAAATTCCATCAATCAGTGGACACCATCTTTATAGATAAATGCCTGCTTTGCAAAACATTCCACCATCCTGCTTTCTACCACAGGATGAGGAGACAGGGCGGAGGGCCCCGTGAGGACGGGGCACATCTGGAGACCAACGTCGCCCTCCACATTTCCCTGGAAGGAAAAGCAAGTATCTGTGGAGCCCGCCTTGCCTTCACAAAGAGACCTGAGAGCCTGTTTGTGTGTTCTGAGGGTGACATCCACTGGTGTCCCTTCATAACTGCATGTGCCGGGCCTTCTGAGGTCTGAAACTCTTAACTTGAACGTCACACTGAGCGTAGTGATTCTCAGCCCTTCCTCTATGCCACGCCCCTACCTCTCCAAACACAGTGACCAGTTGACATACTTTGAACCTCAGAAGAAAAGATATAATAAACACAAGGTCAACAGATGCTCAGCCAACACTAAGGATGCGTCTCTAGACATTCATTCATTCATAGCATAAATAATACTGAGCATGAACCGCCTGCCAGTTACTGAACTAAGGACTAGAACAAGGACAAAAAAGAAATAACCACACCCTCAAATTTTCAAATAGAAAAGGGAGGTGAGACATGCACAAAGGTATCAATCGGGCATGGAAGTGCATGGCAAATCCTGCGTTCATCTGTGTCCTCGTTTGGACTTATTTTATTTAGCCCTTGCTAAATATTCCTAACAATTCCAGAATAGGCAGAATTTTCCACACGGGAAACCCAAGGCTCAGAGAGGTTAAGTGATCTGCCCACAACTACGCAGTAAATGTCTGAGGCCCATCTGACTCTTCTAAACTCCAAGCTTCCAACACCACCCAATGCAATCCATCAGCTTAGTTCATGGATCAAGGGCACTGTATACTGTTTTTTCCCTGGTTTTCTAGCCTGAATCTTATGTTTTTAAAAGAATATATCATAGATTCAGTAGAGAATTTCTATTCCTATAGAATAATTCCCCCATAAAACTACTATCAGATATAGTAAAATTATACATTCATAGGAAAAGAAATCTTGAAAGTCATCAAATTGGTACATCATTTCCTTCTTTATAATACTCAGATTCTTATTAAATTCCCTGCCAGTTCAGCTCTTAGCAGATTTGTTGCATCACTGTGGGTCCTTCATTTGTAACTCCTTGTGAGCTACAGGTGCCTGAACAAAAAAATCCTGGCTTGTACACTCTCGGTCACCAAAACAAACCCCAACGTTCTCATGCTTTGATCAGAGAAGCAAAACCGCTAGGAAGATTTATACGTAAAAGGAGATTATTGGTAGAGATTTGACCTCGCGTAACTGCGGGAGCTGGATCGACAGTCTACTTTCTGCTGTTCCTCCCCCATCTCTGGCTGGGCTGAGGGCAGCAGGGCAGGGAGTCAGGGAGGGGAGGTGGCTGTGAAGGGAGGGAGAGCAATGGCCAAACGGAACCCAGAGGACAAGCCGGAACCCGTGCTGGTCTCTTACAGGCTCCAAGCACCCAGCTTGGGTGATGCAGGTAACCTATAGGGGGCGCTGGCACTCTTCATCGTGCGGCTGAGTGTGCGCTGGGCCTGGAATAGAAGCTGAAGGGCAAGTCTGGTGCAGGCTGGAGACACCCTGCTTCTGTCCCAGGCTGACAAGGTGAGCCAGGGGACCCAGGACCATGTGCATCAGTGACACTGATCATCTCGGTGTAAAAATAACACAGCTGCTGCTTATTTCCATCTTCCAAATCACGTGCAAAATGTCTCTGGTGATCCACGCTAGCCTGGAACTATATAGCAGAGAAAGGAATTCTGGGAAACACAGCTTATATACGTTGAATCAAAACAAAGCAAAACAACACACAAGGAAAATTGTTTTGCATGATTTTTTTTAAAGATTTTACTTATTTTTAGAGAGAGGGGAAGGGAAGGAGAAACATCAATATGTGGTTGCCTCTCATGCACCCCCTACCAGGGGCCTGGCTTGCAACCCAGGCATGTGCCCTGACTGGGAATCGAACCAGTGACCTTTTGATTCACAGGCTGGCACTCAATCCACTGAGCCACATCAGCCAGGGCTGCATGATGTTTTATATAAATATGAGTTATTTCTATCTCTAAATCATTGCTAAGGCCAATCTTTGGCTTATTTAGCTACACAAAGATGTCATTTCCAATCCAATGGTCAGATAATAACTAAGAAAAGGGTCTCCCAGTCATGAGGAATAACAACAGAAACTCTTTGCTTTACCTAATAAAGGCATCTTATAGGAAATAAGGGAAATAGAAAATTGACAAAAAGCCATGTATATTCTGAGAAAACCCAAATCCTTCAATAATTTCAAATCCACCTGAATTTCTTCTATGCCGTCACCCCCACGAAGCTAGCATCATCTTCACTAGACCAAAGCTGAACGCCTAGACTTTTGAATACAACCCCCAGTGACATGAGAGCCCATGTGCTCATGACTTTATGAAGCTGGAATCCGAGACTACACCCTCCAATTATGCATAGCATGAGTCTCTATACACGGTGGCCACCCGCGGGGCTTCCCACCCACCCCCTTTGGCATTACTAAAGTCACAAGCCCCGAAAATAATCCTGGAGGCTTCACAAGTTCTTTGAGGAGACACTTCTCCACGGGGTCTCATGTGGGACGGGCCCCCAACAGCAGGGGGATGTGTCTCTAGCCATCAAAATGCATTCTTTCGCAGTCAGTGGTTTCCAAAATCCCTTCACAGATTTGTTGGACCAAACTGCAACTCTTAATTGAGTAATCAGAAGCAGCTTAATTCTTACAAAAATGATGTTAATTCATGCGCAACTTTAATGTCATTTTAGCATAGAATTAAATACTAGCTACAGTCTCCTGGTCTCTCAATAGACTTAATTAAAAATCTGAATTTACCTAATCTCTCTATTATGTTCAATTCAATTCTATACTGTCAGCCTTCAGAATAAAGCACATGGCAGATTTTTTTTAATATACTGTCTTCATTTGCAAATACGTGACTGTTTAAGGTAACCAGATATTATACTTTTCAGTAATCGATACGTAAGTGGCTAGGAGATATGAGTAGCCAAGAAAAAGCTCATGCAGAAAAGGTCAAGAACCATATGATTTTACTCATATGTGGGATACATGTACTATTACTGCAACTTTCCTGAAAGTTTGAAATTATTTCCAAAAAAAAGTTTTTTTAAAAAAAATCATAATTATGGGCTGGTGGGGGTCAAGGAAGGAAAGTATCAACAACACCCTTCTTTCTCTATGTGTTTAGGCCTCGAATCCTCACCCCAACCCTGAGATGTAGATACTATTGAAGTAACTGAAGAATCTAGAGAGTGTATAAGAGTTGACTTATAATAAAACACTCCATTATTTGTACTAATTAGTGTTTGACCAAAGCCTTTCCCCCTATAACTCATCCTCAAAAAGCAGTATTTTGTTCTTTGTTAAATAACAACAAATCCAGAATCATTAAAGAGAGACTTTATCCAAAAACAGGTTATCACAAGGCAGGGGGTGTGGAGTGCTAAGGCAATAAGGGCAGGGCTGTGACCCTAAGATCTGCAAGAGTCTCGGGAGTTCAGGCAGAGGGGCGTTTTCAGGGCCAGAAGGAACTGAATGTGGGGAAGTAGGATGAAGACGTGGTGGGATTGCGCAGATCAGAGAATGCTTCACCTTGAACCTGGCTTATTCTCAGGAGCAGCTGTGTGCTAGGTTGAGTCAGGGCCAGGGTTCAGGCCCTTAAGGACAGAAGTGCAAAATCAAAGTTTGGCTAACAAGCACTTTGTTCTGATTGGTGAATGGTCCTTAGTTAATGGGTAGCTAATTATTGATGAGGCAAAGAATGGGAATTTGAAGGGACTCTATCTGGCCTGTCACAGGTAAAGAGGGGGAACATCCATGAGTCTTATCTAAGTCACATGAGGAATTTTCATTATGCCATTTTCCAGAACACAGAGGGTGGGGAGGATTTCTTAACCTTCATTGCTTTCCAGGATTGTTAACATTCAACATTCTCATCTTTTACTGTGTTTGTGTTTATGCATTCAAGCCATCGCCTGGTGTGCAAAGACAAGGGCATATCCCTGCTCCAAAACGCCTATGAGGCACAAGCTCTGAGCAGCCAGCCTTGGACAGTCATTCTACTGGGCTATGACATTGGACATGGCCTCTTCAGGCTTCCTCTTTCAAATGCACATATTCTTGGAAAAGCGTTGAATGAAACATTGCTGATATTCTTTACCAGGACACCAGAAAGGAAAGAAGCTACTATCCTCACAAGATCTCCAAGGAGCTAAGCACATTTGTTGTATTCATTTATTTATTCATTCAGGCAAAAATATTTAATGAACATCTGCCGTGTGCTCTTCCGGATGCCAGGTGCTCTCCTGCACCACACAGATTCGGTCGTGAGAAACAACCCCCAAAACCTCTGCCGCCCCAGAGCTTCCCGCTAGTGGGAAGACTGATGAAGCAAGCCCATAAATACGTAAGTTCCAGGTTTGTTTTCATGGTGAGAGTTCTGAAAAAAATGAAATTAGGCTAAAGAAGTGAAGTTAGTGACGAGTAAATGATCCCTATACTACATAGGAAAGTTCAAGAAGCCCACCTCCGAGGAGAAATTTTAACATGAACGTAACTGGTGGGGAAGAGAAAGCCATGCAAAGATATGGGGAAGAATATTCCAAGCAAAGTAATCGGTATGTGTAAAGCCTGAGGCACCAGGGGGCTGAGCAATTGGAGGAAGAGCAAGAAGACCAATGTGGGCTGGAACAGAGTGAGCTAGGGAAATGGGAAATGAAAAACGGGGGAAGAGCAGTAGGTAGAGGTAAAACAAGAGAATTTTTTCTATTTCTCCCTTATTTCTTTTAACCCTCATAATGACCCACTTTACCTGCTTCAGTATGGGAGGGGGAACCTGAGATCCAGAAAGGTTTATTGTATTTCATAGGGCTCCACAACTAAAAAGGCAGAACTGCAATCTGATTGGCCCGTCTATCATCGCCAGTTAGTAGGAACAAGAAAACGCTGGTAGAACCCCCTTCAGAGCAACGTCACAAAATTCACATCCTGTGTAAAGCTGACGACGGGCAACTCCCATCCTGTTGTTCTCAGGGTCGGCACGCACATTGCAGTTTGACTCTAACTTGGGCTCTTGGGCTCCATTTTTCAGACTCTATGCCCATTTTCAGGAGCAGGTCTGAGATGTTCTCAAAAGAACTTCTCACTCACAAACCCTTAGTGCTTCCGCAGGGTTTAGTCCCCGGCCACAGAGAAGGCTCCTCAGGCACAGTTGTGACATGGAGAAACTGTCCTCCCTTTTCTGAGAAGTTCTTCCCACTCCTAGCAGGCCAGCTCCTTCCTCTCTGGGGATCCAAACTCCCAAACCCCAACTGTCAATTCTCTAATCACTTATAGCAGAGGTTTGCTCACACCCATTTGTCAGCTAAGAGTTAGCTAACTTGGGTTAGAAAATTTAAGAAATACCAAATGGGCATTGACCTTCCCAAAGGGAACTCAAAGGTGGAAAACCCAAAGTGATCTTTCACTATCTTATCTCTAAAAATAGGTCCTTTGGGAATTACTATCTGTGATCCAACCAACTTCTTCATCAAGAAGAGTTAGATAGATTTTTGTTATTAGTAACCACCCTGCCGGACTTATTTCTAACTAGTCACTCCCTTGCTCTGGGTGAACCTGGACAGGAGTCCTGACTTCATCACTGTGTGACCTTGGGTAAGTCACTGGATGTATTAGTCCAGGTCCCCCAGTGCAGATGCCAACACAGGATTAAATGAGCAAGTACTCTATTCAGGAAACATCTGGGATAGAAAATAGGGAGGCCCTGGCTGGGTAGCTCACTTGGTTAGAGCGTCATCTCCACATGCCAAGGTTGTGGTTTCAATATCTGGTCAGGCACATTGAAGAGCCAACCAATGAATGCATAAATAAGTGGAGCAACAAACCAATCTCTCTCTCTCTCTCCCTCTCTCTGTCCCCTCCTTTCTTTCTCTCTCAAATCAATAAATTTTTTAAATGGGGAAAATAAGGAAGAGCCATCAGACTGTGAAGTAAATCTGACCCTTGGTGGAGAATAGAGGGAGGGAAAGAATGCCAGGCAGTCTAAGCGAGGCTCAGCAAGGCCATCAAGATCCCAAGCCAAAGTCACTGCCAGAGGAAATCTGTCTCCCAGGAATGGGTCTGCCTCAGCATCCCTGTGACGCTCAGCCATCGGCTGCTGCGACCTCTGAGAAGTGCGGTCTGCGGGCCAGCAAACGCAGGAGCGGGTTATAGACAAAGCTGGCATCAGTTGGAGTCCCACAGGGTGCGTTCTTATGGCTTCCACACTGAACCTCTCTGGAGCTCAGCTTCCTCCTCCTAAAATGGGACTAATTGCGCATCAGTGAACAGCCAAGGTATTGACACTGTCTGTTAAAGATCGTTCTACCATAATCACTCTTTAGTTTTTACTTGAATAATGTTGCAAGGAAAAACCATGTTTTTCCCAACCCCGAGAACATGACAGCCTTTTACACAGGTTAAGTGTAAGAAAATCAGTTGTTATTACCAGATTCGCAAGCAGATTCAGCCTCTTCTAACAAACAATGAATATAATTTCTTAATTAAAACCAGTGATATAGACTCTAGGCTAAGGATCATTATAGTTAGAATAGATGATTCCCACAGAAATCTTCTGAACGAATCACCTAATTTTATAATGACATGATGCAGGATAAGTATAATTTGATAAGAATCTTTCTTCATCCTTCAGCCTTGTGTTTGTATACATATTTAAACCACCTGACTGGTGAATATTCTCATCTTCTTATATTCATTATAAAAATAGAAGTTAAGATTACCTAGGGCTCTTTATTCTCAAAGCGTTGTGTTAATAGAGCAAATGTTAACACTCTTTAAGCTTCCTTCAGGAGCTTGTGTCCTCTGGGCAGATACTAATTTTAATTCACACCAACACAGAGAAATCTTGAGCCTCAAACAATTTATCTACACGGTCTGTTTTCATAATTACCGGCCAATGAAATCGCACATACAAAGCACTAGGACCCGTGCCTGGCACGCAGCAGGTGCTCGGTTGCTAGTAGTTACCACAATGGCTTGTGTTACCCTTTCATCCACCATCCACTTGCCTTTGCTGGTTCTTTTCCTGAATGTCAGCAGGCTCCTTCCCTGCAAATGTAAACCCTGGTAAAGACCAGCACACATGCCGCCGCCTCTACAAAGCCCTTCCCTAGCTTTCTCCCAGCACACTTTAGCACTCATGTTACACATTATTTCTTCCTTACGTTACAGTTTTATGTCTTAAATCTTTTACTGAATGATGAGCAGTCTGTGCTTTGAAGGGAGGATCTTCACCTTTTTTATTTTTATATTCTCCACAATGCCTAGCTGAGTGATTGATTCATAAAAGAAGTTCAGTGAAAGTCTGTTAATTCATTACACTCAGGATGTAAAAACAGTTGGAGAGCAAACCAGATCAGCCTGTGCGAAGTGAGGAGGAGCAAGTGCGGTTCAATAATTTGCTTGGAGAGGAGAAAAGACACTTTGAAGAAGAGAAAGAAGTTTCTGTGACTTCAAGCATCTCCTTCCTTTCTTCCTTCTTTCCCTCCAAAATTGATTAAAGACGGCGTTCAAGGTGCTGGAGAGAAAAAAGGAAAAAAAGAAGAGTAGCTACTGCTTATTGAGTTATGTTTGGTGTACCAAGCACTTTATTTAGTATATATAGTTAATTAACATATAATTGACATATAACATAGTTTCAGGTGTACAACATAATGGTTTGATCTTACCATACATAGTTGCAATTTCTTTTCTTGTAATGAGAACTTGTAAGATTTACTCTCTTAACCATATATTATCCTATTACATACTCGTATTGTAACAGGGTGCAGCCAAGGTGGGGGGGGAATAGGGATTTGAAATGGGGTCCAGAACTCAGGGTCTTTGGGAAATATTAGTAAAAATATATATAGGATGTCCTCACCCCCACAAGTCTGAGCTGGGGGATGGGACGCATGGAGCAGGGCCATTGAGAGCTGTTTTGCATAGCAACAGCTTTGCAGCTAACCTCTGGCATGGTCATTTAACATCTCTATAACCTTCAACTGGTTTCATAAATATGTTAAATAGCTGTGGTGCTTTGAGCCAGGGGGATGGAAGTGACTTCCACCCGAGATGTAACTGGGAGGCAAATCCCCCTGGTCACAGTGCCTGCGTGAAAGCTTGGAGATGATGGGCTTCACACCACAGGGCCACACCTGCCCGTACTTACTATGGCAGCCCAGTAAAGCTGGAGGAATATGAAGCGCTGGCAGGTGTAGCTGATTGAAGGAGGAGTTGGAAATGGGGCTGCAGAGGAAGATGGGCGTAGGGATTTAAACCCAGGTGTGGCAGCCATGCCAGGGAGGGACCTCTGCAGTGCTGCTACCTTCCCGGGAGGTGGGTACCACTTGGCTTTGGCGAGAGTCAGGACCACATGGCTTTGGGGTGATCTCTTTTGCTATGTGGCTTAGGAAGCAGGAAAGACTTTGCCTGGAAGAAAAGGGTTGAAAGGACTCTTGTTGGTGGGCCATGAGAAGGTGCCACATGGTTTTGGATTAACTGGAGATCACAGCGGCAACACAGCTGATGGTGCGGGGAACTGAGTGGCTACCTGAGCCACAGACTTCTATTTCTTTTCCTGAGATATGGTACCCTGGACTGGGCAGAGGGAGAAGGAAGGATTGTGCATTTGTGGGTATTCCAAAGGACTTTAGTATTTTAATGAAGACATTAAGTCATTACTCTAAGTCTGTATAACTTTTAAATAAATCATTCCTTTCCTTTTCACCAATCTCTGGCAATGAGAGACGTCTTTTCCCCGGCAGCGGGCAAGGCGAACCTAGTATGGCGGGGGCCGGAGAAAAAGGGGGGGTCTTTTTGGTAATAGTATATCATTCACCCCCCCAGGTCTGTTCTGTAACAATATCAGAATCCCAAGAAGAATATTATTAAGCCACAAATGAAAGAGCTAAAATGATTTGAGAAGTTCAATCATTTATTTAGGGTGACCCATTTGCAAGGCATAGAGCTGGGACCAAACCCCCAGTTTGCCTGACTCACCCACATCGAACTGCTTCCCACACTGATAGATGCTTAAGCTCCAACTCGCTGTCCCTTCCTGCCAGCAAATTATGCAGCTACTCATAAAAGAAACTGACAGTCGACTGTGGAAAAGCAATCACTAGGTCTGTTTCAAAATGCTCCACATATTTCTGTTAAGTCATTTGCCAAATTAGGAGGCGTCTGCACCTGGTTCCCCTTCTCAGGATTATTCAGCAGACAGAAAATGATTTCAAAAGCCTTTGACCAATAAAATTGTCGAGGATGACTCCTAAACCCATTGCCAATTGCTACTCTGTCACAAGGAGCATCATTGTCACCACGAAGAGCTGACTGGGTAGCTAGACTGGGTCTGTTTCTCTCTAGTAGCTTGTTATTTGACAAAGTGGATGTGGGGAGCCCAGAAAAGATGAACATCTCTGGGATTTGGGTGTGTTCAGAAAAACATTTGCAGCAGAGCGAGATTGTCTCAGTTGATGTCATTGGGTTGGGTCTGACCAGGGACGAATGCCTCTCAGTGGCTCACTGGTGTTTTGGGATTTCCAATCCCGGAATGCCTCAGGACAGTGTGATCCGGGTGGAAAAAAAGAAGAAGAAGGCGTCCTGGGGTGTCACCGTACAAAGAACAAAAGAGGAACATTAAGGAGAGCCAGAGAGGACCAAAATGTGCCACAGCATTTAGGATGCACTACCTCAGAATATCTTCTTATGAAATAAATGGGGGAAGGAGGTGGTGGACTACAGAAAAAATTAGAAAACAGGGTTCTGTACTCTTCTAGAAAGGAAGGCAGTTATCCGTAAGTAAATGCTATGTGTCTGTCTTCATGTAGCTGAAGGAAATTTATACGTGATTAACAGGACTCTCCTCCACCAAGGAACAAAGAACAATTAAAATGTCCCTGGTTGGCGTTTCACTGTACCTTTCGACAGCCTGGGGAACAATGTGTGACAACATTCCACAAACATGACTCAGCAGATTAGTGGTTTGGGGTCAGGACAAACCAGCAGCTCAAGCCCCTTGGACAGGCACACTAATCTCTCTGTTCCTCAGTTTCTGCTGCTGTAAAATGGTGACTATTCCACCTGCTTTAAAGGATTGTCATGAAGAGTAAAGAAGATAATGTGGGTAAAATTATCTGGCACATGCCTATGACATAGTATCCCGGGCTACCAATCCAAAGACCCTCACGTTTCTCAGCACCTGAACTATGTCGGGAGCTATGCTTGCTTACAGGAACTGAAAAGGATTCCCGAAGGCAAAGGTCAAGGTGCCAAGTGCAAAGACCAAGATGGCGATGGGGCATCGTGTGTAAAAAACAACTGAGTGCCACAGGGCCAAGTGCAACAGAAGAATAAGTACGCGTGCCTAAAAGAATTTGATCACTCCACGCCACAGCCTGTAAGTTCAAGAAGGCTCCACCCAGTAGGGAAGAAGCTAAGATAGGATGTGAGCTCGCCCCTTTCCATTCCTTGATCAAAGAGCAAACTTTCTGCTCTGCTTTACTGAACTTGGTCTTGTTCTATCAGCACAAACTGGGAAGAAAAAACTTAGTTTGTGTCCCTGACCCAAAAGGGTCAGTAACACTAATAGGTATTTAGCAGAACTAGTATATGGTCATAAGCAATGACAAGTAAAAGCAAATAACTATTTTTTTTCTTTTTCTGTCTGATACCAAATGATGTTTGATGTATTCTGAACCTAGTGGAGAAATTTTCCAGGTGAGTAAAATGATCAAATTAGTAAGTTCTTTGTCACCAGTCTGACCTGGCTGCTATAGTTTCAATGTTTGTGTCTGCCCAAAATTCTTATGTTGAAATCTTCATACCTCATATGATAGTATTAGGAGGGGGGCTTTGAGACATGATTAGGTCTTGAAGGTGAAATCCTTATGAATCCTTGGTGCCCTCTGAGTGACCTTGAAGGCCCCTCCGAAGAGGAAAAGGCAGAAACAGACTATTTTCAACTAAGGTGAAAAAACCAATCTGTAAGCTTTGATATTAACATTCTCCAGTTATTTGAGTTATTTGAGCTGAGTACTTGTAAGTGCAAGTCGAGTTGAGGGAACAAATCAAAACCACACCACGTGGGTTACCTCCTGTGCGGTGCTGGGCAAGTTACTTGAGTTCTACACGTCTCAATTCCTTCATCTGTAAAGTGGAAATCATAGTAGTTTCTAAGGTCAAGGGACTGATTTTGAGATTTAAAAATTAAATCACTTAAATTATATAACAGTCTACCTGACATAAAGTAAGTCCTCATTAGCATCATCATCAATATTAGGCACCTATGCACAGTGATATCTACTTCCCAGGTTTCTGGGTCTGGGAGTCCACTTGGCTTGTGAGGAAACTGATTGATCCCTGGAGGACAGTCCACACAGTCAGGCATCTTTAATACAGGGCTGTAAAATCACAGCCTAGCAAAGACATGGACACTCATTTCCTTTGAAAGGCACAGGGGAGTAAATACATGCAGCAGGTCTGAAGGACGTGAGTTGCCATGTGCACGGTCAGATGAATAGGAGGCAGGTAAGAAGTAGAAAAACATACACATAGAAAATGCGCTGGGCTCTTGACCGAACTGGGACATTGCACTTACATTTTCAACAGCCTCATCTCTTGATTTCTGGCACCTGCCCTCTCCACAACCCTTCCCAGGGTCCTATTTTCACAAGAACTACTTTGCTGTTAAACGGATCTCAAACACAGGGATAGGCTGTAACTTTACCCATTTCTTCAACAGGGAAACCTATCTAGGGAACAGACCTCCTTCCGGACCAGGGACTTTGCCCAGCGCGCCTCCCGGCACCACATTCTGTGGGCACTTCTCGGAGCCTTGTTATTTGGCAAAAGACATCACAGTGTAATTTCAGATCATCTCCCTCACCAGTAAGGAAGTGCAAGATGTTCTTCGATGTGAAATCCGCCAGATGACTCTAGAGATTTGGGAGGGAACAGGAGGAAGGAAACTGAACTTTCACTAAACAAGCCACTAAAATTGAAGCCTTCAAGCTAAAAAACCATGTATAAAGGAGGTCTTCTTAATCAAAATCCCTGCCCCAAATACTCAATAAAATCCTAACTTTATCTTCTCTATGGGTCATGAATGAAGAAAGAGAAAGAGGAGGAGAAAGAGGAGGAGGAGGGGAAGGGAAGAGAGGGAAAAGAAGGAGAAAGCCCCATGAATGAGTCAGCAAAACAACCATGTATGGACCAAGGGGATGATCTCCGCCTTGACGTTCACTTCCCCTCCACGACTAGGTGGCTACGTGTTTTGAACATCATCCTTTAAGTTAATTATATGTGTCTCTGAGATGTTGCTCTAGAAGGAAAACATCCTCCCAGGGTAAGGCGAAAGACGCCAACAGTTTTCACCACCACTACCACCCCAGCCACTGATTTATTTCATACGGTTAAGGCTTCAATTATCCCATAAAAGCCAAAGAACACTGGCTTTCCTCTGGGCCCCTTCTGGGACCTCAAGAGTCTACTGGGCCCCTCCAGAATACAGTTTCTCTCTATCTCAAATGTTTCGTCACATGTTTTTGTTACAGCTGGCTGAGAATGCGGTGGCCGCCATTTCATTAGGGTGAGATTTAACCTCCTAAAAGAAGATAGGGCTCATCATTCCACTTCCATGTGGAATCTAAAAAAAGAAAGAAAAACAAGCCAACTAACAAACAGAAACAGATATGTAGATCTAGAGAACATTTGAATGGTTGCCGGGGAGTGGGGGATTGGTGTTTGGGATGAAGGGTGAAAGGTGGGGAAGGGATTAAGAAGCACAAATTGGTCATTACAACCTAGTCATGCAGATATGAAACACAACATAGGAAATATAGTCGACAACTATGTAATAATATGGTCAATAACTATGTAATATTGTAATAACTATGCATAGTGTCAGAAGGGCACTAGATTTATCAGGGTGACCCCTTTGTAAGTTATATAAATGTTGGATCACTATGTTGCACACCTGAAACTAATACAATAATCACATGCCAACCGTAATTGAAAAATTAAAAATTCTTAAAGAAGATATGGCTCATTTTTTCAAGCTCTGCCCCTCTGAGAGTGCCCTTCCAAACAGACACCAGTGAAGCCACAGTTCCTTCAGCAGAAAGGATCTCCATTTATCTAAGGAGGTAGCAATTTTAATATTCTCAAATTATATATGGGATAACTGAAAACTGAAAAACATCAGGACATGCTTTTAGAAAATAAATGAAAATGCATGGTTCTCTATTGTAATAAATTTCTGTGTGTTTCCAGCTGGGTAGATTTCATCATGGGTATTTTTGCTGTGACTTCTAATTCAGAGCATTTTATTAAAGTAGGTCAAATTAAATTACCATCATAATTTCATCCAAATATGAATTTCCTCCAGACACATTTTTATAATTGTCCACATTTGTTTCACTTTTTTCATAGTTATTTGCTTTGCTTTGCACATTCCCCCTATTTTATACTTTATTGGTGAGGGAGGTGTATTATATGCACCCATCATATAATTTTGCTTTATATGTATCAGAATTATGACAAGCAAACTTTCATCTTTAGGAGTGATTTTCCTCAACATTGGCACAAGCTGAAGTATTTTTATGCCATGAAGTAAGTGAATAATGATAGAAAATTGTTGTTATTATATATCTTACAAGACACAGTGCTTACTCTTAAAATACAGTGTGATACAGGGCTCTCTCCATGGCAGCTGCTATTCCAGGTGCTTTCCATGTAGAAAATCATCTAACCCACAAAACAACCCTGTGAAAAGGTACTACCGTGATCTCTACCAGTGAGGGATTTGAAGCAAAGAGAAGTTAAAGAGCCCTCCCCAGTCACCAGCTAATAAGCAGAGAGCCAGTTTTCAAGCACACAGTCTAACACTGAGATCCATTCTCTTAACCACCATGCTGAGCTGCCTGCCATTATTCACAGGTAATGTAACAGCCAACATAAAAAAAAAGAAGAAAATATAAATAAATCAGAATTCATATGGGGGTTTATGAAAGTTTCCAAATATCATATCCATAGGAAAAAATTCACGATTATTCTATGAACCAGTAATAACGAGCATATCCTATTAAAAATGTATATATGCTTGACAGTGTGCCAGATACTCCCTTCTTTGTCTTGCTTCATAATTCTGGGTCTGGATCCTGTAAACATTTCTCCTACAAATGTATAGAACATAAATATTCATGAATCCATCTGTACACAAATACATGATTGAATAAACATATAAATGGAGGCAAAGAGACAAATTTCCCATGGGTAAGAATCGAAAGTATTGTTTGTAGAGACTCCCCATGAAGAAGGTGGAGCAGAGTTTCTCCTCCTTTCCGTGCAGGTTTGAATTAGAGACTTTAGAGACTTACTTTCAAACGTGTGACAAGAGGAGAAAAGTGACGTCACAGTGAGCAAAGCTGGCAAACACTGCCCTCGCCGGCCGATCAAGGACAAGCCGTGTTGGATGTGTGTCCTTTATATGACATGTCGAGAAAGTCACTTCACCGCGGTGACCTTCCTCATGAAAGCAGTGACCTCAGTCAAATCGTGAGACAAAGAGCAAACAAAACTGAGAACACTCTACCTGACCAGCACTCTCCAAAACTGCCGGTGTCATCAAAACAAGCAAAGTCTGAGACACTGTCATGGTTAAGCTCACAGAGGCGTCTAAGACATGACCACTAAATGTAACACGGTATCCTGGAAGGCCCCGAATCAGAAAAAGGACATTAGGGGGGAAAATGAACAAAATATGAATAAAACATGTAGTTTACTTAATAATTATGTATCAACATGGACTCATTAGTTATGACATTCATGCAAAATGTCAACAATAAGGGAACCTAGGTGTGGGATATATAGAAACTCTTTGTACTTTATATGAATTTTTAAATAAATCTAAAACTACTCTAAAAGGAAAATTTACTTAAAACATATATAAAATATTTTTTTTTTGCAGATAACATCCTTTATTCTCTCCTTAGCTTTATCTTTATGGGTACTTTGGGGAGGCATCTCAATGCTTGTTAAATGGCAGAGCTAGGATTCAAAGCAAGACTTGTGCGTGGCAGACAGTGCTGGAGCATGCGCATAATTAACTCGTAACCTTTGCATAAAAGCAGCATGAGGCAGCTACGGATTTTGGTCGTGTTTTGAAGTGAGAGTGAGGTAAAGAGAAGTTCATTTGTTTACAAGATCACCAATCTTGCAAGCAGCAGGGCCGGGACGCTGGTATCTTAGATGACAAATGTCTGCATTTTTCCCGGTGGCACTGAGATATAAGCAATGTCATTGGTCAGGGGCTCATAGAGGAAACAGAAAATTAGGCATTTGTTGAGATTTGGTAATTCGTCGTAGCCTTGTCTTCCTCTGTACTCTGAACCAGACAGATGGTGGGGTCAAAGACAGGAGTATGGGCTTCGGGATGGGAAATGCATTTGGAAAACCTGGTTTAAAGGAGAGGCTGCAATCAGGTTTCCTAATTGCATCTCCCCAAATGGAGCCAGTTTCCCAAGCTGCGCGCTTGTGCCTGGAGGACCAAATCCTGCCCCAGGGTGGCTGGCACGGGGTTGGGGGGGTGGGGGGGCGGGCGGCGCGGCGGGGCAAGGTTAGAGCAGGCTGGATCTGCTGGAAGGGGCGAGGTAACATGTGCCTGTTCCTTCTTCCATTCTCGCCCACCTGACCACTCACTATTTCACTCTTAGGGAGTGAATGAAAGGAAGAGACAAAAACATTTCTCTCATTTTCCCCTTCTTGGGAGTGAAATGGAATTTTCCTCCCTTCCAAAGACTTATGAAAAGTTGGGGCTGAAGGGCCCCTCTACACCGTAGAGGGGGGTCAAACTCATTTTCACCAGGGACCACATCAGCCTCGCGGTTGCCTTCAAAGGGCGGAAATAATTTTAGGACTGTATCAACGTAAGAGTTGAAATTACATTCGGCCCTTTGAAGGCAACCGCAAAGCTGATGTGGCCCCTGGTGAAAATGAGTTTGACACCCCATGCTCTACAAGTAATGAAATTGTCTTTTTCAAAGTTTTGGGGTTGAATGTGAAGGCAAGATTAAAACATATATAAAGTAAAACTAAAAAGTACTATCAATGTAGATTTCATGAAACTCCTCAAGCTGACTCTATAATGTATTTAAAAGGAGAAAGAATGACTGTCCAAAATGCTTATGAAGAAAGAGGTGGGACAACTTGCTCTCACAAACAGCAAGACCTTATTTTAAAGCTTTATGGTAATGAAGACAGCATGATGCTACAGTGTAGCGAGACAGGACGGGAATCACAGAAACAATGTATGACAGAGTTCCCCTTGTAGGCCAGGAGTAAAGGGAGGGATCAATCCATGAATAGCGCTGAGAGAGCTAACGTGTTATTTACACAGGGAAAATAAAATTCAGTCCATACCTCACGCAGTACACAAAACTAAATGCCAAGTGGATTAAGGATTGAAATGTGAAAAGGCAAAACTGTAAATTATTTAGAAGAAAATGTCAAGTAATACCTTTAAGTCTTCAAGAAAAGGAAGGATTTATAAAATGGACTCAAAAATACAACCCCCAAAAGAAAAATATGTATATATTCTAATTCATCAGCATTAGAATTTCTATTCATTTAAAGAAATCATAAACAGACTGGAAAGTTAATCAAAAAATAGAGAGAAGATATACACAGTAAATATAATCAACAATCAGTATTCAGAATACATTTAAATCAACCAGAAAAACAAGCACAGCCCCATAGTTAAATGAACAAAAAGTAAAAAACCATTTTCCAGATGAGGAATTATATGAAAAAAATACTCAATTCCATTAGTACTCAGAAAGATGAAAAGTAAAATTACCATAATTGGTCATTTCCTATCCAGCAGATTGGCGAAACATAAAAAGTCTGACCAAGTCTGCCAAGTGCTGGCAGAATTGTGAAGCAATTAGAAATTTCACCCTGGTCCAGATGGACATTTTACAATTACTTCAGAAAACAATTTGGGATTACCTAATAAAGCTAAAGACACATAAATCTTACACCAGTTCTTCCATCCTACATACAAACCCAGTCTTGCACCTAAATAAAAAAATACATAACAGAATTTCTAAAACTGTATCATCTGAAATAGTTACAAATTGGAACCAATCCAATTCTCTATCAAACTAAATGAGTAAATAAATTATATAATACTATATTATATTCCAATTATGAAATATATCATGATATTACTATGATGGAAAATAAATGCACAGTAGTTACATATAGCAACACTGATGAATCTCCAAAAAGACTGTTAAATGATGAAAATAAGCCCAAGCATACATAGAGCGTGATCTTATTTATTAAATATTTTTTAAAAGGTAAAGTAAGCAAAATATGTTTTAGGGAAAAATTTCATTTGGGTAGCACTGCAAAGAAAGCGAAGCGATCCAGGGAAGTTGGTGACCTCTGCAGGCGAGGACAGTTGATAGGACGGGGTGGGACATACAGGAGCCTCAAAAGTCTTAGGAGTTCTCTTCCATAAACGGAACTGTGGCTACACAGTGACTACTTACCATTACTACTTACGATTATTCTTTAGAGTACACATTCACATGGTGCATCTCTTTTGTAGGTGTAATATGTTTATAACATTTTAATTAGGTACACATTTAAATCAGTGAGAAAAAGCATTTGAAAGAATATGTAGCCACACTGGCGACCCAATAATTAAGAATTAAAACAATGAGAAACAGTTTCGCTCTGGAGTTCATATATATACATACTGGGCAGTGACTCAGGCACCCGTGCACACCTTATTGGGTGTGAACTATTGTTACACCTTATTGGGTGTGAACTATTGTTAGTCTGGAACGTAATCCGGCAGTGTGTCTCAAGAGACTTAAGAACGTTTTCATCATTGTTCTAATTCCTTTTCTAGTTAACAAAGAGGTACCCAGAAAGATTATATGCTGATGTTCATCGTGGTATTTCTTATAAATTCAAAAAATGTAAACAACTTAATATAGACAAATAAATGAAATTACAGGACACTCGTGGATGAACTATCATGTAAACTTTTTTTTTAAATCTTCAAATTTTAATAATGTGAGAAAATATTTATGAGGGGGAAAGTCAGGATTTTAAACAGCTTTTACACTATCTGATGTGTTTCGAAAGTCTTAAAAATTAATTTTCTTTGATGTTTTAATTCATCTTTTAGATCTCTATTGCAAAGTGTCTGAAAGGATCTACTCTTAAATTTTTGGAGGGAACGTGTTAGAATATTAATAGTGGTTGTCTCTGGTTACAAAAAGTGTAGGGACTCCTGTTTTATTCTTTATACTGTTCTGTACCTTTCCAAAATCTCAGCTAAAAGAATGCATATTTTATACAAAAAGATGTTATTACTGTTTTTATTATTACTTATTTATTTTTTATGGAAAAGTGTGCAAAGTGTTTAATGCATAGCAAGTGACGGAGTTTTTAGAGGCCAGGGCGTTTTGGAACAGAGCTAGGCAGGTGTCTAAATGAGGTAGGGTCGGCTGGAACTAACAAAACACGCGCAGTAAGGGCAACAAGGGCGGCGGGCGCTCGGCTGTGCAGCCCGGCACACGTGCTACCGAGTAAATGCCCGCGGTGAGGTTCTCTCATCCGCACGGTCTTCGTCTCTGCGGAGGGCAGGGATGGCCAGGCTGGCGGGGAGCACCGTGCGCTGCAGACAAGGCTGCTCTCCACAAGGGCAGTTTAACTGGGGAGTGTTCTCATCAAAGTCTGGGGACATCCTGCTTCTGGAAGGTTCGTGGAGAATGTCTAGTCAGGTGCCAGGGAAAGGCTGGTGCTCGGCACTGTAGCTCCACTACCACGGCCAGGTGACCGATGCTCCCAGAGCAAGGTCTCCTGCGCTCGCTCCTGGGTGGCTTCTCCTGGCCTCTTGTTGAAACCGGGCACCGAGACCACAGATTCTGGAGCAGGAGGCTCCTGGGCGGGATCTGTATTGCATCTCAGAAGCAGGTAAACGGAAATACCATACTAGGGGTAGGCTCCTTCGAGAGGGTAAAAGAATCTCTAAAGCTGTGCCTTTTTTTAAGTTTCACCTGAGGGCATTTTTTCATGGCTCTCAGAGAGAGAAACATCCATTGGCCACCTTCTTATACGTGCTCCCACCGGAGGGCAAACCCACAAGCTGGGTATGTGTCCTGATCGGAATTGAACCTACGACCTTTTGATCTACTGTCGATGCTCCCACGGAGCCACACTGGTCAAAGCTAAAGCTGTGCGTCTTGAAGTGTGGTGTCTGACGCAGCAGCAGCAGCAGCAGCAGCAGCACTTGAGAACTTGTAAGATACACAAATCCTCCACCTACCCTAGACTTACTGAATCAGAAACTCCCTACTGTTTCCTATTCCCGGTAATTCATTCAATAAATATGCATTTACTATCTGCTCTGTCTAGACACTGAGTGTTTGTTTATGAACAGGACCGACAGTCTCCCTGCTCCCTCAGTGCTTACATTCAGGAAGAGGAGACAGAAAATAAACAAGAAAGCAAGCCCGGCCGATTTGCTGGGAAGGGAGGACTCAAGATGTTCTGAGCAACTGCGAATACGGTGTCATCGACCGAGACAGGGAGGAAGTAAATGCGGGGAGAGTTTATTGATCAAATAATCCTGGTGAAATACACCCAGGAAGGGAGGGTACGGTTGCATCGACACAGCTGGCAACACCGAAAAATCGTCCAGCTCCCCATTTCTCTCCAAGTCATGAAAAAAGGGAAACCTTTGCTTTTATTATGAAAATTTCAGTCTGGGTTAAGCACTATGTATGGGGGGGAAGGAAAATGAAAGGATTTTCAAATCCTAGGATCTGTTGCAGGTTCAAGTTTGAATTTCTTAACTTGCCTAAGAGGCTGAGAGAATTAGGTGTGGAAGCTTCTGAGAGACATTTTTCCAGGAGTTCATGATCAAATTCAGTTCACTATCGGCCGGGATTTTTACAAGGCTTCCGAGCCTGCTCAAGTTACAAATGTTTTAATATCACACACAACACATACTTTTGTCAGATTCGTATGACGTTATTAAATGGAAACCTATTGTGGCTTATAAGGCATCAGTGAAATTATTTTTACACCTTCACACACCTGAGGAAACAACTGCACTGCTTCATTTCGTATAGAGAAAAATTTCAGTATCAGTTTCCATGACAGTTAAAGTCACAGGAAGGTCTCCACGATTTCGACCCTACCCTCGCCTCCTTTCTTCCCCTGGAACACCCTCCCCCATCCTCATCTGGCCTGTTGTTATTATTCTTTCTATGGTTACCCCTCTTCCACAGCACATTTTGGGGGATCTCTCTCCTAATCCCTCACTGGCCCCTTTCCCCCTGACTGGTTAGGTGCTGCCTTCTCCATGGCTCTCCCTGTCCTTCCTTCGCTCGCAGCTACATTGAACTTGGTTACTTACCTGCATCAGTCATTGGTTACCAAAGGCCAACGCCCTGTGCTAGGGACTAGGGATGCGGCGAGAAAGGAAATAGTCCTTATGTGAAAGCGCCAGGAGGAAACAGAGCTTTCATAGTTCGCGCTCACTGTTTTTTAATTGCACAAATACATAAATTAATTGGGAAACTAGATAGAAGCCTTGTTATCACAGGTTGGCCATTAAAAAAAATTAACTTTGCTGATTACATTGCCTTCCTGGATTAGTTCCGCAAAGCATGAAGAAGCCTCTACAAATTGAGAAGATTTCCATTGGTCCATTGACTTGGAATGTCGAAGAAATTTTAAAACTTTTAATTAAAAAGAAGTGGAAAGCAATAAGAATATGAGCTTTTCATAAACATTGAAATTGCTTTTCAAAGCACTGACACAGCCCTTCCTTCGGGCTGTAAATACGGGGGTGGGGGCAAAGTAGGTTTACAGTTGTTCATATGAACAATAATACAATAATTAATAAGTAATAATACAAGAATAAATGGTTCCACATACTAACAGCTATAAACCTACCTTGGCCACACCCCACACGTTTTGTGCCCACTGTTTCGTGTGTTTGTGCAATGAATGCTTTTAAGATTAGTGCTAAGTTTCGTAAAAACTTGAATCTCGGGAACCTTGAGAGAAAGATTATCCGGGTGATGACAGATTCCCTCCTTGATCAGACTCAGGTCAACCTCTTCGGAGTCCTCTTCTGACCACGCCTCAACCTTGGCCTGTAAGGATGTGAAGGAACGCTGACATCGTTTCTAACAGCTCAGGGGCGCATCCCTAGGATGAACCCGGACCCCCTTAGAGTGTCTGCCTGAAAAACTCAAGTCCACCCAGAGAATGTACTGTTTGTTCCAGCCAGCACCTGAAGATGGGGCCCCGTCTCCCAGCCTCTGTGGGAGGGTAGGAGCCTACCTTCGGTAAACTCCAGTTAGTTAACCCAGATGGACTGCACATGAACCAACCTCCACTTCCTGCTTTTTAAAATGTTTCATTTCCCTAACTTTGCTCAAGCTATTCCCTTATTCCTCCTTCCTAGTCCTTCTCCTTCTAAAATGCCGAGTCACCTCCGTGCAAATCGGAGTGGGGCTCAGCTCTTTTCCCTACTGCCAGTGGTCATTGAGTAAGATCTGCTTTCGCTGTTTTAATGAAGGTCTAACCGCCTGTATCTTCGACAGGCCCAATGTAAAAATCATAGGGTCCTTGCAAGAGGGCGGCAGGAAGATGTGAAATGAGAAGACAGGACAACAGAAACACAGGTAGTGATGCTGCCACGCCCCGAGGACTGAGGCACCTCTGCAAACTGGAAATCCAGGCATGGATTCGCCCAGGAGCCCGGAGGAGGAGTGCAGCGCTGCTGATGCTTTGACTTGAGTCCCATGAGACCCTTTTCAGACTTCTGACCTTCAACACAGTGCAATAATAAATCTGTGTATTTTTAAGCTGCTAAGTTTGTGGTAACTTATTACAACAGTTATAGGAAACTAATTACACCATCCATGCTGCATAATCAGCCCTGCAGAAGTGTGCTAATGCCACATAACCACTCGGGATAGTATTAAATTAGTCATCTGCATGGACTTTGGTGACCATTGAAGGTCATGAACTTGTGGCACACTGACATCAACACATATTTAAGGACTATAACTTTGAGTTGGTCTGTCATTGAGAATCAAGTGTCTTCCTCTGGGAACACGCACCACATGCTAAATACCAAAGCCCTTGCAAAAGACGGAAGGGACTTCCTTGACAAGCTTCTAAGTGTCCAATCATGATGATTTCTCTCAACATTTAACGAGTCTGATTCACTTTTACTGAAATTGTTTCATTTCTCAATCTCTAAGGGAAAATTTTGATTTATAACGCACTCTTAATTAGCTCTGCTCATAGGGACAATATAATAAAACAATATACTGTCAACCCAACACCAGCTTCTTATGAAGGGTTGCTGGCGTTTGCCGGTGTGCTTTCCTGTAGCAGGGAGTGAGCGATGGACTCTTCTCCCAGGAACGGTGAGAGAGACAGGCAGACAAGGATCAAGTGACTCCATGTTCTCTCTACGCTGGAGGCCAGATGTGATTTCTATTTGGTGATTCACTTTCCCTCTCTGGAGTTTAGAGTGACTAAAGACGCTTGCACTTCAAGGTGTTCTTAGTGTTTGGTTGTTTTTAATCCTAAGAGGCAAAACTATAATCGATGCCCTGTACCTAACTCAAGGGGTTCGCCACTTTGGGTGTTCTATTCCAGAACCAAATGTGGTTGTCATTAGGTTATTTTATTTACTTACAGCAAGTAAAGAACAGGGATTCACATCCAAAGTTCTGTCTCCCCCAAGGGTAGGTTAGCCATTGCTTATGGACACTGGTTGGTCAATTGCATGTTCATTTCTTCTTTGAAGTTGGCTAAACGTATCTGATTGGGTTCCATCAAGGTCATCTGGGTACAGCTGTGTCTGGAAAATAGTGTACTGCCTCTCAACACTTAGCAAGAATAGAATTGGGTGAGAAATGTCAATCTTCAGACCCTAGTTCCACCTAACACTGGCATCAGTACCTTTTATGTTTTCTAACTTACTGATTTGATACATTTCCACAGTTAATATTATTCAGGATAAGCATCTGGTCTGAGTTTGCCCAGCCATTAAAATGGTCATTGGCATTCCCATTAATCTCATATTTCTCTAAAACTCTTAAATAGATAGTTTACAATCTGTAATAATACCTCTGACCTCTCACACATTTCCTCATGATAGACGTAATACAGATTGTGCCCATTTCTAGCCTGGAAATTTTTGCCTGCTACATCTAGGGGAAATAACCAGAAAATCACTGATTTTCAGGACTCTTGCTGATGTTAGCCTAGATTCGGGGACATTCACTACTCAAAATGAACGAACCCTTGCAGCAAGTGAAGTGGAAATAGTGTTTTTCTGGGAACTCTTCTGCTGTCACCACTGAATCATGCTATGAAACGGTCTCAGATTGGAAAGAGTCCACCTCGGCTGCATGGGCCCTGTGGCTCCGGCTGGGCATTTCCCTTCGAAGTATAAACTTCCTTTAGCTTAGCTGAAATTTGAATGGACTTCAACAGGAAAGTGGGTAAAGAAAAATATTATGTTTCAACTGTAAGTCTGGAAGGCATTTCGTTGTTGCGTCCCTGTGCGGATTTTGTAATGGCAAAATTATATCGACTGCAAACAACCCTTCTTTCACCAGATGTGCATGATACACACGGTTTAGGGAAAGGAAACCAATTACGGTCTGGGACCCATTTGTAATGAAGTAATGTCTCTAGCATCACCACTGACACTCGACCTCTTTTGGTGGCACGTCTTGCAAAAGCAACAGCTAAATGAATGGATTTGTCACTTCAATTTGTGGAGGTTCCCCTCATGGGAACCTTAATGTTTTATTAACGGAGGGCTACATTCTAAATTAATTAAAGAGGGCCTACTAAAAGAAACGTAGAACTGGCTAACTTCATTGTGAAACTCTGGGATGTAACAAGTCCCTAGAAGTTAAATTTTTGAAAACTGTGCCTTTAAAGAAGAGTAGACTGCTCTCCTAGAAAGTCAGATTGATTTGGTTGTCTGCGATGGTCTGGGAGAATGAGGCACTGGATAACAACTTATTCGTGCTAAGAAAACATTCGTAATTGTGTCATACCTAGACTGCTAACTTTATACATAAACTTTAAGCATAATAAATATAAATAATTTTTTAAATTTATGGTATAGACTTATGTTTCAAAAATAGCAGACCAACTTTTGTTTGCTTCTAAAGTTTCACCAGTGAGTATACTTGCTCTAGTCCTTATTATATAGACTTTTTCAAAGTAAAACAAATTTCTTCTCTTTCTTGTCTGGCGTGTGTGTGTGTGTGTGTGTGTGTGTGTGTGTTTTGTGAATAGGTGTTAGATTTGTTCAAAGGATTTTCAACATTCATTAATATATTCAATGATCTTAGCTACTTAATCTAATTTAATAAATTATAATGATTGCTTTTCTAATGTAGAATCAACTGGACATTTCTGAGATAAGTCTAACTAGGCCATAAAACATTATTCTTTTAACTCACTGCAGTATTCAATCTACTAATGTTTTACTTTTGTGTTCGTAAATAAAATCAGCTTAAAGTTTTCTAATGCAGTTCTTGTCCAGTTCTGGTAGCGGGGGCCAGAGGCTGGTGTGGATGCGGCGCAGCAGGTGAAGAGGAAAATGGAAGAAAAGAAATCGCTCGCTGGGACCTGGAAGGCCGTGGTTAACGGTTTCAGGTTTCCTTCTGTGACGTGATGCCAATGGAAGGTTCGAGCAGGGATGTGACATGACCTGACTCATGTTTCTAAAGTGCCTCTCTGGCCACTCTGAATAGTGGACGGCAGTGAACAAGCACCTTTCAGTCCTGAGGTGGTTTTAATGGACACTTCGGATTATGTTTAACTTCCAAGTCATTTAGCAGAAAGTTTCTATTTTCTAAGTGTATCTATTTGTTTTAATTTGACCAATTTCAATATTTATTGCATTGAGGGGAGTGAATATACCTCCTATGGTAACGGGTTTGTTTTGTATTATTGAAATTGTTCAAATTATTTAATGAGACTCCAAAACTTTTCATTGAAATCACAGCATCTTTCATACGCTTTGTCTACACGACTAGATTTCTGTAAAAAGTGTGTAACATTCTTCCTCTGCAACATCACTATTTTATTAAATTACTATTAGTTACAATTTAATGTGTTTTGAGGTGATATTGTGATATGTAACAATTCATGGCCTCTTTTTTTGATAGAGTATTTCATTTCCCATTAAAATGATCTCTCCTTTTTCTTTTTTTTCCCTAAATAATGTTTCATTTATACTGTTAACCTGCCATCTTGTGGTATTTGCCTGGTATTCACTCCCTCCCTCTCTCATTTTTTTAAGGAGCCAGGCCATATATGCATCATTTATTTGTTCATTTCCGATAGCCACATCTTACACATGGACAATTTGAAAAATACCTAAGAAAGAACCATACAGTTGTGAAGGATCTGGAAACTGTGTCACATGAAGAAGCTCAGAACACTGGTGCGTAAGAAGAAAACCTACAGGGAACATACCACTTCCCTTCAAATATCATAAGGTCCTGTGAACATGTTACCGGAACCTGAAATTTGAGAACTGGAAGAGTTATTCTCTCCCAAACTCTTCATTTATAGGCCAGAAAAGTTATCTCAGAGAGATAAAAACTCTCAGGGTCACAGGGCAGACTTGACCTCTGTGGCTCAGTTGTTTGGGTGTCGTCCCAATGGAGCAAAAGGTCACCAGATCAATTCCTGGTCGGGGTACATGCCTGGGTTGTGGGTTTGGTCCCTGTCGAGGTGCCGTACAAGAGGCAACCGAAGGATGTTTCTCTCTCACGTCGATGTTTATTTTTTAAATAATATATTTTATTGATTTGCTATTGTTGCAGAATAGACTGAGGGGGTGAATGATATACTATTACCAAAAAGACTCCCCTTTTTGTCCATGGGTTCTGCCCCCCATGCTAGGTTCACCTTGCCCGCTGCCAGAGGAATGACATCTCTCAATGACAGAGATTGGCGAAAGGAAAGGAATTATTTATTTAAAAGTTATACAGATTTAGAGTAATGACTTAATGTCTTTTAAAATACTAAAGTCCTTTAGAATACCCACAAACACACACAGTCCTTTCTTCTCCTTCTGCCCAGTCTGGGGTACTGTATCTCAGGAAAAGAAGTAGAAGTCCATGGTTCAGGCAGCCCATCGGTTCTGGCACCATCAGCTGTGTTGCTGCCACGATCTCTGTGTGCTCCCAACTCCTGCCCAAGTCGCGTGGTGATCTCCACTAAAGCTGCATGGTTCTTCTCTGCTAAAGCAGTATGGTTCCTCTCCTCCTTCCCACAGCGTCTCTCCTGCATTCTTCCAAACTGCTAAGAGAGACCTCTGTATCGCTGCTATATCTTCCTAAGCTGCATGGCAAAGGGAGCCCCAAAGCCACATGGTCCCAACATCTGCCACAGCCGGGTGGTGATTCCTACTCCGCCAAAGCCGTGTGGTCCTCCCTTGGCATGGCTGCCACACCTGGGTTTAAATCCCCAAGCCAGTCTTCTTCTGCAGCCCCATTTCCGACTCCTCCCACAATCAGTTACATCTGCCAGCATTCCCTATTCTTCCAGCTTTGCTGGGCTGCCATAGTAAGTCTGGGCAGGTGTGGCCCCAGGCATGGAGCCAATCATCTCCAAGGTCTCATGAAGGTGCTGTAACCAGGGGGCATTGCTTCCCAGTTATATCCTGGGTTGAAGTCACTCCCACCCCCTGGCTCAAAGCATGGCCACAGCTATTTAACATAACTATGAAACCAGTTAAAGGTTATAGGTATGTTAAATGACCATGCCAGAGGTTAGCTGCAAACTGCTGCTATTCAAAACAGCTCTGAATGGCCCTGCTCCATGTGTCCCATCCCCCAGCTCAGATACAAGGGGTGAGGACATCCTATATATTTTTTTTTCTAATATTTCCTGGACATCTTGAGTTCTGGACCCCATTACAAATCCCTATTTGGGGGCTCCCCTTGGCTGTGCCCTGTTACACTATTACAGTTATCCCATTTCCCCCCTTTATTTCCCTCCGCCCTGCACACCCCCTCCCACCCGCATTCCCCCCCTTTAGTTCATATCCATGGGTCATATATATGTTTTTTGGCTTCTACATTTCCTATACTATTCTTAACCTCTTCTGTCTATCTTCTACCTGCCATTTATGCTACTTATTCTCTGTTCAATGTTTTCTTAAAAAAAATAGAGCAGTTCTGGCCATGTTCGAACTACAATATCGAACTTCTAATTTAAGTTAGTCATGTTCTTTACAACTATAGGAAAGTCATCTTAGTGCCCCATAAATAAGACATTTCTAATAATTAAAGTGCTTTAAAAATGGACTGTTACAGTTTGAATTTTGTCCCCTAAAATGATATGTTGAAGTCTTAATCCTCAGGAGCTATGAATGTACTGTATTTGGATTTTCGTGAAAATTGCTTTCACAGCTGTAACCAAGTTAAGATTAGTTCCTATAGATTAGAGTGCCCGTATAAAAGGAGAAGCATGTGGACACAGACACACAGGAAAGACAGTTTGTGAAGACAGAGACGGAGTTTGCACTGATGCGTCTGCAAGCCAAGGGGCTCCAAGCATTGCTGGCAACCACCAAAGCGAGGGGCTCCAGGGAGGATTAGCTTCCTTGTCTTTCTAAGTTCCTGGGGGTCTCCCACCTGCCTTGGTTCTTGGCCTCTCATCCATCTGGACTTGGGTTCTCTTGCCACATCTCTGTTTGCCTTTCTGAACTTCTAGAATCCCTCTTAAAAGGCCCCTTGTGATCACATTGGGCCCACCTGGATAATGTAAAATAGTCTCTCTCTGTCAGGATTCTCAACTTCATCACATCTACAAAATTCCTTCTGCCATGGAAAATAACCGATCTGGGGGCTTTGGATGTGAGAGTCTTTGAGGGGCCATTATTCCGCCTGAAGGTAATTTTCCAAAGTTAACTGTATTCACATCTTGCCCTTGAGCCCTGTAAGAACCGCAAAAGTTTCATTCACTCTCACATCAAACACACAAGCCTCCCATACTCGTATTTTCTTTCCCCACCCCCGACTTTTTATTTAAAATTTCACTTACAGAAAAAATGTCTTTAGATAAGACATAAACTTTCCAAAAATAATTGCCCTACCATAGCCATATATCACAGGGAAAAAAAAAAAAAAATACAGTTCCCACCCTGACCCCTGTCAACCGGGTGGAGTTAAGAGCCTAGATTTTCCCTGGCCAGTAGGGCACTGGGGCTCAGTTAGTTGGAGCGGTGCACGGTCCCCAAAAGGTTGCAGGTTTGATTCCCAGTCAGAGAACGTGCCTAGGCTGCAGGTTCTATCCCTGGTTGGGGCATGTATGGGAAGCAATTGATTAATGTTTCTCTCCCTTCCTCTCTCTCTAGAAGAATGAAAAAAAAAAAGAGTCTTGGATAAGGATAAGATAATTAAAAAAAAAAAACCAGGGCCTAGATTTCTACCCCCATCAGAGGGCCCCCCCCACCCCTGTCGAGGGGGTGTCAGAGTAGACACGCTGGAGAGTCGGGTGCAGGCGGCAACAACAGAGGCACCGTTGCGCATGCGCACCACGGAGTTCTCCCCAACAGGAAGAAGGGACGAGCCGTAGATACACAGGAGCTGTGCATCTCCGCGGAATTAGGCTGAGTGCGGGGAAAACGTCAATCTCCAAATGTCACATGCTACCTTTCATATATAGAACATTCTTAAAATGACAAAACGATACAGAGGAAAAGCAGACTCACGGTTGCCAGAGCTTAGGCACAACAGGGAAGGGGGGCGCAGTGACCGTACAAGGGGCCCGAGGGCGACGTTGGGGTGATGGACTGGTCCGCATCTTGATCGTGTTGGTGGTCACATGAAGCTACGCGTGTGAGAAAACGACCCGGAATGTCAGCTTCCTGGTTTCCATATTGTATTGTATTAATAGCACTGTGATCCTATTTCTATAAAGCACTGCTGAACTAGAGTTACACAGAGTTATGTAAATGGTCACCGCAGGGGCAAACTAGATGTAGGATACACAGTCCTCCCTGTATACGCTTTACTACTTCCTCTGAGTTCATAATTATTTCCAAAGAAGTGGCGACTGTAATTCGACAGCCATTTAGTTTGGAGGAGCTTTGCTTAGTCATGTTTTCTAATGAGGCCGCGCAGCCCCCAGGTCATCTGGTTGAAATTTAATGGGTTACCACTAGATGACACCATAGGTTGCACAACCAAACCACCGCCACTTTGCCCGAGGGTCTGAAGTTTGATGAAGCTTCTATTGTTTTCAAAAACACGTTTTAGAAGAAAAAGATGGACTTTGCTGTCAGACAAAATTTTACTCTCTGTTGATCTTAAATCTTACTCTAATTATATCTTAAAATTTATTGATTTTTTTTGTTTTTTACATATTTTGGTCTAATTAAAAAATTGTTTAGTTTTTTGTTTTTTTTTTTAAAGCACACTTCTAAGGATTTCCTCGGAGCTTCTAAACTTACTTTGTGGCCAGAATTAAAGATAAGGGGTGGTGGAAATATCACTAAAGAACTTTGAGAGATGTTCCAAAGGCATCTTAGTGAGTCTTCCTTAGTTGTAAATACCTAGGAGTACTTTGAAGCCAAGTAGCCTCACATACTGCGTTTTCTTTTTTTTTTAATTTCTATTTATTGATTTGAAAGAGAGAGAGAGATCCATTTTCTCTTCCACTTATTTATGCAGTCATTGGTTGATGCTTGCATGTGCCCTGACCAAGCTTCGAACCCACAGCCTTGGCATATGAGAGCCATGCTCTAACCCACTGAGCCACCTGGCCAGGGCCTCCCTCCTTTTCCTTGAAGGTGCATCTGTTTTCCCTGGTCTTGGAGTGCAAGAGCTGTCCTGTGAGATGACAAATGTATTCCCACCTCAGAACCTGTGTTGTCGTTCCCAGATATCCATAGGGTCGACTCCCTTACTTTAACACAATTCTCCAAATTGTCACCAACTCAGAGATGTCTTCCCCGAGGCACCTCTCATATACAGCACACCCTTTCGCATACACCATATTTCTCCAGCCATGTGATCTGTTTTCTCCCCTCCCCCAATCCCCCTCAGTACTAATACCACATTGTGGTATATTTTTTCCCAAGGTAGGACCTTCGTGAACTTCATTCACTACTCCCATCCACCCAGATCAGTACCAACATGTGTTTGTGTGATAAATGAACAATTAAGAGAGATATATAGCTGGGTATATAGTACGTGCTCAATAAATACCAGTTTCTAGGGTTCCTGGGAACAGTACATTGCTAGCAAGCCCATTCCTGGTGTCCCCTTTGGACATCGAACAGTCTACAAGCAAAACAGGGCTGTTTTAAGCTCATAACAGCTTAGTATTTAAAACTGGATGGCTTTTCAATGTATTTTTATAACAAAGTCATATTTTTTAAAAATAGTATATTTTTACAGGGCAGAAATATCAAAACACAGGGCAATTAGTAGTCAGTGAAACTTGTGTAAGAGTTATAACTTTAATTAAATTTTTATATTAGCCTTACTTTCTGCCAATGAAAACCAAAAACATTTGGGTTTGCTTGTTCTTATAAAACACTAAAAAGAGTGTCTTTTAATAAAAATAGGTATAAATCAGCAGTAATGTTATTTTTCTTCTCATGTAAGTAGTATTATAACAATGATACTCCATAATATCCATATAATAATTGAGTGCCCCTGCTTAACTGCTACTTTACATCAGTAGTTCCTGAGTGTGTGTTGAGAAAATTATACCTTCAGTTATACAATTTTGTTATCTTCTTTACTCAAGTCAAATGTACGCTGAAAAGGTGAATTGGCAAAAAAAAATGAGGGCATGATTTATATTCAAAGCAAAATGCTAATCATAATTCTACAATTCAAAAAAGTTCTGAAAATCAAAAGTCTCATGTAATGTATAAAATTATGGAGTAGCACTCCTGGAATGGCAGAATAACGAGCTCTGAAGTCAACTCCACTATAGAAGCCATGGGAATACTGGCAAAAATTGCCAAATCAACTTTTTCATAACTCTGAAAAATAACCCAAAGCTTGCAATAATACAAGGAGCATTTATGAAGAACCATTCCAACTGAACAATAACTAGACAAATGACCCAATTTTAAAATGGGCAAAAGACTTGAATCTCTTTCCAAGGAAGAGGTAGAAATGACCGACAAGTACATGAAAAGATGTTTGACGGCATTAGCCAGGGAAATACTATCAAATTCAAGGCCACAGTGAAATGTCACTTCATAGACACTGAGATGGCTACATAGAAACAATGGACAATAGCAGGTGTTAACAAGGATGAGGAGAACTTGGAACCCTGACACATTGTTGGAGGGAATGTAAAATGGTGCAGCCATTTTGGGAAAAAGTTTTTCCATTCCTCAGAAAAGTTAAACAGGGGTTCCCATATGATCCAGCAATTCTACGCTTAGATGAACCCTCACATGTTCACACAAAACTTGACCTTGATGGTTCATACTAGCATTATTCATTATTTTTAGAAAAAGTGGAGAACCAAAGTGTCCATCATCTGATGAACAGATCAATAAAATGTGATATAGCCATTCAATGAAATATCATTCAACAATGAAAAGGAAAGAAGCGCTGATATCAATGTAAGCTACAACATGGACGAACCTGGGAAATATAATGCTCGGTGAGAGAAGGCAAGTGCCAGGGTCACATACCGAGTACCTGTGTGTGTGATTCTGGTTACATGATGTGTCCAGAAGCGGCAGATCCACAGAGGCAGAAAGTGGATTAGTGATTGCTGGGGAAAAGGGCAGGTAGAAATGGGGCATGATGAATATATTCTAAAATTAGATAGTGGTGATGGCTGTACACTTTAGAATGGTGAATTTTATGGTGTGTGAATTATATCTCAAAAGCCTATTTTAGAAAGAAAAAGCAGGACTTGAACTAATTTAATACTAAGACCTAACTGTTATGAAATTG
This sequence comes from Micronycteris hirsuta, assembly GCA_004026765.1. Lineage (NCBI taxonomy): Eukaryota > Metazoa > Chordata > Mammalia > Chiroptera > Phyllostomidae > Micronycteris > Micronycteris hirsuta. The sequence continues at coordinate 36,057 of PVJI01000823.1, read as the reverse complement.
TTCATCGTCTTTATTTATGCCACTGTGTGTGACTACTTATGTATTTCCTGCAGAACCATTCATGTATTTCTGTATCTGGTGCTGTCCTGGACCCTGCTAGAGGGGTTGCATAGTAGAAAATGTGATCACTGTTTACCATTCTAAAGTCCTAGAAAATATGGATTCTTAATTCTGAAACACGTCTGGCGCCAGGGGTATTTGAGTGATAGATATGTACCTGGATTGCTATTGATCCATAGTAATAACTACTGAACTTCAATGTTGGTGCCTCCCTTGCAGCCCAAGACCAGGGCAAACAGATGCACGTTGAATAAAATGGCTCATGTGGGTTCCTTGGCCTGAAAGCCTCTCAGACACTGAGGCCAGAAAGGGAACGTCTGCCGTGTCTGCAGGTCTGAAGCCGGTTTGTGAACTAGGTTTGGTCTCTAGTCCACAGAAGTCACAGAAGTCTTTATTGATATGTCCACTGTCTCCCTCCTTCAATTATGGCCACAAGGAAATATCACTGCCTCCAACACATGCTCAGTTTTTTTTTTTTCCTAAACACTTTTTATAATTGGACCCGAAACTTAAAATGAAAACAAAAATAAACAAACCCTGGCCCTGGCTGGTATAGCTCAGTGGTTTGAGTGTGGACTGGGAACCAGAGGGTCCCTGTTTGATTCCCAGTCGGGGCACATGCCTGGGTTGCGGGTCAGGTCCCCAGCGAGGGCCATGTGAGAGGCAACCATACATTGCTGTTTCTCCCTCCCTTCTCCTCTCTCTGAAAATAAATAAATAAAATCTTAAAAAAAAATAATAAACAAACCCTGAACCAAGAAAATACCGTAAGTCCTCACCCCCTTCCTACTAGAAACACAGACATTGTCACGCGGTAACAAAACAACGGGTGGGTCCCCGGTGACTCTCAATGTACTGTGAGTAGTTATTGGTCTATAGTTTTGAACATACTAGATTGTAAGACCTATACGTTTCGTTTGCCTCTTGTCGAGAATTGAAAAGAAATAAAGGGTGCCTGGCTGGTGTCGCTTAGTTGGTTGTGGAGTCATCTGGCAACCGAAGGGTCATGGGTTTGATTCCAGGCTGGAATCCAACCGGATTCTGGGCTCGTTCCTGGGCTGGACGCATATGGTCAGGGTGTGTACCGGAGGCAACCAATGTGTTCTCTCTCACATCAATGTTTCACCCTTTCTCTATTCCTCTCTCTCTAAAAGCAATGAAAAAATTGTCCCTGGGTGAGGACAAAAAATTAAAAAATTTAAAAGAAAGATATAAGCGGCCCTGAAAGTATGTTTAAATCAGAACGCTTTGGGTAGCACGTACCCGGGCCAGTGGTAGCAGCAGCCGCGCCGCGCCTGTACTGGTTAGAAAGGCACATTCCTGGGCCCAACACAGACCTCCTGAGTCCGAAACTCCGGTCGGTCGGGTGGGACAGCGCTGCATTTTAACAAGCCTTCCGCAAGATTCCGATACATTCTAACCTTTGAGAACTACTGGCCCGTGCAAATGCCCCCCATATCCCTAAGAGGCTTGGAAAAGGCTGTGTCTAACATTGCCCTTTACCGAAGTCACGGTGCACGCTAATTAGCTGCGTGTGGAAGGCTCTGAGTAGGCCTGCAGCAGAGGACGCGTGAAAGCACAGGAACCTGGAAGAACTACAGCAGGCGTTACGGGGCGCTCTTTGGGGGCAGTTTATGGCTTTCCTGGAGATACGGCTTCAGGGTGTAGAAACCAAATCTGTTTTCCTTTAAACAGAGCAATAAAAATTATTTTTAATGATCATTTCTGTCTCTTTTTGCCTTGCTAAGCCTCTATTGGTCTTTATGTAGGGCACATCTGTGCCTATAATGAGGGATGGCAAACGGCTCTGGTCCCCAGAGGGACCACACGTGGCCTGGCGACCTCTCCCCGCGGGCAGGGAGGAGGAGCTGGGTTTGAGACCGCTGTTTTCTGTGTAAGAAAAGCAGGGATGCAAGTCCAACCTGAGACAAGTTGCAAAAACTCAGAAGCCGTCACGGATGGGGTTCATTAGCAATGTTCTAAAAAAACCAAAGGAAGCCAAGAGTAGAACATTCTCCTTCTTGTTCTCTTTCATATTTTGTATGATATTCTTTTTGTTTTGTTTTGTTTTGTTTTTGTTGTACAGCAAATTCATCCTTTGCCCTTTAAACATCTGTTTAAAATTAAGAAAGTAATTTAGGGTTAAGATTCTGATAGTAATACTGCCTTAAAAAAATACCCATGTGGTCTTCCTTCACCCCCAGGCTTGAAGCCTTACAGCTCAAATTGATCTTTAAGAAATAAGCACCCCTGCCCTGGGTGTGTAATTTGGTCGGTTGGAGTGTCATCTCGATACATAAGGTTGCAGGTTTGATTCCTGGTCATGGCACATACAAGAATCAACCAATGAAGGCATAAATATGTAGAACAAGAAATAATCTTTCTTTCTCTCTCTCTGTCTTCCTTTCTCTCTCTAAAATAATCAATAAATTTTAAAAAAAGAAGTAAGCAACCCTGTTTATTACTATCATTGTAATTGCGCTCTAGTAAGCAAAAGAATTACTCTCCATTCTCAACAAACATACAGACCAAGTTACACACTTTGTGCCTCATTTTTATCTCATTATATCCTCCCTTAATTTTTTCTCAGTACCAGCCTTCTTGCTTAGTTCTAATTTACATTATACTTTTCATCCATGCTGCTTTCCATTTACTTTCTTTTAGCATCCTTTACACTTTGACAAATATTTTTAAGCAGCCACTGTGTCCACCCATAGATGGACAAAATTAGATTGCCTCTATCCTCAGAACACAAATGAAAAAAGACAGATGAGCCAGGCCATTATGGAACAATTCAAGTCTCCGTCCCAGACCATGGCGAGGGGAAGAAAAGACAGTGATGAGCGGCACTATCAAAACGGCTCGCAGCCGGATTGCGCAGACAAACTTAGAAAACCGCCTGCATTTGGTTTTTCTCTATTTAAGATATAAATTGGAAGGCGAAAGATTTAGAGATGTTTTGTTTAAGTGCAATATTTTAGTGGCTCAGAATTAGTGCTGTTTAAATAAAGTCTTTATATCAATAGTATGTAACATATAAATGACTCTTTAAAAAATCAAGGAGAAAATGATTTAAAAACCTGATTTTAAAAAAGTTTAATTTAGGAACAGACAGTTCTCACACACACACACACACACACGGCTCTTAAACATAGGGAGTGATGTTCAACCACACTTATAACTGAAGAAATGCAAATTGAAACTACATTTTGTCTTCAGGGTATTGGCCAAAAATGTAAAAGAATGGCCATGCAATTTAGTGGTGGGCTGTTGGCAAACAATCACTCATATATATATTGCCAGTGGGATGGTTTGAGGGAAATTTTGCTAATGCTAATAAAGCCACATGTGCACTTGGTTTTTCACCTAGTAATTCGCTTCTGACAACTTACCCTGAAGATACACCTCCAATGGTACAAAAGTATTATGCAGCGAGGTTATTCTGTGCGGTATTGGCCATAACTGAAAAATATTTGAAGTGCTCTAAATGCTTGTACAGGGAAGACTAGTTGGATAGACTGTGGTAAATATATACAGTGAAGTACTACACAACTGAAAAAAAGAACAAGTAAAATGAACTGATACAAAATATTTTCCAAAATAATTGTTAAATACAAAATCAAAATTCAAATGAGTATAAGATGAAGAAAACGGAAATAATAAAATACATGCATCTGCTACATTGCGCGAAAACAAGCAAACAAACATAGGTGGGATACATCAGAAACCTATAAGACAAGTTACCTATAAGGAATGCGGGTGAACCAGGTAGGAAAATGGGGGAAAGGTCATAGCATGAAGGAAATGACATAATGATAAACATAGCCCTAATGAAGTGGGATGGGGAACAAACCAGCCTAACCTCAGGAACGTCGGATAATAGTGCATTTAAACCATATACTCCAAGGATAAAGATGAAAAGAACTGTGTACAAAGGCAGTGCTTGGTCAGTAGATTTGCTTTTCATAGTGATGCAGGCCAGCACTTGAAAGCACTTTCTGTGTGTCCCGGGACTAAGGGTACATGACATCAAATAAGTACATGTCTTGTGGGTAACGAGAGCCAGGTTTCTCACTATCAGATTAAGGACTTACAAATGAGAAGGGGTGAATAGAATGCACACGTTCTGTTGGATTGGACTTGGTGGTATCGGTATGAACTTGTGGTTTTCACAGACACTCAGGTGGATATAGAAATAGACATAGGGTGTGTAAGCACGTACGTGCTTTTCTCTGGCTCTGTTCCCTGGCATCCCCAAAGCAAGCAGCACACTTCCTGCTCAGATTTTGGTTCTGTTAGGTCGGAGTCACTCAAGAAACCAGACGGATGCAGCGAGCTAAGGGGCAGGGTTTATTAGCAGGGAATAAGAAGGGAAGTGGAGTCAACCAAGGGAGGTTACGCCTCGTGGGGGAAAGTGGGGCCAACCAAGGGAGGTTAAGACTCGCTTGGTTGTTCTTAGGGCAGGGCTTTTAAGCACAAAAACTTGCGAAGCATAACTGGTTGGGATGTCAGAGTCTGATTTGTTAGATCTGGCTGCTGGGTGCCATTTCTGCTGACCATTGTTCTTGATACATCTTGTCAGGCCCAAGTTAAAGCTGCATCCTGTTATGCTGGATAGGCCGACCCCAGACCTCAATCTTAGCCAGGCATCTGTTTGTCCTGGGTAGAGTGGGCAGGCAGTTTCCCAGGCAGGCACTTTCCCAGGCTACAGTTTCCCACGGTAGTTTTCCTGCCTAGTGATTTTCCATTCCTGCTAGGCCTACCTAGGTCTGTCAGTTTCTAAACAACATTCTTAAAAAGAAGGGAAAAAAGAAAAGGAAGCGAGGCTCCTTGGAGAAAGAAGTAGCTGATTCTCTTGTCCCAGAGAAAATACAATACTGAAACATCTGTTGATGCCAGAACGTAGGAGGTGCTCCAAGAAATGCCAGGGATGTGTCTAATGGGCATGGGGACCATTTTGGAAGGGCTCCCAGTGACCAAATCTGGGACAATTAGAACCATAAAATAAATGACAAAATAATAAATTAAAACTCACTTAGTAAAATCAGAATCTATGAGTTCATTCTGAATAAATAGGAAAACCCTTCCTTTTAGGAGAATGCCAACAAACAAATGTTGAAGGAATGAAGAAATTGAGAATTCCTACTTGCCAAGCAGCACTATGATAATTGTTTCAGGCAGGGATCCCCAGGCATGTCCCCATGAGTGGATGAAAGTGTAATGGGAAACGGAATATGCAGTCTTAAATGATCTGCTCACAAGATATTTATGAATCTCAAAGGTAAAAGAAAACAGTAACTTTAAAGTGAAGAAACTGGCAGTCAGCACCGTAACGAAGTGATTCATTAAATAAAATGTGCCTACTGATAGGCTATATTGAGAATAATTCAACATCATTTCTGTGGTATTCTTGACAAAAGTGCATAACCTGAACTTAATTATGAGGCAAAATCAGACTAACCCAAATTTAGGGGAATTCAACAAGATAACAGGCCAGTATTCTTCAAAACTGCCGATGTCGCTGAGGAAAAAAAATTGAGGAAATTTTCCAAAGGAAAGGAGAATAAAGATACATGACATCTAAATACAATGTATGATGCTAGATTGGATCCTGGGTTAGAAAAAGGAAAAGTAGTAGAACAATGAGATAAACAAGAATATTTATTTATTTATTTTTAGAGGGGAAGGGGGGAGAAAGAGAAGGAGAGAAACATCAATGTGTGGTTGCCTCTCACGTGACCCCCTACTGGGGACCTGACCCGCAACCCTGGCATGTGCCCTGACTGGGAATCGAACCAGCGACTCTTTGGTTCACAGGCCGGGGCTCAGTCTACTGAGCCACACCAGCCAGGGCATGATAATGTTTCTTAATTTGAAATTGTGATGCTGTAAAATACTCGCATTTAGGAAGTCTGGATTTTAAAAATGTGAAAAATTTTTGTATCATTTTGCAATTTTTTTTGGTAAATCTAAAATTATTTCAAAAGAAAAGTTAAAAATAATTTTTTAGCCTGGCTGGTGTGGCTCAGTGGATTGGGCGCGGGCTGGGAGCCGGAGGGTCCCGGTTCGATTCCCAGTCGGGGCACATGCCTGGGTTGTGGGCCAGGTCCCCAGTGAGGGCCATGTGAGAGGCAACCATACATTGTTATTTCTCCCTCCCTTCTCCTCTCTCTGAAAATAAATAAATAAAATCTTTAAAAAAATAATAATAATAATAATAATTTTTTAAGGAATGCCCTTTTAATCAATCAATTGTTCTCTTTCAAAAGTATGTTATTTGAACTATATAAATATGTTTTTTCTCAATAAAGCTTTTCATTTTTAATTCAAAAAAGTAAATTGTAACCATTTGATTTTTTTCTGAATTGCTCTCATAAAAAAAGAGAGCAAAAAGAAAGAACAAAAGTTTGTCATTTTAAAAGGCAATGAGGCCAGAACAGAATTTTGTGGATAAAATACAGCATATATTTCTTTTTCTTATTCATTTTAATACAGTAGAAATGTCCAGTTAGTGTCAAGGGCAGCTTCAAAGAGAAAAGAAGTCACAGAAAAAGTAGCTCAAAGCAGGAAAAGTAGAAGTGTGAGGCTTTTACAGCTATTTATTTTGATGATAATAATAGGTGCATTCATTTTTATCATTCAACAGATTTCCAGGCACTGGGGCCTGAGGTTCTCCGAAGCTGCAGCCGTGTGTGTGCGCGTGTGTGCGTGCATGTGTGTGTGTGTGTGTGTGTGTGTGTGTTGGGGTGTTGGGGCTTGGCAGGGGCAGGGGTTCTCTGGGGAGGAAAATGGAGTGACTGGAAGATGTTGGCACACACGGAGCTATTATAAATGCAACTTAGCAGATGGTTTCCAGGTGGAAAGGACATCTAAGCGGAGACTAAAAAGGTCAGAATTACTAACCACATTTCTGTGAATCCTCTCAGCCTGACATTTCCTTTATTGCCGTCAGTTGCCTCCTGGAATCTCTGTCCAGTTAGAGAGAGAGGAGGAAAGACCTTCACCAGCTCTGAGAAGGGAGATAACATACACAAAGAAACGTGGACTTGAGAAAGACCTGGATAACGGAAGCAACTTGGAGAAGTTCCGAATGGCCCGTGTAGGTGGTGGGGGGAGCAGGAGAGATGGGACCTCAGGGTAAACTGAAGCCTGAATGCGAAGGGCCTCATATTCTATGCTGAGGACATAAAGGCAGGACTTGCTATAGAGAAATTTTTATTTCAGTGTCTAAATTGTCAGTGGTTTGCAGTTTTGCATTTGGACGCTCTGTCGAAGCAACTTCCTTGTGAGGAGGCTGCCCCAAAGATCCCAGAGATCATCCCAGCGTGAAGGGCCCTATGGAGAACTCTGAGGGTTGCACGGTGAACCCCCAGATGGAGAGCAGGGCACACGGCTTCGGAGAGGACTTTTCTGCTTATAACACGAGCAAACACGCTGTCCCAGGATTTCCTTCCCAGTTTGTTAGAAACTGGCTTTGCCTCTGAATCCAGGGATTTATGGCAAGTAAATATCCTCCGGATTCTCACAAAAATAATGGCAGTTAACACTTCTAAAAATGTAATGTGGTGTGACTTCCGTTTTCCAGTTCTACCTGTGAAGAGCTTGGAGGTCACCATCCCATCCCAACAAGCAAAGAGCAACACAGACCGCAAAGTCCGCAACTCTTGGATCCCTAAGAAAAGGGAGGTCATACGGTGAACCATTATCCCTCCTCCACGGGAAAGACCAGCAGGTGAACACAGAGAGTCAGGATCTAACCAGAGCAGAACCCAGGAGCTGGGACCTCCCCAGGAACCAGGGTCAAGGTGAGAAAACAGGACTGTAATTGATGAATTGCTGGAGGCTCAGACTAAACAAGGCTGAGAGTTGAAAACAACAAGGGACCCCCATTCTAGATGAGCCCCCACACTCTTGTGAATTTCACCTCCAAGAGCTTGATCAGGTTCTCAGAATAAATATCAGAGGAAAAAAAAAAAAAACAAACCCAGCTTCCAGTAAAGGGAGGGGAAAGGAGAGCATTTTGAAATACACCAGAACACTCCCTTCTTAAAAAGACCTGCCCAGGGGGAACCTAGTTAACCAGAGCCTAACCTGCTGGGATTTTTATCAGAGGCCACCTGACCCAGGGGACAGGAAATACCCAAGCCTAGCTCACTCTAACCACCGCGTTCCTTACAGGGTGCGTGTGTGCACGCGCGCGCGCGCACGTGTGCGCTGGGGGCTGGGGGCTGGGGTGGGGGTTAGAGAAAAGATTTCGTGTTCACTGTCCCGAGGCAAAGGCTCACTGAAGACTGCGACCTAATCACAGGATTACTGAATGCTTCCCCTCCCCTACCTCTTACCGTCACAGTACTAAACGCCAATTTTCAGCAGTTCCTTTTACCAAGTACATCACGTCTGGCTAGAAGCAAAACTTGAGGATATAATAAAAGGCAAAACACCCAGTTTGAAGATACAGAGCGAGCGGAAGCAAATGTGGCCCTGATGGGGGGATCATCAGACCAGAAATTTAAAATATAATTACTATGCTAAGGGCACAAGTGATCAAGCAGACAGCATACAGGAATAGATGAACAATGGAGGCAGAGAAATGAAAATGCTAAGAAAGGATCAAGAAGAAATGTTAGAGATAAAATTACTGTCAGAAACATGAAGAATGCTTTTGATGGGTTCATCAGTAGACTGGGCTTGCTGAGGAAAGCGTCTGAGCTTGAGGGTATATCTGTAGAAATCTCCAAAATTGAAAGGCGAAGAGGACAGAATCTGAAAAACAAATAACAGAATATCCAACAACCGTAGGCAACGACAAAAGATAAAGCACATCTGTCATGGGAATACCAGAGGAAGAAGAGAAAAACACAGAATAAATATTTGAAGTAATAATAATTGAGAATTACCCCCAATCAATGTCAGACACCAAACTGCAGATCGGGAAGCTCAGAGAACACCAAACAGGAAAATTGCCAAAAAGACATTATACCTAGGGCATATTGGTTTTGAAAATCCTAAAAGAAGCCAGAGGGAGAAAAAAAAATCATCCTAGCTATAGAGCAACAAAAGTAAGGGTTATTTTTTACTTCTCCTTAGAAACCACGCAAACAAGAGAGTGGAGTGAAAGTGTGTTTCAAAGTGTTGTGAGAAGAATGCAATGGCATTAAGCTGCTCACCATAATATTTTGAGGTTCTACAATGGTGAAGCTCAGGGTCAGTTGTGAGTGACCGGGCTGAATAGGGATAATACTCCTCACAGTTCAAGGCCAGAGGATTTTCCACTCAGTCTCTCTTTACCAGTTGCCACAGACACTTCATAAAATTACTCACCAGAGATGGGAATGTTCTTAAATTTTATCTCAAGAGTATGCTCCACTTTACTGGAAGAAAAAGCAATTTACATTTTACCGGTTTTGTAAGAGTTCCGCTGTGGTCAGTCTCTGCTAACTGCTATAAAATAAAATAATAAGATAAAATAAAATAAAATAGAAATTCAACAATCTCCCAAACCTCTGTAACACAGTTAAAGTGCATTTCTTGTTCATGGCACAATCTGATACAGGGAATAGAAGACGGGGCCTCTGATTCATAGTCACTCAGGGATCCACGTACTTCTCCCAGGCGGAGGGAGGCTTGCTGTCACCGAGGACCTTAGCTTCCTCCACTTTGGGCCAAACGAAAGGGGTCCACACCTTTCAGCCCATGACCCCTTACAGTCACGTGGCCTCACCAGTTGTAAAGAACACGGATAAGTGGGATCCGGGTGTGCGGTCAGTATCCATTCCCCAATTTCCACGGGAAGACGGGGATTAGCTGGCCTCCCATTTCTGCCTTTCCAGTAATGCTTTTGTAACAATATGTTTTCTTTATTTTTATTGTTGACACAATTACAGATGTGACAGCTTTTGAGATGGCCTTCCTTTCCCTTCACGTGCATATTGACTATACATTGTCATGACTTTTACGTTCGAATCATGAACATTTTAATATGCTTCTCTCTCACAAACTATTCACTCTTCATATTAATTTAATCTGGCAGACAAGAAAATGAGTGGTATTTATGAAACCTATCAGAACAAATCTCCCCTGTCTTTTTTCTTAACAGGGAATTTATTTTATTGAAGCATTTGAATTGCATGCTACTTTATAGGGGCATTTATGTAACTCAAAAGACTATAAGTAAGTCACAAATTTAGCTTTAAACCTTCTAGCAATCAATATGCCTATTTAAGTATTATTTGGTCTTATATGGATCCTAATTGTTCATCATCATAAACATTTCATAAAATATTTTAGAAGGCTATGGGGAACGGAAGAAAGAAGCAGTGAATTGTCAGGAGTCACTGACGCAAGAGGATCCTTCCCTACCTTTTGTGAAAGCATCACAAGAGTTCCCAGCAAGTGTAAACAAATACTGAATGGACAGATTATAGCTTTTGTGAAAAGCAAAGCATAGGAGTCAAGCTTCATACCAAGGTTTGACTCAGGTGGATGATTGGGGTTGAGGGTTTGGTGACTAGGGAGAATTTAGATGAGATTCTGTCACAAAATTATACAAGGTACCAGCAAACTCTTCTAACTCCAACCTACATTTTTCCTTCTCTACTTGAAACCCATTTTCTGTTGGAAAATGGTATACTCTTCCTTATGATAATCTGTTCAGTCTCCGAAGACAGTCTTTTGACCACAGAATTTGGTATCAGATCAGGTAACTCCTCAACGCACGTAATAAAAACAAGAATGATAATGAGAGGTAACTTCACTGTATGTTCACTATGTAGCTAGTATTATTCTAAGTGCTGTATATGGATTAACCCACACAGATCAGGGCAACGTCCTTCTAAAATAGGTATTATTGGCACAGACAGGTTAAATAATTTACCCAAGTTCACACAGCTAGAGATTGGCACAACCAAGATCTGAGTAACTTCATTACAGTAATTTCTATATAATATTCTTCCTACCCACAGGGGCAGGTCTCAACATTTCAAAATTTATGATAGATCACTAATTATATCATGAATTCATATTTCCATGTTAGTTCACAGTGTGAATGAACAAAGCAAACATCTCTTCTATCTGACCTCATGTATGTGCTATCATTTTGTTTATTATTGCCAAATATGCCCACATATTAGATACCAGGTAGTATACCGTATTTTTCAGACTATAAGATGCACCTTCCCCCCCAAAATTTGAGAGGAAAATGGAGGTGTGCCTTATAGTCTGAATGTAGCTTACCTGGCTCACTGTGGGGAGGCGGGGGGCAGGGTCACAGGAGGCGGAGCAGGTAAAATATTTTACCACATTTTTTGCTTCAAATTTTTTACCCCTATTTTCCTCCTCTAAAACCTACGTGCGTCTTATGGTCCGGTGCGTCTTATAGTCCAAAAAATACAGTGCTTAAATTTGTTAACATTTATGGAGTGTTCTGTTACATCTGGATTTGCCTCCAAACTTTACATCCCTGTTCCCTGCTTTATGATTATTACAAGTTAACAGTCCTAATCGTAAGAAACCTACTTGAGCTTGTTCCTAATTTCCTGATTAATGATGAATTGGTCAGAACCTCCACAAGTTTCCTTTTCCCAAAGTTTAAAATAAAAGTGAGAAGCCTTGTTTATTAAATTCACCCAGGCAAAGCATTTGTGATAAAGTAATTGCAGTTATGCATTCCCATGCTTTTAAAAAATATATATCGTTTTTTCCTTTCTTAATAAGATATTTGTTAATGTCTAAAAAAGCAAGTCAAGGAAAAGTCTGTGAAAAAATGTTCAGGTTACAAATGGGGGCAAGAAAAATAGTCTCATTCTCACCTGAGACAGAAGTTTATGATCTGATGTGATTAGTTGCGCCTTCTGAGAAGAAATTCAAGCTCCATTTGATCGATTTTAATGAGTTTAAGAGCCGCTCTGTGAACTTAACCCCTCCTCTCTCAGCTTTGGGAGAAATCTAATAAACTTTAAACTTTTGTCCCTCAAAGAATAATGATCTTAAACTACATTACTCTATTTTCTTATCTAACTCTAAGAGTTTAAGTTTTCTACTTTCCTATTAAATCTCTCTATCAGGAGGTAAATCATTTAATTGGTTTTCTCAGAGAGCTTTTCCCTTGCAGCAAGCTTGAAATAAAATTTAACCCCCTATAATGATTTTTGTCTGAGGAATTGCTTTAGAGATATTTTTCATGGGACTTTGTGATTTTTATTAAAATTCAAATTCAGCGGAAACAGAGGTAACACCTAAATTTTTATCAGCCTTATTTGTGGAATTTACTCATTTCCTTTTTCAAAGGACAGCTTTTGATTGATGGCTATGGCAGAAGCTGGCAGCCTCAGGATGTTGATGCCTGAGGGGATGAGAGAGGAGGGATCTTTAAAGGGGGGAAAGTCTTAAATTAATTAGAAAGTCAGCATAATTAAAAAGCCAAGTGAGAACCAGGGACACAATTTGAAGTGTGCTAAAGAACAGTCCCCATCCAGCTCTGTGATTGTGAACCCTAAAAGGCAAGTATGAATTAGTATACAGTTGTGCTTTGCTTAACGACAGGGATAGTTAAGCGCAATCCCTAGTCGGGTGATTTTGTCCCTGTGCAAACATCACACTGTGCACTTACACAAACCTAGACAGCATCACTTAGCTCACGCTCAGGCTACGTGGTGCTGCATATTGGCTCCTGATTACAGTCCTGCACAGTGTGTTACTGCCCTGAATACTGTAGGCAACTGTAACACCATGGTATTCATGTATCTAAATATAGAAAAGGGATACTAAAAGAAAGTTACAGTATGAAAGACAAAAAAATGATACGCCGATACAGGGCCCTTACCGTGGAGTCCTGCGGGATGGGAAGCTGCTCTGGGCGAGTCAGTGAGTGAGTGCTGAGTGAATGTGAAGGCCTGGGACATGGCTGTGAGCTACTACAGACTCTACAAATGCAGTCCACTTGGGCTGCACTAAATTTATTTGAAAATATTTTTTTCCCTCAATGCATTGTGCTACAACGGTCACGGCAGCTATGACCTCACTAGGTCATAGGGATTTTTCAGCTCTGTTATAACTGAAGGGGACCCCTGCCCTATATGCGGACTTCCGTTGACCAAAATGTCGTTCTGTGGCACATGGCTGCATTGTCTCTCCACTTTATAGAAGATTGCTTATTTAAAGCAATTTAAACTTTGAAAAAAACTTAAACTTCCCTGTGCATCATTTATTTCAGGATATGACTTGCTAATTCTTATGGATTATACAGGAGCTGATTAAGAGTGATTTAGACTTAATATCTGCTGTCTGAATGACTGGAATGGAGTGGTCTCATCCATCTTGACAGAAACTATAAAATTTGTATATATTTTTAAAGATTTTATTATTTGTATGGAAACGGGAGGGAGGGAAAAAGAGAAGGAGAGAAACATTGATTGGTTCCTCTTGAGTGCCCCCTACTGGGGACTGGCCCGCACCCCAGGCATGCGCCCTGACCAGGAATCAACCAGCGACCTTTCCGTTCCTAGGCCAACGCTCAATCCACTGAGCCACACCAGTCAGGGCAAAAATTTATTTTTTGAAAAATACATAGATTTTTTAAAATACAGGAAAACTCATGAATGTTATAAAAAATGTATTCATTAAAAAAAGATCCTCTGAGGCACTGTTCAGTCAAATAGACTTGGCTCAAAAAGTATAAAGTTAAAAATAAAAATAAAAAACCCACCACGCCTGACCTCCTAATTCTCCAAGCAGCCCTCTTGTCTGTTGAGAAAGGCTATAATCTATATTTCCAAGGGGGGCTGGGGGTGGCGGGAGGGTCTGGTCAAATGTACACCAGATGGCGCTTCACCTAGTCAGGTGCCAGTGAGTTCTTCTCACCATTCCTTGCTCACCTCAGTCCCATTCCTATCACAAGTTGCTACCGGATCTAAAATGTCTATTCACTATTATTGTTTCTGGATGATCAGAAGGGCGGGCCTGTTCTGCACCTCCAACCTGCCACCCTGGAGAGCAATTACCTTCTCAGATCAAGGCTCAAATTGGTGACTCATTCTTTCCTTTCTTAAATTCCCCTCACTGGTTATTATTTTTTTATGTTCTACAATTTCCTGTTGGTACTTTTCACTAATGCTAGCAGTTCTGGAATGTGGCTGCTTTTAGGCAAAATACACTTTTTCTACTGAGATTTTTCTGAGATTTATCTTAGGATTCCCCCCATATAACTCTCATACTCCCCCTACCTTTGCCTTTCATAAGATTCCATCAATAACCCCATATATATATGGGGTGGGACCCTTCTGTCTTCCATCTGTCGGACCTGCAGGGCAAGCCCATCAGTTGTCACAGAAACCTCAGCAACAGCTGCAAATAATTAGCTCCAGCAGCTTCTAAAAGAAATCTTCCGAAGGAGTGAATGATTTGGCGTGTTGCCAATGGCAGGGCGCCTGGACTAGTGATCTGTTCACCCCATCGAGTCCTTGAGTCAGAGGTTTGCTTCCTGTAAGAGGCGTTAAAAAAATTAGAGTTGAACCCACTTTTCCCTGATGCAATAAAACAGAAAAAGAATGCTCAGGTGAAATTCCAAGAGCAAAGGGAGAGGAATGGTAGCTCAAACCAGAAGATAAAAAGTGACCTATTAGCCAAAAGTTGCTGTAGTTTGTTGAATAATTTCCCACTATCCTTCCAGTGAGTCACTCTGGCTGTCGGTTTATACCGGTGCATCACTTATAAGAATCACCACCAAGGCAGAAGGAACTGGCCACAATCCACGAATAACAGATAGCCTTCCCTTTCCCTTTTTACATTTCGAAACTACCCCTTGCTGTTAGATTGGTTTTCCTTATATAATGAGTAACCATTGTTCTGTTCAATGACAACACAAAATATAAGCAAAAAAATCATACTGTTATTTTTCCAGTCCTTAGATATCTTAACCCAGGACCCCAGAGTTGCTGCATGGGACCGACCAAGAATCAGCGCAAACGGGACTCTGTGCCTGGCAGGTCTGGGGGATGTTCTCTCAAACGCTTTGACAACCTCTAGCTAGACCCTGATTTACTGGAGCTGTTCATGCTTTCAGCCCATCCCCCTCCTTGTGACTATACGCCTCTGAAGCCTCGGAAGACAGCTCTGATGGGGACGCACCTTTTCCTAACATTTTACATATGTCACCTCATTATTCAGCTTCCTTAACGTATTAGAGTAATCCATACGTAACTTCTGCTTTGCGCAGGGCCACCTGTGACTCTCCCTCTCATTTTATATATACCCACCTCTAAAAGAATCTGCTTAAATCCATTGACATCAAAAGCTTTTGTGGAAATTATGGGATTTATTAAAGGCTGTATAAGGAGTGGGAAGAGGAGGAGCTGGCTACATTGCATGGTACCCGGCGCCTGACTTAAAAAATCTCCGATACTCGGTTGCTGTTTATTTCAATGCCCCTGCAGCCCCACATCCATACCATTGGAGATCCCTTCCTCTCTCTCCTGTTTCCTCCCAATGCATCTCTCACTCCTGGGCCGAGGGCTTCCTTCTCCCTTTCTCTGTTATGCAGAGTGCCTGAGTGCTGGCCGGCTTTTACTTTGCTGAGGCATTATTAAATAACTTATTTCAACAAACTGGTGCCTCTCAGGAAGGCAAGATGGAGGTGAAAAATGGGTTGTTGCTTTAAAAAATAATTATTCCAGATCGTTACGTTACACAATACATAGTTACTTAACCACGTTCAGCTAATTTTTGAGATCCAAAGCCAAAGCCACAAAAGAGTTTGCTTGGTTTCTCAAAAGTTTTCAACGATCCCAGTTTTACTTTATTGGCATTCCTGTAAATGACTACTTTTTCCCTCTCAGTATTCCTACCTGCCTTCTACCAGATTGAAGAGAGATGGTCTGGGCAAGAACCATCAATTTACATCAAGACTTATCTTTTCTGGCCCTTCAGGTCTTCCCACCACATTCCACAGCCCTCTTCTGATGAGATAAGGCGTGGCGGGAAAGAATTTCGTTTTTGGCTATGTTCCTCAACATTGCCCTTCTGTGTTTATCAGCCAACTTTCATCTGGCAATATGTTTTAGGAAAAGAAGAAGAAAAAGAACCAAAGCAGGTAGTCATTTCTGTTTTCAAAGCAATGGAGAGCTGATTATAACTCTCCTGAGTTCTGGGATCATTCAGTGGAAGGTTCCTTCGGAAGTTGTAACCAGAAAAGAAACCGGCGTTCGGGCTGCCTGTCACCTCCAAACCCAATAAGCAATGACAGCAATTGAATCTTTATGGGCGCTTTATTGTGGTTCATACCCTAACAGACTATCTTGTCTTTTCTTTCCAGGCCAACGTTTTTATACCAGGGAATAAACATGGTGCAGGAGAGAGCTTTGAAGTTTGAGGGGGATTAGGTGAGCAAAGCTGCAACATTCCTGTCCTGGGCAGTTAGCTGTTGGTGTGGCAGGGCGGGGGTGGGGTGGGGGGGGGCAGTGATCATCTGTTTCCCCCTGGAACACAAAGGCCTGGATGCCTCCAACTCATCCCCAGGTGGTAGTCTTTAGCAGTGCCCCAGGAGGTCGGCTGTTTTCCGAGGAGCCAGGATGGGCCTTATCTGCAATTTCTGAAACAAAACCTTTAACATATACATTATTTGCTAGGCTTATAACTTTTTGCCTTAAACTAAAATTTTTCAACTCTTGAGAGTCCCCTATCAAAGTCACTTGTTTCCCCGGTAGTTCCTTTCTCACTGTTTTTTACCACCTGTTTTCAAGGCCAGAGATCACATCCAGCTGTTAGGTCTCAAGTTTCTACATATACATGCTCTCCGACGGAAGAATAAACACAGATTGTGTGTCCAAGTACCAATTCATTTCCATTGTCGGATGGGAAAAAAGGGAAGTTTTAAAACACCTATAATACGGATAACAGTTTTACAGTTTTATTAAGTTGAACTTGACATTTTATCACTTCTTTCGTGAAAGTCCTTTGCTGGGTGCTGGGGATGCAGATGTATCTGAGACAGTTTCCTTGCCTTTGATGAATTTACAAACTGATCTTAATGAATTAAGATCATTAATAGTTTTCAAGTCATAAAGTTGTTCCCACTCTTAATAATTTCTTTTAAAAGGCAAAATTCAAAGCAAACTGCAAGGAAAAAAATTATTGCTGCATTAATTATAAGCAAAAAAAACCCCCAAAACTGGAAGCAATTTGTATAGAGGTCAATAATGGGGTATTATTAAGTAAAATTGAAATAAATATCATCATTTAAAATAATAATCATGAAGACTCTCCACATAATAAAGAAAGGTATTACCTGTTATATTTACTAAATTCAGTTTCATTATGAAGGCACGCACAATCTCATGTTTATAGTGAATCAGACAGATTTAGGGACGTGTGTGCCCTGAGAACTATAGTATACAGGGTCTGAGAGTTTATGAAATTAGGACAAGGAAAGGCTAATTCTTTTAAAAACACTAGAATTGCCACTGGGAATCAACTTCATAAAGTGTATATTACAAAAAGTTGTGGTGGAACAATTAATTATAGGCTGCATGTGCATAATATAAAATATTTCTTTAGGACCCAAAGTTTAAATTTGTGCAGCTGAAGCTCAAGGTGTTTCTGTGGCTGCCTCTTTAAACCTCCAAAAATCTCTTCCGTGCAGAGCCTCCACGTTATCTTTAATAGAAGAAAAAATCTAAATGAATATTTTTATTATAAAATAGCCAAAAAATAGTTTTACAATAGAGAAAAAGTTCAATAAAATTAAATTGTGATACTTTAACTACATGGAGTAATATATTAGAATTAACATAACAATTATGAAAAGATGTAAACATGTTTACTAATTCAGTAAGTAAAAAAATAAATATATAAATTATTATTGATCTTGAATATACTTATAAAATTTTAATTGCATAAAGACCAAATCTGCAAGAAAATATGTAAGAATGTTAATAGTTGTGTTAGGTTGGAAAAATTATAGGTGAATGCTTTTCTTTTATCAATTAAAATAATTTTACAGTTAAATAAAAAAGAAAATAGATGCTTAGAGTCACTTGTCATATTCTGCTTATTTCATCATGGCAGCCCACCTATGAAGGAGAAAGACACATTTATCTTTTAAACTGAACAATGTTTTAAAGATCGAAAGTAATTCAGTGATAGAATGTAAAATATAATATTAAGAGAAGTCTACTTCTATAATTTTCAGGCAAATTTAGGCTGGAACACCGCTGCTGCCATTTTCATCGGAAAAGCTGCTGGAATTCTGATGCTCAGTTTCCTAGCGTATATAGACAATAATTTTAAAAAACACTAGTTTGACATTTTGTCTTTTTATTTACGTTTGTTTTGCTTTAGTGACAGTAACAGCCTGGTACCTATTTGGTATTCAGTAAATGTGGATGGTTGGTGAGAGTGTCTTCCAAAGCCTGATCAGACTCTGGGGTTCATGGTGTGACCTTGAGCTTGTTTCCACAGAGGGCATAATTCTTCACTAAATTACTTCAAGGAGGACTTGCAGGGACAAAAAGCTCTGGCCTGCACTAATGCCGCTTTGTGCAAAGAGAATACAAGTAAAAAGACAAAGAAATAACCATTGGTTTCCTCTCTCTTCTCCATGGCTTCACTCTTGAGTTCTGACTGACACATACTAAGGACTCAGGGGCTTGTAGATACCAAGGCCCCCTTTTCA
Source organism: Micronycteris hirsuta (assembly GCA_004026765.1). Lineage (NCBI taxonomy): Eukaryota > Metazoa > Chordata > Mammalia > Chiroptera > Phyllostomidae > Micronycteris > Micronycteris hirsuta. The sequence continues at coordinate 17,333 of PVJI01000823.1, read as the reverse complement.
GTCCAAGAGAGAGGCAGACAAGGGCTAGTGTTGGCAGTGACCTTTCCCCATTAATTTGTTCAACCGGCATCTCCAGAGCCCCAGAGCTATAAACGTCTTCTGATTTCTGGTTTCATAAAGGATCAGCAAAAAGGACCAAGAGAGGGGAAAACGTTGAGTCTTATTTTAAGCTTCTGGTTGGATTTTCTGTATCGAGCTTAATAAACGTTTTATTGGGGCAATTCATTGCAAACATCCTGCTGACAGAAATGGGCTGTCCACCCTTTTGACAGAAATTACCTACCATTGCAGGGAAGGAGGTTTCACAGGGATCGTTATGAAGTGTTGTACAAACGGCCAAAACTGCACGATGCTTGGTATCTTTAAAGAACCTGGCATTTCTACTTTGAAATGACTCAATGAAATGTCCTCCAATGGTCTCTTGGGAGCGAGACTTCCCTCCCGTCCCACCTATCCGTGGTTCTTCGACCACACCCGGACTTTGCTCCCACTCTCTGACTTTCCCAACTCTCGAGTATTTGTCACACTGAGTTATTACAGCACCCCGTTCACTTTCACTCCCTTACATCGTTATGCAGAAATTACTCATGTTGTTGGCTACTCAAGAATACATTTGTAATGATTTTTGTCTGAGCCGTGATATAGTACGCTTCCTTGCCATCTGGAGTCCAAGGGATGGAGACCGGCATGATCACAAAGCTTATTGATAAGAACTAGAAAACAGACCTAGGATGGCAAAGGGGCCATTAGAAGAGAGACAACAAACTTGCATTGAATTCAGCAAGCAGATAGAGAATTCACCATCGTGTACAGAAAAAGAAACTATGCTAGCTGTGAAAAATGCTACAAGACGAGCAAGATGTAAATCATTCTGGAACCTTTAGAAGCTTATGACTAAGTAAGAAAGATTGATATTGACGTGTGTAAAAAGCCACTTTAGAAATGCAAATACAGTTTTGGAGGAGCACAAAAAAAGGAGTTATTTATCCTGGATATTACTGCACAGGGCTCATAGAATTGATTAAAACAATGGGCTTTGTATTCAGACAGGCCTGGGTTAGAATACTAACTTTACCACCTACTAGCTGTCTAGGTTTATGATCTTGAGCAAGTGACTTAAGCTTTCTGTGTCTCAGCAATCTCAAAGGTAAAATCGGCTTAATGATAATAATCATCTCCTAAGACCACTGTGAGGTTTAATAATGTCACACACACGCACCAGGTGACAAAGTAAATGCTCGACACGTTCCTTATCAGCATAGGGTTACTAAAATGGTCCGCTAGAAAAAGCCTGTATTAGGGTGATTACAAGGTCATTTTTTTTTTATCTACTACAGTTTAGTTTCATGTAGAAAGGAGAAGCCAGGTTATCAGAGCTAAAGAACAAATAGGCAAGAGGAACAAAAAAGAGAAGCTGTATCATTTTGTCCACCACCACGACCTCTGTCTCCTTGCCCTGTTCCAGGCCACGGAACTTTCCAACTCAAGGTTACACGTCCTTCTTCCAGGAAGAATTCCTCAGGCGGAGTTGGCACGCCCTCATTCAGGTTTCCATGGCAGCTGGCATATGGTGCTAGAGTCATCCTCAGAACCACGATCATAAGACCCATAATTAATGGAGCACCTGTCACTAATATTTAAAATAATTGTCTCTTATCTTTGATTCATCTCTGCAGTGCCAAGTTATAACAGGAATTATCACTCCCACTTTGCTGATAAGATACCTGAGGACTAGGTAAAGCAAAAGAAAAGTATTAACTCACCAGGTAGAACATTTTGAGGGGGAGATTTGAACAGTGGTCCAACTGATGCCAAAGACCAGTTCTAGCTGTTTTCCACACTGCCTCCTCCTTTTCACAGGGGATTTGAGCTAGTGATTTAGATGTTTGGCTCCCCAACGGGACCAAGAAATCCTAGGGACCAGAGATGGTATCTTGTATATATGGAGAGTAGGGGGAAAGTAAGTTTACAGTTGTGAGTAAGCAAAACACAGAGTTTATTTTTGTATTATTATTGACTAATTATTTTATTATTTTATTATTTTCCATATGAACAACTATAAACCTACTCCATCCCACCCTGTATGTGACCCGAGTAACACACTAGGGCTGGCAAGTAGTGAACACTATTTGCTCATCAAAAGAATTGAATGAATGAACACATGAAGAAACTTTGAACATTCCAAAGAGGCAACACAACTGAGTGCATTAATATGATCTCAACATAAATCTTGCTATAAATCTACTGATCTTGTATCATAGGATCTTGATAAATTCATTAGTTTTTAAGCTTTTTGTAGATTCCTCAGGGTTTTCTACAACTACAATCATGTCATTTACAAATAAAGTAGTTTACTTCTTACTTTTCAGTATCAATAGTTCATTACGAATAGTTCATTCTTATTCACTGCTGTTGTCATATTCATCCATTTTTAGAATACAATTCCTCAAATATATGGGAATTTCCTAGGATTTCTGTGTTAAGGTAGTATCTAGATTGAAGTAACAAAAACAACCCAAATTAGAGTTGTTCAAATAAAGAGACTTTTTTCTTTGTATGCAACTCCCTGCCTAGACCAGGCTGAGGAAGTGCATGTGTGTTCCATAAACGGTGCTGTTCCCTAGGCCGCCCCTCTTGTCTGCATGATCGATGTTGGCATCTGATGCCTGCCTTCCAGTCTGCAAGGAGGCAGGAAGACAAGTCTTGGTCAAGCAATTTCCTGTTGGGAAAGTGAAAGTTGCCCATACCCCTTCTGGTCACATTTCATTGGAGAAAATAAAGTCGTTTCACCACACATAGCTGAAAGGGAAGCTGGGCAGCTAGTAAAGGTAGAAAAAATCAGAAGCACTTATTAGGCTGCCTCTATCTCCACAAGCAAATGCAATAATACTTTTCTTATCTCATGGTCAGACTTCTGATCAACATCCAGGTAAAAGGCAATGACTTTTTATCGGTATGTGAAAATGCCACGAACAGAATAGACAAAGCTATTCCCACGTCCAGTTCTCCCCTCCAAATGAGAGGAGAGGAGATATTTCACTTCTAGAGTACATGGACTTAGTATCGTGGGCAAAATCGGGGCAATAAAGAGCCGGCTTGCAGCTGTGGTTTCCCCTGGCATGCTGCAGCTTTTCCTAGCCTGCTGCTGAAAGGAAATGAAACACATCAAGGACATGGAAAGGTGGAGAGAAGCCACTAGGTTCAAACACATTGGATGTCGGACAAAGTGACAGCTAACAGCAGGGATGGAGATGGGGCACACCAAGTAGGAGGGCTCCACAGTCTGGGGTAATTTACTGCAGAGAAAATATTTCTAAACTCTTGAATGTTCTCTGAAGGCAGCACCGTGGAGCTGCCAAGCACAGAAATGGAGGTTTGTGAGGGGGAACTGTGTGAAAGCTGTGCCTGCGATGCGGGAACAGGATCCAATATTATTTACAGCCTTTCCATGTATTTACTCTCCCTTCCCCATACTAAAGCCAATCCTGAGATAAGCATATCCCAATTAAATGAGGTTTAAGTGGACATTAATAAAATACCTTTAATGAGCAAAGAAATCTCAAAGGGAGAACCTACACCTAATGGAACGATTGCTGTGTGATCAACTAGGAAGGTTAAATAGCCCAATAGTCACAGAATGTTTAGTACAGTGTATAAAAATGCATGTCATAGATAAAATTCAAATGCTTCCATGTTTGAGAGGCAACCTTTATTTACCCAGACAGCCTCATTCTCCAACAGAATTATGCCAATCAGGTTTACAAGTTAAACCTGAGGAACCTGGTTTAAGAAAGTTTCTCATTCTTTCTCATACTCCACTATACAGAGAAAACATGCCTCGTGACCATGAGAATGTGTTCATGGGTTGGCCATAACTGTGTGTGTGTTGTTTTATTTGTCAGTTTTCTAAGCCTAGGGCTGGAACCTAAGAATATGTATTACTGGAGCAGATTATTCAATCAGTTTAAGAATATCCTTTACCATCATTATAATGAATTTGTCTAAAGGAGAAAAATGATAGTATGGATGGTTCTAAGAGGCAATAATCAGAAAGCTTATTTGTATTTGTTCTACAAATTTATATTTGTATTAAGCATATGTGTCTGCGTGTATATCTGTATCGGGTTTCTTGGCATTCCTAGCATGTCAAACAAAATAATAAGGGAACGCTGTCAAGGTCTGACTTGAAAAAGTTACAAAGCTTCTAGTTTTCTACTCTTGACCTCAATAAAATTAAAAACTAAGAGAATTTGGTTTAATTCCATCCAGTAGGGTCTTTTGAATATCTGCTATGTATGATTAGTGCTTTATTTAACAGAACGCATCTTTAGCCAGCTTCTAACCCAAAGGGGAGATTTCCATAAAGATACAGAGCAGCCCTGGCTGGTGTGGCTCAGTGGATTGAGCACCAGCCAGCAAACTGAAAGGTTGCCAGTTTGATTCCCCGTCAGGACATAGGCTTGGGTTGTGGGCCAGGTCCCCATTTGGGGGCATGCAAGAGGCAACCGATTGGTGTTTCTCTCAGACATCAATGTTTCTCTCACTCTCTCTGAAAATAAATAAATAAAATATTTTTTTAAAAAAGAAGAGCAAGAAGATATCTGGAGCTCAGGAACAGAGCGTAAGCAAGACCTAGAAAGCTATCAGAATTCTCTCCAGGTGACTGCTTCATTCTTTTCCCTTTTCTTATTCTGAAGCACTTTCTCTTAGTTCTTTAGGCCATGGGCAGAGATGAACGTGTTAAATATCTACCTAGACAGACTTACAATCTCTGAATCACTCTTCCAAATCTCCAGGACAGAGAAACATATCAGCCCAGTTTAGTTCGGGTTCCTATTGCTAACCCTGTCAGCTGTGGTTGCTGTGACGAGATTACATATCTAAAATTGGCTGAAAGGGAAATACCCCTAAAGAGAAGGAAATAGTTCCCAGAGAAAGGAAATTGTTTAGAGGGGAGCAGATAGTCTCTAAATTGTCTTTGTACCTTATAGAGTTAGCCCAGAATAAACACTGCAGGAACAAAAGAGATGCTTATATCATAATTTCTGTCTTTACAAAGACAGGAACTTGACATCAATCTCATAAATCTACGTGTGCACACACTAAGGAGTAAAATTCAGTACTATGTTTAGGTGATGAAGTGATGGCTTTGATTCAAAGGGAGCGGGATAGAGTGGGAATGTGATGGAACTTCAAATGAAATGACATGGGTTCAAATCTTCACTCTGGCTCCCACTCCTCTCTGTCCTTAAATGGGTCACAGGTTCCTCATTTGGGGGTCTTCATCATATTTGTAAAATACGGGTATAATTGTGTTCAATTTAAAGGCATTTTGTAATAATTAGATGCCACACCTAACAAATACGTAACATGGTGGAAAACAGGTTACAACAGCTAGTTTCAGTGAGTCTGTGTTAAATACCTTGGTGAAGCATGGGAGTAGATGTTGGAAACAGAGTTAAGACAGAGACGTTGGCTGTCTTTGAGGAAATCAGTCTGTTGGGGTTGGAAGGAAACATGGTTAGAAGGACAGATGATTTCAATAAAATGCAGTGCTTGTGTTGGTGGGAATGGAGGCTGGTGAAACCACTATGGAAACAGTGCAGAATTTTCTTAAAAAATTAAAAATGGAACTGCATTTTGACCCAGCAATTCCACTGCTGGGATTATATCCTAAACCCCCTGAAACACCAGTCCAAAAGAACCTATGCACCCCAATGTTCATAGCAGCACAATTTACAATAGCCAAGTGCTGGAAGCAACCTAAGTGCCCATCAGTAAATGAATGGATCAAAAAACTATGGTACATTTACACAATGGAATCCTATGCAGCAAAAAGAAAGAAGGAGCTCCTACCCGTTGTAACAGCATGGATGGAACTGGAGAGCATTGTGCTAAGTGAAATAAGCCAGGCGGTGAAAAACAAATACCATATGATCTCACCTTTAACAGGAACCCAATCGACAAAATTAGCAAGCAAGCAAAATGTAACCAGACATTGAAATTGAGAACAGGCTGACAGTGACCAGAGGGGAGAGGGAAGGGGATTCCAGGGGAAAAGGGTGAAGGGTTTGCAGGAACAATGATAAAGACACATGGACAACAACAAGAGGAGGGGGGTGGAAACAGGGGAGGGAGGAGAGGAGGGCTTGGGGGGGAAAGCAGAAAACTGTACTTGAACAACAATTAAAAAAACGTTTTAAAAAAGAAATATAAAATTTGAAAGAACATGAGCACCCCTCTGTTCATTGCAGTGTTATTTACAATTGCCAAGATTGGGAAGCAGCCCAAGTGTCCATCAGTAGTTGAGTTGGATAAAACAACTATGGGACATTTACACAATGGAATTCTACTCAGCCATAAAAAAGAAGAAAACTTTACCCTTTGCAACAGTATGGGTGACCTTGGAGAACATTATGCTAAGTGAGATAAACCGATCAGAGAAAGACAAATATATGAGTTCACTCATATGTGGAATCTAACGAACAAACTCAACTAACAAGCAAAACAGAGACAGACTCAGAGATGGAGAGCAGATGACAGCCAATGGTGGCGGGGTGAATGAGGCGGGGTGAGGGAGGTGGGGTTCAGGGGCGGAGGGATTGAGCAAAAAGGAAAAAGGACTCAAGGACATGGACAACAGCGGGGGGGAGGGGATATAAGGGGACTAAATGGTAATGGAAAAAATATAATAAAGATTAAAGTTTTAAAAAATGTAGTGCGTGTGTTGACTGTGATTCTGGCTGTGACTGATTTGTGACTGATCTGAGAAGGTTTCACAAAGGTGCTAGACCAGAGGGTGTAAGCAAGGCCTTACACAGGTAGACAGGATTTGAACAGGAAGATGTCATTTAAAAAATGGGGTAAAACCTTGAGCGGAACTGACTCAGCTCTGCAAGGCTGATCGTTCACATTTTCTCCACAGCAAGGAAGCTGAATTAGTGATTTTAAAGACCTTTCCCAAACACTACTGGGCTTAAATAAAGGAACTAAGGGAGCGATACAATTTTTAAGCAGGTTTTTGTACACGATAATGGAACCTAGAAAATCCACACAGTGGATCAGGCACTTGTAGATAATTGAAAGCCAATTTTCTGAGCTCCGTGAAAACAATGATACTCAAGAAAAAAAAAATGTACACTTGAGTTAATATAAGTCCAGAAAACACACGACACAAGCTAATACTGGGTAAGTTTCAAAACCACTCTTTGCTAGATTAACTGGGGGGAAAAGAAAGAAAAGATACCAGCATTTGACATTTTAAAACTGCTGTTTCGATGCACTAGTCAAAGGCTACCAGAGTGCTTTCCCTTTGAGAACAATTTGTTCACTTAGAAATTAGGAGTGTTTGGGCTGATGAATCTAAATTTATTTTGTAGTAGTCATTTTTCTTAATGGAAGTGTTTTCCAGATGTTGCCTAAGTCTAGTCGTCTGGGCTCTTGTCCAAGAAATGAGGAAAGCTTGATTTCATAGGCTGTCACTGTTGATTTTGTCTGACCTTTGGACTAATTGGTTCATCTCAATGTATTTGCACTGATATATAAGACTTCCAGGGCATTGGAGAAATTCATCTGTCCTTTTCTGGGTAAGTGTCAAAGTCAACTTGCTTCCTGGAATTCAATGTGTTTTCAATGCAATAGAAGTAAACCTTATTAAAGGTCTTTGAAAAAGATTTATAAGAACAGCAGTTAGGACGTTTTGGAAAAGCTCACATCTATGCAATGCACCTGTTGGAAGCTTGTACATTTATATTGAGAGTTAAAGGAAAGTTGGAACTCTAACTCCTAGGTTTATTAAATTAAATTTTACTGAAGCTGGCTATTTTTTTCCCCAAGACAGGATTTAAACTTTGCGCCTGTAAGTACGGGTTTTAATTTGAATAGAGTTTTAAGATAAGTTTGTATTCTATTGGGGGGAATTGTAGTGTTCCATAACATGACTGAGCTAGGGACTTGATTTCTTGGGCATAAGATTCAATCCAATGGTCAAATATTTACTATAGAATGAAAGCTAATGACTTGTAAAAGTCTTTTTTCAAGAAGGGGATGGCTTTATTTTTAAATTGCATTTTAAAGTTATTGAAACACTATATGCAGCCCAGACATAAACTAGTGGTGAGATAAAAGAGTAGTTTTCTGATACTATTTTTTCCTTTTCAGCGAAGGCTCGGTACCTGAGAACAACCATGGAGTGGAAAATGCTTCCCTCGTACTTGTTGCTGCTTTCCGTGTTCTTGATTCAGCAAGTTTCTTCTCAAGGTACCTTCACTATCAAAAACAGTTTCATTCCACAGCCATTGCAGACCATTCAGGGCTGACTTTTCTGACAACGAGAGAAATAGATTTCTAAAAATGTATATTTGTTTAAGTTTAATGCAGAATAGAAACTTATAATTATGTAAAATACATGGAACATATTTATAAGCACTTTGAAATTCTTGATGTTTTCCCTGGATCACAAAATTTTTCAAGATGTTTTGAGCTTTCCTATAGAATGTTTTTGTACTCATTATTTCCATGGTTCTCCCAAAAGTTAAAAAATATTCAGATGTTGCCGGAAAGACACACTATTACCTGATAAACTGATAAGAACAATATTTAAATAGCATATAACTCTTATCCACATGTTTACAAAGAAATTTAATCTCTTACATAGAATAAATTATTGATAAATAACCTACTTTGGCACAATGTAGGTATCGGGTTACAGTGAACATTTGCAAGGTTTGAAATGGCATTTTATTAATCTTGGAAATGCTCTCTCTTTCTTATAAGGACCGTTCATCACAGATGGACTTACCCAGGTGGGAGTGTCATTGGGTCTTAGGTGCATAGCTGTTACGGTGAAACCACATTGCTAAAATAGACATTTCCAGTAAAGTAATTAAAATGATCACGAACCTGAGAGAAACGCTTAGATGAGAAAAGATGGAAATGCACGAAAGCAAACACAAATATTTTATGAGGAAGGATGATTGTCCGGGCACCTCCTGGCCCTCCTGTGCTCTCAAAATAAAGTGACAGGGTCCCCAGCACCGGGAGCATTCCCTAGTCCACCTCCCCTCTGTAACGGAGTCGATCGTTCACTGAAACGGTTTTGCTTTCCTTTAAGTAAGTGCATTTAAAGTCAGATGTTAGAATGAATAGCAAAAGTAGGACAGATGTTTAACTTACGAAAATAAATTTTCCTGTAAACACATTTGATTTCCTATTCCAGAAATCCGCTAACTATGAAAGAAGAACCTTTTGATGTTGTCTTGTCTGCTTGTCTTGCCCTCTCAACCTCTTCCCATTCCCCTTTTTTTATATTTATGTATTTACATACATATGCTATTTATGCCTTTTCCTCAACCTCTTCCCATTCCCTTTTTTCTTTATATATGTGTATTTATATACATACACTATTTATGCCTTTTTTTGTGTGTATTGTATGCATGTGTATGCAAAAACTTCCAAAACTTGTCCTAATATTTGCTGTTCTATTTGCATATTAAGACTTTAACTCTCCTGGACTCATCATTCTGAGATATTTTTCAGTGTGTTTCCACGTCTCTCTATGGATTTAGGACATGGCGCCTGCCGATTTCTATTCCAGAGATGGATTCGGTTGTTTTGAGCTTTCTTCTAGAATAATTGGTGACTTCATTTCTTCTGCATAAGATTCAATCCAATGGTCAAATATTTACTATGGAATTCAAGCTGATCACTTTTAAACGTCTTGTGTCAAGAAGGAGATGGCTTTATCTTTAAATTGCATTTTAAAAGTTACTTGATTTAATACAAGAAATCTGTGGTCCTCTCTCAGGGAGGTTCTCTAGGTGTTTTCCGAATGACGTTGAAAATATAAATGAGGATACTTATGCTTTTGTTTTACCCAGAAAAACTCTGTTCATGACCTTTATATTCATGTCCAGATGCTATTTCAAGAGTTCTCTATTTTGCAGTCTTTGTGACCATCTGACTTCCCTGACACTTAAAGAACCTGGTTACCCCCACCAATTAAATAAATAAAAAAAGAAAGCCTAGGAAAGTTGGAGCTGGTGTAACAGGTTTACTTTAAACTCATCATCAAAAATAAGAGGCACTGTGACTGGCTGGAAAGAGTCGGGCTTCAGAATCATATATATCCAGTTCTAGATGGGCCGTGGATCTGAAGATGGCTATGCACTTTAATCATCCAAACCAGGACACTTCTGAGAGTGGAAGAGGTCAATCTGAATAGTGAACAGAACTATAATACATGCATACTGGGTGTATTCACTAGCTGGGTGCCCTTGAGCAAGGTATTAAAATGTCAATGCTTCAGCTTTCCTATCTCTAAAAAAGGAGGTAATTCTATCTCTTGACAACAATTTCATAAGCATTATTCTAATGCATGACTCAGTGCCCAGCACAATGATGCTCAAATACTGGCAACAAGCCCTCACCTTAGCAGCGGCATAGAGCTGTAGCTGGCATCCCCCCCCCCCCCGCTCCCCGGGAGGGATGCAGAGCTATTACTTTGACTGATTTTCCAAAGAGTGTTGCTCTTCTCAGTCTAGTAAAGAATAAGGAGGGTCTTGTAAAAGAGCGGGCCACGACCACCTGGGCCTGTTGCCGTCATTCCTGACCTTTTCCACCAGACAAAACTCTCTCTCCCCAGATGGCTTTGTCCTTGTCAGATCTCACCCTGTCTGTAAAGTGGATTGGCCATGTTTACGTTATATTGTATAATTTTAGATATATCAAGCTGTGCAGGGAGATGTGGGGAAGGGTATTCTAGAGATACCCCCTGCAGCTGTGACTATAACTGTCAACACTACATGGAGTGCTGCCCTGATTTCAAGAGAGTCTGCACTGTGGGTAAGTCCTGAGAGCCGCTGTCCCCTCCTCTGTCCAGCGACGCTGTCCTTCAGAGTCGCCTTGCTGTGCTGTGTTCACCCTGTCTCACTTCTTCTTGCTCAAGTGCCTTTCCCTTCACTTGCCTCCCTGCTGCCTGTGCTGTACCTCAGGATGGTGTCAAAGCTGTCGGGAAGCCTGACAGTGTGTCAGCTTGCACAAGGACTTTGATTAGAGCCACGTAAAATGTCTTGTTTTCAATAGAGAGTTAACACTCTGGCTCCAGAGTCATTAAGTAAATAGTGATGAGATGTCATTGCTTAGTGGTGGGGCCCTTCACTAATTTCCTCCGAAGAAGCCATGGATGTAAAATGATCTTATCTAGTACTTGATATTCTTTTTTATATCAACAAGTTTCTAATTTACCTGAAAATGGTACTTGAAAGATGAAGAATTAGTGTTTAATGATGCATTTCAATAAATACCCCAAGGTCTGAATTTTCAATGACTGGTGGGTAGTATTTCACTTGAATGTGTTTTGGGCCATTTTGTTGTCAACATAGAAACACTTCAAATTTACTCTAGATATGAACATTATAATTAAAATGGTTTCAAAGTTATTTTTGCTTTAGCATTTGCTTGTGAAGCTGATAAATATATTGCTGTACAATGTGTGTGTCATGGAAGTAATTATTTCAAATAGGCCTCGGGGGACTCACTGGGCCTCTCACTGAAGCTGTTTCTGATATAAGCGGGCCTGTCTTACAAAGTCCTGCCCTGGGTTCGGCTGAAATCTTTCAACTCCACGAGGTGCCCTGTCTGTCCTAATGAAGGTCTCTTCGTTATAATTTTGAGCTGAACCATTGGCCCGCTTGGAATATATTGTTGTAGACTGTGAACATTAAATTAGCAAGATATCTATTACAGAGCAGTGGTGTGGGGAGGAGAGATGATGGAGGGACTTCATGTGAAGGGTGATCTATCATTGAGACATTTCCCAATTTTCCATTGTCCACACATGCCAATGTCTCAGGTAGCATTGGGTATCTCTTGAAGCCTTACAGGGGAAGAAGTTTCCCTAAGTCACCACGTTTCTTACTTGGGCTGTCTCCACCTGGGACACCACCCATTTCCCAAATTCTAAAGAAAGGCCTCAGAAAGGCACTTTTGGAGCCCTGGTCAGCTAGCAGGTGGGCCACGGCTCTCCACCCAGGGGTGCAGCTGCATGTCAATAATCCGTGATGTTTTGTTTTGCTCTGGATAGAGCTTTCCTGTAAAGGCCGGTGCTTCGAGTCCTTTTCAAGAGGCAGGGAGTGTGACTGTGACTCAGATTGCAAGAAGTACGGCAAGTGCTGCCCGGATTATGACACTTTCTGTGAAGAAGGTAAGCACCCCAGGGCCAGTCAGTGCGTCTGGGCGCCGCGGGAGCCGGGCGCCTACCTTGTCTTTGCCGATGATGTCTAACACGCGGCCCCTCCAAGGCCTTGACTTTACTAACATATAAGCGATTTCATACGAACTTGGTTTCATGAAGATGAACTAAAGAACGAAAGCCTCTTCCAGCAGTGCTCCCCGGTTCAGCCAGGCTCAGGGAGCGCAGGACACCACCGGCCGGGGGACGGAGGGCAAGGCCTGAGTGTAAATGTTTTTCTTCTTCAGGTGTGGTTCAGTTGTAGGTTACATCCTCAGTGACCAACTCACGTGATGCTTTCTTGTCCCACCTGAACGGTGCGGACCCCACAGAGTCCCCTGACCTTCAAGCTGTCAGTGCTTTTGGCAGTGATGTTTTTCAGTGTGTTTACGGAGGGAGTTGACACTTTCAGCTTCTTTGAACTAGTGAATTTATGAATTCGTTTAAGGCACTAAATTTACAAACCAGTCTTCCAAGGATCTGGTAACTGTCCATTGTATGTCTCTTCCCACCTGTTGACAGCCACCTCAAGAGTCTCTCTGCAAGTGCCAGTGCATGACAGTCCCACCTGAAAGTCTTCTCTGGTTCTGGGGCCTGACAGAGCACCCTGAGATGATAATAAACCCCTCTGAATTTTACCCCCAAATCCTAAGACTTAAAAACATACACTTAAACAGTGGATTCCTTTCTTTTACCAAATGTTCATTCTTAAAGCCTACTTTGTTAAAACAAGAATGTTTGTGGAAGAATGTGAAAATAAGCATGGCTTGTATAACCTGATCATTTTATTTAAACAAGGCTGCACCTCCTGCTTCTTTCGAACAGTGGAGAAACAGGGCAGAAAGGCAGAGCAGAGGGACATTTCTTCACTGTTCCACGCTTTCTTTGGGAAGCCTTCCAAAAATCAGGGAGGCAACACCCTTGTAATCAAAAACTCAGAGTGCAGAGTTCCCGCAGCTTCCAGAAGGACCCGTGTGGGCGGGACGTATTTCCTCACTGCCCTGAGAATTGTTTTGGCTGTGAGACAGAAAACGAAGAATGCATTTCGGGCAGAGGATAGGTGGGGGTGAGAATGGTCAGAAAGTGAGGAGGCATTGAAGAACCTGTTTAGGAAGAGTAGACTTTATGCTACTAAGTGGCCGACCAGATTGCCTGAGGCTAGAGGAGAACTCAGTGGAAAAAACTGATGAGGGTAAGGCTTCCGGTAGAGAATTCACAGACAGCTGGGGTCCCACCTGGAAAACAAACAAACAAACAAACAACCAGAGCATCAATACTTTAAAAGACAGCAACCAAGTTATCTTGTGATTCACCACGTAGCTGTTTCTAGATCGCTAGAGATCGTGATTGTAGGCACCTGTGTATCTCGATGTCCTAATATTTCAAGAATGGAAGGAATCAGCTGTCCAGCTATGAACGTGGGTGAGAAAACAGTCCAAGAGGTTTGCTGAAGACCCTTAGCTAGTACACGGCGGAACGGTTTCTCAGATTGAGTACTTGTCGCTTTTCCTAGGGGGAGAAAGAGGGAGAGCGAGGCTGTGGTAGTTTCTTGGACATGACAATGATAGAGGTCTGAGACGCTTGGGAAGCGCAGCTGGATTTAGGACGACGATGCTCTTCCACCCGGGACGTCCCCGCTGGTCTCTGCTTTCCCATCTTTCAGAAGTCCTTCTCCTTTTCTTCTGGTTCCTAATGAGCAAACCATGGCTTCTCTTTCAGACAGGAAAGGAGGTGGGTGAGGGGTGGGTGGGCAGGGGGTGACACAAAGTTTGGAGGAAACACGGCAAACCACTAACTTGGGGAAAGGCAACACGCTTTGAGAGAAGTATAATGTGAAGCCGTGTAAGTTTCACAGGAGGAAATATTCATATAGAACTTCCGTAATTAAAAAATAAATGAAAGGTAAATTGACATTTATTTTAGAAGAATATGAAAATAACACAATGTAGTTAGCATATTTCCCACCCACACGCAGTCATTATTTTGTTTATCACGGAAGGCAGGCCCAAGGGATGGGGTTTATAAAGCCAAGTATTTTTAGACAGACACAGACCTCCAGAAATCATCTAGGATAAACAAGAAAGGAGGTTCAAAGGGGATTTGCCCACGTCCCCAAGGTCACAACGGTAGAGCCTGGGACTGGAATTCTGACTCCTGAGGCTTTGCTCCCTGTCCTAACTTAATACCAATTCGGGAACCAATATTTTATAGTGATGCACTCTCAGAATTCATTGGTTTCAAGTCATTGGTTTCAAGTCATTGGTGTGGTCACCGGCATGTCCTCTCAAAGCCTGATGTACCGCGGCTTTCTCAGTTAAGTTGCTGATGCGTGTGAATAGATGTTAACCCGCCTGTCTTGCTTGGCCTCAGTGCATAACCCCACAACACCGCCGTCTCCAAAGACTGCGCCTCCGCCAGCGGGAGCACCTCCGCCCGTCAAATCAACCACCAAACGCTCACCCAAATCCACAGACAAGAAGAAGACTAAGAAAGTTGTAGAATCAGAGGAAATAACAGAAGGTAGGAAGATGCCAGATGGAACAAAAGGAGGTTTCTGAGAATGAATAACTTTTAGGTGCTGGCTTTTTAAAGACTCCTCATAGAACAGGGTCACCTTGAGTCACGAAAGGCTCATTACACTTCTTATTTACTTGTTTGGAGTTGAAGTTTAAGCTATTAGATATTTATTTTCCTTATTTCCCCCAGTAAGGGTTTAGGTTAAAATAGAAGAAACAAGTCTTAATGTTACAAAAAAAAAAAAGACCATGAATTTTCTTTTTTTTGCAGAACAGTTAGATTCTGCTGAGACATGAGGAAGTTATAGTTATATTTCTAAGTGTCTGTGATAAGCTCAAGTGTCTAGCTTTTCACTGACAGATTAGAAGGGCAGTAGGCCATGTTAGGGATAAAACCAGAACACAGACATTTATAGACCAGCATTATTTGTTGTATTTGGACTGGCCGTTCTTTTTTGCTTGAAATCACAATTGGTGTGATCAACCTTTTTATTTGATTTGTAGAACATTCTGTTTCTGAAAATCAAGAGTCTTCCTCCTCCTCTTCCTCTTCCTCTTCAAGTATTCGGAAATTCAAGTCTTCCAAAAATTCAGCTGCTAATAGAGAATTAAAGAAGAAACCCAAAGGTTTGAGCATTGATAAAGATCAACAACTATATCAATGCCATAACAATAATTATCTAAAAGTGTATGCGTGTGGGTAGAGTGATTTGAGGAGGTTTCAGTATTTGGGCGGGGGGAGCGGGTATATAACTTTACAAGTTATTTTAGAAGATTCCCATGCAAACTTATTATAGGAAATTCGTGCCAAGCAGCTAAGAAACCACTCTTTAAAGCAAAGGTTAAGAGGATGCTTAACGGAAGCTGTGGATCCACAGGATGGCGCCAAAGACGATTGTGTTCCTTCTACCTGATACCATTTTCTGTTCTTCTTCCTCTCTCTTCCTTGCATTTTCATTTCTCGTCCCCCAGATTTCTTTTATTTAACACACACTTTTTATATACTGCTTTAAAAGGTTAATTTATTAAATTCTCATACACCTTTCTGGGAAAGACAATATTATTCTTCACATTTTTTACAGGTCTTCTTTATTTTCCTAATAAATTAGGTGTCCTATCTGGCTGGTTTTTCTGTAGTAGAAAATGTACTACACAGTAGGCCATTGCCTCCTGAAGAGAGTTTCCCTTTGCTCTGCTTGTTATCTCCTGAAAGTCTAAACTGTATTCTCTTTCTCCAGGAAATACTGGATTTTGGATACTGGAGTTTTAAAGAACTATTCCCTGGGTGGTTGTGATTTCCCCTGAAGCCTTCTCTCTAGCTGAATGTCCAGATATAATCTTTGAGTCATCCACACAGTCCTGCACACAATGGAAATGCAACATGTGTCTGTTAAATGGAACTCAACTCAGTGAAACGTCCCTGGGGCTCTAGTGTCCCCGCAGGGCAGCTGCTATGGCAGATCCTGTTACAAAGGGTCCTTTGGCTGCGCTGGCACCCTAATCTCCTCTCCACAACCCCTAGGACTGGGCAGAGGAAAGAGAACAACTAACAGCCCTGTGTACAGAAATGGGGTTCAGCTGGGAGCATGCGGGGGACTGGAGCATCCTTGGATGTAGTTGTAGAGGCCTCTCAGGGAATTGATGCAGAGTCTATGAAATGTTGGAACTAGGCTTCCGGCAGGCAGGAAGGGGCACTGAGCAATGGGGACTACAATGGTGAGGAGAGGGAAGGCCCAAGAGTTTTCATGTAAAGACATGAATATCAATCATGTTGGACTTTCAAATTTGCCACTTGTTTCCATGGGTTCATTGTATAGTTTCACGTATAGTTTTTCACTCCTTATCTCCTTGACTCCCTAAAATAGCCCAATACGATAGGTTAAATATTTTAACATTTTACAGTAAATTAATGGACATATTAGAGGTTGGCAGATTGCCTAGAGACACAAAGCTAGTCGGTGATAAGAAAGAGATCTTAAATCATTATTAAAGACAAGAAAATTACCCCCAAATAAAACCTGTGTATTTTTTTCTCACTAAAAGATAACAAGAAACCACCTCCTAAAAAGAAACCTGCTCCGGAGCCACCAGTTGGGGACGAAGCTGGAAGTGGACTGGACAATGGTGATGTCAAGCCCACCCCCACTCCGGACCTGCCTACCACTCAACGCAGTCAAGTTACCACAACCTCCAAGGTGACAACGGTGACAACAACAAATTCTAAACCCAGTCCGTCGCCTGACTCTGAAACATCCAAAGAGACATCTTCGACAGCCAATAAGGAGACAACAGTTGAAACTAAAGAGACTTCTGTAACAACTAAAGAGACTTCAACTAGTGCAAAAGAGGAGACCACCGCAGGCAAAGAGACACGGAGTACGGAAACAACGTCTACTAAAGATTTGGCAGCCACCACAGTTTCTGCTAAATCTACAACTGAAGTTGAAACTACAACCAAATCTCTGACTCCCACCACCACTCAAAAGCCTTCTCCCACCACCACCCCGAAAAAGCCTGAGCCCACCACCCTCAAGGCACCTGAACCTACTACTCCGAAGGAGCCCGCACCCACCACCCCCAAGGAGCCC
>PVJI01000822.1:0-221610 GCA_004026765.1 Micronycteris hirsuta | reverse complement strand
AATAATAATAATAATAATTGACCTCTTTTCCCTTAAGATTGTCAAATTTTAAAAAAATGACAATGGCCAACACAATAGCCATCCAGTGTGAATGAATCAAAATTATACCTATTTTTCTTGTGGGATTGGCAAAAAATATATTTTTTGGTGTGCTGCAGAATTGTAGTAATTAGTTTATGTGTGCCGTGAGATGAAAAATGTTGAAAATCACAGCTCAATAGGTTGCAAAAAGCAGATTTTAAAAAATCTCTATAATGGAAGTTTTTTGTTTGTTTGTTTGTTTTTAACCTTGGGAGAGTCTATGAGAATTCAGGGGAAGCTATCAATGTAGAAGGAAAAAATAATTGCATCTTTACTGTGATGACTTTGTAACTGAAGTTTCACATTCCATTTTGTTATGAAAGTGAGCGACAAACCACTGTAATATTAGCAGAATGGTGGCTTTGTCACCAATAGAAATCAGAGCTACTTCCCTATCCCACTACAGTTGATACAGATGTCTCACCATATCACTTACAGGGATCACCACTCCAAACTTATGGTAGTTACTGTACCTGCTTCTAGATCTTATTATGTTATAAAGAAGACTGTATACTTCTATATTATTTGTTTTCAAATACATTGATATATTTACCTATTTCTGTGTAATATATATACGTAGTATATGTAGTTTCCTATGTAATATTATGTATTTCTGAATTTAGAAACATTTTTTCTGCTCTGGCTGGTGTAGCTCAGTGGATTGACGTGGGCTGCGAACCAAAGGGTCACCAGTTCGATTCCCAGTCAGGGCACATGTCTGGGTTGCAGGCCAGGTCCCCAGTGGGGGCCACATGAGAGGCAACCACACATTGATGTTTCTCTCCCGCTCTTTCTCCCTCCCTTGCCTTCTGTCTAAAAATAAATAAATAAAATCTTTAAAAAAAAAACAAAAATACATTTTTTCTGAGGATGAGATCCTTGGCTTCATTAGACCCAAAGAGGTATATGGGGATGTAAAAAGCAAAATATGTAAAATGTAAAAAAAAAAAAACACTCTATATGGTTGTAAATTTGGCTTATGAGGTCTGTCCAGAACAAGGTCAACCATTGTTAATATAATGAGATGTGTTTGGGCAACATCGATGTAACCTGGCAGCCAGGGAGAATGGACTGGAGTGCGCATGTGTGAACAATGACGACTTCTCTGCTCTAGTCAGTGGGGCGGTAAATGCCACTGACTGAGCGTGTGTACTGTGTGGCCGTCACATTCAAAATGACTGAGTAAGTAGAGCAATGAATCTGCATCAAACTTTGTGTTAAGCTTGAACATTCCTCCATGGAAACTATTCAAATGATTCAGAAGGCAGAAGCTATGGATAACTGGTGATTGGCAGCTTCATCACAACAATGCGCTTGCCCAAGCATCATGTTTCAAGCAGAGTTTTTGAGTGAAACATCAAATCACCCAGGTGACTCAGCCCCCCTACAGCTCAGATTTGGTGCCCTGGGACTTTTGGCTTTTCCCAAAACGAAAATCTCCTTTGAAAGGGAAGAGATTTCAGACTGTTAATGAGGCACCTGATGGTGATTGGGAGAACTGTGTGAGGTCCTAAGGTGCCTACTTTGAAGGGAACTGAGGTGTCATCGTCCTGTGTACCATGTTTCTTGTCTCTTGAATCTTCTTCAACAATCATCTCCATTTTCTATAGTA
Source organism: Micronycteris hirsuta (assembly GCA_004026765.1). Classification (NCBI taxonomy): domain Eukaryota; kingdom Metazoa; phylum Chordata; class Mammalia; order Chiroptera; family Phyllostomidae; genus Micronycteris; species Micronycteris hirsuta. Next base: position 219,917 of record PVJI01000822.1, on the reverse strand, counting down.
AATAGCCGGATACTTTCTGGACAGACCTCATATCAGATGGTGACCTTTCTATCACCTGAAGTTGCTGCAAATTAAATTGCCCACCTTGTGAGCTGAGAAAACTCAAGCTGGTGGGGGTAAGGGTGTGTGTGCTGGATGGAATTCAATCGAGGGCAGTCATACATCAGCTGTGGAGCTAGGCCTTGATAATACCACCTAACACTGAGGCTTTGCATGGTAGAGACAAAGAGATGAGGAAAAAAAGTCCATCTCTTTTCTCAGCTTGAATATATGAGGGTCTCAGCCACCTGATTTCCTTCAAAAGGGAAGAGCTCCCAGGGATGTAATTCATGCCACATGGCTGTGTTTGTCACCAGGAAGGTCTCCAACACTAGTGATTACTTGTTAGATGAATGGATTGGATGGCTAAGGGCCAGAGTTGATGATCAGGTGTGGCTGGTACCTTGCAAATTCGGAGCCTGTCTTCTTTTCTTCCTGAGTTCCTAATCCCAGTTTCATGCTGCATCGGGGTGTTCTTTTCATGTTCTTTATTCCTCTGCTGTACTTGACATAATCAAGGGACCATGATTATTTGTCTTTATGTTTCTCGTACCAGATGCTTCATGGATGGCAAAGGAACGAATCAGTGAATGAATGCCCCTGCAGAGTCACTATTGTTGTAGAACCAGTGGCCCCGTTTTTCAAATAAATTAAGGAAGAAAATGAGAACGAATACTTCTGATTGTACTCTACATTAGTGCCTTTGCAGGATGGGTCAGAGAGAACCTTAATCCTGTTATCATCCAGTTAAATTCTTGGCCACAGAGTCAACAAACAAAAACCTCAGAAAGGATCCTGTTAATGGTAAAGTGAGCAACCTCTTCCCCAACTCCATGTTGACAGCAAATAGCTTTCAGGATTTCTGGGACCTGGGCAGGCTCTGGTAGTTTCTAGGGAGGTAAAGTATTTTACTTGGGACTTAGCTGAGGAGGAGAGAAGGTCTCCTCGTTAAAGGATGCCAGGGGTTCCTGCAAGGGTATGCTTCATCCTCCTCTGGTTACGAAACTTGTTCTGGAAGGCATTGTGCATACTGGAAGGGAGAGTTTGGAGGGGGGGCAACGAAGGATTTATTGTGCACTTACTACGCACTCCAGAGAGTTGAACCTCCAAGATTTCACTGAGTTTTTATAACAGCTTCTTGAGGTGAGTGCTTTTGTGTGCATTTTACCAATCAAGAACGAAGGTGCGTTGAACTTCAGTGAATTTCCTAATTTCGCAGAGCTGTTAAGTAAGCCTTAAACCAATGGTTTAAGAATGCAAAATAAAATTCAGTACCTTTCACTACCACAGAGTTCTAAAACACTGCCTTTTCCTTCAATAAGTGGTCCTATTGCCTCACATTGATTTAGGTTTCATATTAGAGACCCATAAAGATAAGAATCCAACTGGGCTGTGTTGGTTGAATAATAAAACACAGAAGTGGTGTGCACTAGGTTTGGAGCATGAACTTTGGAGTCAGTTAAGCCTGGCTCCATTCTTAACTATGTGGGACTATTACTTAGCATCAATCCTCATTTAAAATTGTTTAGTATTGTGATAAGGATTATATGATATAATGCTTTTAACCCAGACAAAAAAAATATATAACTATTACTAATTTTTTTTTTTTGCAGAATTTTGATATTAGTGGGTTTGGGCAAAAAAGCAAAAAGGTCTTTGGAATAAGTATCAGTGAACATTTGGTAAAAGAACAGCTCATTATTGTGTATACTTTGGAACTGAGAGTTCACAACCAGTTTTGCAAACTGAGATAAATCAATTAAGGGGTTTGGATTTTAACTTTATTTTTTTTAATGAAAATAATAATTATTTGGAGGGAGAGCTGGACACTCAACAGAACCATTGATTCATTTGACAAATATTCATGGAGCTAGAGCTAGAAAATGGCAGACTATCAAAAGATAGACCGTATTTTCAAGGATCTTGTAGCTATTGGGGAGGATAGGCATGCATGTTAACAGTAGGGACTCAAGATAGAACCTTGTAGAATTGGTAAAGATCTGGACAGATCAGCTGCCATCGGTGCTGGAGGAGCGAGATGACACCTCTGATGAAGAATTCTCGATGCTCCATTGAGGCCTGGGCAAACCACATTTGTCATCTTTCATCATTTCCTTTCTGTTTTCTCTCCCCCAGGACGTCTGTTCTATATTTAATGCCTTCTAACTCACAGAGTTTTAGAGACCACAAGCTCGTTGGTTGTGGAAGTAGACCTGGAGCCCAGGTTTTCTGCCTATTCCTCTTTCTACCACAGCATGTTCTCCAGTGACCCTCCAGAATGAGGCTGAGTCAACAGTACATGAAGTGCTGTAAGACAGATTTCACAAAAGTCCAAGGTACAGCCTACAGGCTGTGAGCAAAGGTTGGGGAGAAGTCATTTTCCTTTGGGGACCGACAGTGGAAGGATTTTGTAGAAATGCAGTTGAGTTTGTGGTGGTTGTGTAATTTGAATGAATTTTTCTCCTGCTCTTGGCACTACAAAATATTTGAACTCCAAAGTTTGAGCTCCCCAGGGCTGAGACCCATTAAAATAGTCCCAAACATTATAGAAGTTCAGCAATGCCTTCAGCTCAAGTGATGAATGAATGGGAAACTGACATAAAGTCAGAGGAATGGAAAAGTTGCCTTTGATGCTCCTTCCCAGGTTCCCAAGTGCTATTATGCATTTTGTCTTCCTGAAGCAACAGCAGGGACATTAACTTCCCTCTGTTTGGACTAAGGGTGGATCTTCTTTGTGGTATATATATATAGAGAGAGATATATAGATATATAGATATATTCATGTTTTTCTCCATCTCCAACACTAGTACCTTTACTAGTCCAAATTCCCCAGTTGGACTGGTTTATTTGGTCATGCTTAGGATTACTTTAACAAACAAATGCACCCTCTGGACAGGGCTTGGTGAAAGAAGGGGGCTTCTGTAGCCAGGTCACATTGGCCCCATGCTCCTCTGCCTGCACGCACCTTTATTTCTGCAACCAGACAGGCACACATCCAGACATCTATGTGGGACAGACTCGCCAATAAAGAGTAGGTGCCTCCCTCACTTACCCTCTCTAGGATGAATGAATGAATGAATGAATGAGGTGCAGCAGTTCTTATCCATGGTGCTCCGACAATAAGCGTCGGCAGCAGATGGACTATTGTCATGGGGGAAGGATTGCTCCTTGAAAAGTCAAGCAGATGTTTGTCTCCAGGAGTGACAGCAGCAGAGAGCAGGACAGAGATCAACCAGGGTGTGACCAAGAGAGAAAAGCCAGGTTCCATGCCATTTCACTTACGTTTGCCATCCTACTCCTGTTGAGCTTACGTGCCACTGACCTTGAGTAATTGAACTGCGGAAGATATAACAGCTAACCCTTAATAAAAAGTTCTTTTCATCTAAATTTGGAGCAAAAATTGTGAACCCTGTTCTTGGGGTCAAATAAGACAGCATTGCTGATGACTGAAGTCTGAATAGGCACCATTTGTATTTATACAAAGGGAAGAAAAATATCCTCAGTTATAAAAATACCTCTGGTCTTCATACGGGTGATAGGCACGCACATGCTTCTGTCAGGTGGTTTTGCTATAATGATTATTCTTAGGCTAATAGAAAAATTTCCTTCTATAGTGATGGTACATTTCCCCAGATTATCAGTGCAGCATGCAAAATCCCACAACTTCAGAAATTCACAAAGATCAAAGGCAGAGAGGCCAGTGGAGACTTCAAACTCACCACACCAGAACAATAGCTTGGCTGCCAGGAAGCCCCTTACTGACAACAAAAAAGTGTACGTTCGTGCTGACCAGACAGCACTGTGAAAATTGATAGGCAGTCCTAATTCTTGCATTAGATATTCCTGTTGTTTCTTGATGGCAGGAAAATTCAAATTGTCTCCATATGATTAAAACATGGGCCAATTGAGGTTTGGAGCTGTTTAGTCAATATGAACTGCGATGGTGTTTAACTGATTTGCTGTTTCAAGTGACAGCCAGAGCTAACAAATAAACCCAAAAAATATTTATTAGGGAGGCTTCTGAATATATAGGCTGTGGCTCATTACACAAGCTCAATAATCTCACTAAAGGAGGAGAAAAAAAAATTTTTTTCCATCCGCGTAAACCCTCTCAGTAGCTGGCATAGAAGAGGGGCATGTGAAATGTTTTGGGAGTGCATAAAAAAAAGAATAACTTAGAGCATGTGGATTTGAAAGGAAGGATCTGTGATTGTTTAAATATAACAAAGTCACAGATAATGCTAGCAAATTGGCCATCAGCTTAGATGTTCAGCTTTATTTTGTCAGAATTTTTATTTGTATATAGTCAACAGATACTTACTCAGCATTGACATGGTGCCTCACATTGGAAATATTAAAAAAAAAAAACTAAGATATGGTCCCATCTGCCAGCAGCTAGCGCCCAGTCCACTCGAAGAAACAATGGAATTCAATGGCAAGGGCTACCTCTGAGCAAAGTCAAGTGGGAACAGGGCAACGTGAATCGCTGGTTTTGCTTAGGAGGGGTTGTTAGGCACACACTGTACCCGGAGAGATGGGGTGCTTGTTATACTTAGCACTTTACAACTTTCACACATCATCTGCTTAGTGGCTTTGGTTTTGGGGGGACGGTTTGACCTTGTGACAATACAATAGATTATCTGTGCGCCTTTTTCCTGGTCCCTTTACGTATGAATAAATGCACAGAGTTTGTGGCATCCGAACTATCCAGGTGGTTGGCCCGCCTGTGGTTCAGGAGTCTCCTTTGGCATGCTGCCCTCTGAATGCTCTGGCTTCTGGGTTTTGCTGCACACCAGAGACAGTGGTCTCATTCCTGGCTTTTTCCAAAAGGATCATAACCATAACCATAAAACAAGGATTACTGGAATCCGAGGAAGCCACAGTCAGGTGTAGTCCTTTGGAAAAACATGACCCGAAGAAGGCGCTGGGCCTCAGTAGAGCAGTAATTCTCTTTGTTTCTGGTTTCCTATCTGCCATTGGCTGCATTTCAGTTCGTGAGCCAGAATGGCAGACGGGCTTGTAGTTTCCAGCCTTTATTTACTTGTGCACTGGCCAGAACACAGGATGGAGAAAGTGCACATCAAAAGGTCAGATATTTTTCTTTTCTCTTTTTTTTTCTTCTCCCCCAAGTACGCACAAGGAGTTAACCAAATGTTTGTTTTTCTGTTTGAGCAGAAGTTTGGGTACATCTACGTGACTGGAGGCAGCTAACCTGGAATCCTATTTCATAACAGAGGCTTACCTGGAGTGTGTTGTAAACTGTTGTCCGCAGCTGAGATGACATTAAAAATAGACCCAGTCACTGTGTGACATCAGGTGCGTGTGTACCAATGTCCTTTGTTAAGCAGTAATTGGGGAAAGAAAAGGTTAAGTGACTTTTCTACAGTTTTGTATTTCCTTAGCTTTTCCTCTGGAAAGAATAGAATGGATCACTCAAACATGGATGAAGTTTTCTCTACAAAATAAATATCATTATGTAAAATGATTGATTAGATTCAGGATTCTACCTTATGTTTAAACAGAAAGGCTTTTCCTCTCCCAAATGAAATCAGAATGCCAGAGTCACAATCACAATGACAGCGAGAAGAATGTCTGTCACTCACCAAGCCCACACTGTGGCAGAACAACCTAATTATATCTGTTATTTATGGGAGGATATGTGGCAAGGTCCCCACTGGATGCCTGAGAGCGCAGATAGTACCAAAACCTCTCTATGTACTATTTTTTCCTATTCTTATATACCTATGGTAAAGCTTAATTTATAAATTAAGCAAAGTAAGAGATTAACAACAACTAATAATAAAATCAATAATTATGACACTGTACTGTAATAAAACTTGGGTGAATATGATCTCTCTCTCGCTCAGAATACCTCATCGGACTGAACTGTGGGGCATGGATAGGCTGGTTGAAGGGATGATTTATACCCCAGGTGGGAAGGAGTGGGATGGTTTGAGATGTCATCATGCTACTCACAATGCCACACAATTTAAAACTTATGAATCACTTATTTCTGGAACTTTCCATTTGATATTTTCAGACTGTGGCTGACCACAGATAACTGAAACTACGTAAAGCAAAGCCACAGATAAGGGGGAACTATTGCATTAGTAGCCACACCGTATTTCGGACTGACTGTATTCCAAGTACCAGAGTGAGTCTTTAACATGCATTTAAAGCCTTGATCACAGTCCTGAGAAACGCTTTGTTATCTCTGTTCTCCAGAAGCTTGAGAGTTATCTCCCTTTGAGCAAAGTTAGGCCTTCTATCCATCGCCAAAGCTCCATCCCATAACCTTCATGCTCGACTGTGACCCGGGCGCATTATTAGGTGTGTTACAAAAACAATCATGTTGAATTTTTAAAGCAACTTAGAGTCAGGTCTCATTATCCCTTTCATACAAACGAACACCCAGAGCCGCACTGCCAAAGCGAGAAGTCAGGGTTCCGGCCCAGCTCGGCCTGACTCCAAAGCCCGCGTTTTCCATCCACCCCGATGCTGCCTCCAGGCGTGCTGTAAGACGCTCTTTTCACCTCCAGGTCGCCTTCCCAGTGGGCTTTCTGGGGCCTGAAATTCCCTTTGTAGGGAGTAACACCTTCTATTTCACAATTTGGAATATGAGTTGGAAAGAAAAATATTGATGGGATATTTGAAGACTTACCCAAAGAGCCCGGGGTTACTGAGGCTGGAGCACAGGTGCACAGGGCATGGGGCACCAGAAGAGAGGGTACATGGGGTAGGGATTGGGGCACAGTCCCAGGAGAGCCAGAAAAGTCAAGAAAAGGAGCCTGGGAGATAACGAAGAAAACGTGCACTTTATCATTTTGCTAAGGGCTAGATCATTGTGCCACACTGTCTGCTGCTGGAAGGAGGAGGAGAAGGGGAGGGGGAGGGGGAGGATGAAGAGAAGGAGGAAAAAGACTCTGAACTAGGGTTTCTCTTTAAATTTCACTGTAAGATTTCCTGAAAATATTACTTATAAGTAGATAGGAGGTCAAAGAGCTTATATAACCTTAACTTGGGGTATTTTTTTTCAGCCTTGCCCTTAAATTTGATTTTGGGTTTATCAATAAATTCTCCAGTGTTCTACCAGCATAGGCTTACCCCACCTGTCATTCTGCAGAGCAGAAAGTTTCTTGGTTTAATTTTTCGATCTTCTTAGGCTCATCTCCAATATTCTCCCCTATTTTATTTCAAGAAAATAAAAGAGTAGAGAATGACCCAATTTTCCCCCACTGAACCCTTTATCAGTGATTAATCGCACATGTTCTGCGTATGAACGACGTCCAACCCCACGCAGCAGCGGACTGACGGGCCCGCACAGCATCGAATGTGGTATTGCCATGCAGGATGAGCAATGCCGTTTCTGGGAATATAGCTGATGAGACTCCTCTAAAAACTAAGATGACTGTAAAATTTATGGTCCCAAACAGGATGTTTTTCAGAGTAAAAGAGGGCACTGTTAATAAGGACGCTTGAACAGCAGGCAGGAGCCTGGCCGTTGCGTGACAAACAGGGCCTGAGAAGGAGCAGCCTGGTCTCTACGGGAGTATGAACTTTTGTGACACCATAGCCCTGTGTGAAGCACGAATGTCATCTGACACTGAGTACAATCACAGCCATTTATTTCCAAGCAGTGAGGATGTGCTGTGTGCCAGGGCTAAGCTGAATCACTACTAAGGATTCACTCTTACAGCCCAGTGGGGGGAAAAGGACACATAGATGACTTATGTGAGTGATAGTAACGATGCTAACCTACATTTACCGAGAACTTGCCGTACGGCATACACTCTGCTCCTTGATTGTTGTCATCACCTAATCCTATGAACTAGGTCGTATAATCCTATGAACTAGGTCGTATAAACCTGCTGGGTTTTCAAATCAGGATACGGAGACTCAGCGAGGTGAATGTGTCCAAGAACTCTCAATGTGTAATGTGTGGAAATAGAGTTCAGGCCTCAGGGTGTTCAGGTTCCAAGCCTGAGCTCACAGCCACCATACTTGCCTGCTTTCTGGCACAGAACACTCAGACTTAAGTCATGGTAGAGATCCCAGCCAAGTGATGGTGGGCCACAAAGAAGCCTTTTCCTGGGGTGCATGGGGAGCACAAGAGGAGGGAAAACTTCACCAAAGAGGTGACCCTTGAGCTGGGCCTTGAAGAATAACTAGAATTTCATCAAGGAGCAGAGGGGTGCGAGGGAAACTTCTCGGGCAAAGTGCTTGGCTGGGGGAGCAAGTTTCTCTGCAGACAATGGTGTATAAAGGGCAGCCAGCACCTGTGCCATGAAAGTGCTTGTGTCTGCCACATGGGGCAGGAGAGGGCCCGAAGCCACAGCCTTTGGGAGGCACCTCAGTCTATGATTGCATGCAGAGCTGCTTTGGGTTCACGGTCATGGCCAGACGTGGGTGCAGAACCTCAGCCCTGCCCTGGGCTCTTTTGTTCATGTGGCAAATTGACTCTGAAGACAGTGCTCTCCATAAGAAGTAGTTTGTATTACACTGGGGAATTTGTATAAATGCTTCACGTTGAGCACTAAGTCAAGAACAGAAAGACTTGAGCAGACTCTGTCAGATGACATCAAAGGTTGAAGTTCCACCGAAGTGAATTTTGGGAATAACTAAAATGTGCTGTTTTCGCTGCTACTCTTTTAAGTTTCAACTTTTGTTCCTAGGGGAAAAGATAATAAAATTTCCAAAAGTAGTATTTCTTTTCCTGCCCTATTAAACATGGTGGGCCGAAGGGACTGAAGCTCTCCTTCATAAAATCAATCATCCCAAAGAACATCAGTTATCCTCCTCTAAGTTCTCATGTTTTTATTGAGATACAAACTTATTTATATTTATTTAATAAACGTCTATAGCCTGGCTGGTGTAGCTCAGTGGATTGAGCGCGGGCTGGGAACCAGACGGTCCCGGTTCAATTCCCGGTCAGGGCACATGCCTGGGTTGCGGGCCAGGTCCCCTATGAGGGCCATGTGAGAGGCAACCATACATTGCTGTTTCTCTCCCTCTCTGTCTCCCTCCCTTCTCCTCTCTCTAAAAATAAATAAATAAAATCTAAAAAAAATAAAAATAAAAATAAAAATAAACGTCTATAGAATGCGTGCCCGGTGCCAGCTCCTATTATAGATGCTTCCCAATGGAGTATGTCATCCTTATGAGGCATTTCTCACCCATCTGCTCTGTGTTCAGTCACATGAGGGTGCCATGCCTTTCCTCCCTGCCACGCTGTTGTTTCTCGCTCCTTACCCTCACCACGGTGACCTTGCTTTACGAGCAACGGCAAATCAAATAACTAAGGTTGTGAAAATTAAGTGTGAAATAAAAATAAGTACACGAGTTTGTGGGGAGGATGTAGAGGAGGGTCTTCTGGAGAAAATGCTTGGGGTTGTGTGCATGGACTTTGCACTGCCCATTGTGGTTATTCAGAAATCATCTTGGCTTGGTTGGTAGTTCGTAACTGCGTTCAAAGATGTCAGATCAATGATAATTAGGTAAATGAGGAACTACGTTAATGGTACAAGAAAGACAGACTTTTAATGTCCATTCAGAGCCTGGTATGCTGATATTCTGTATAGCCCTGGACAATTAATTTAGATATGTTCTCTGGGTTATTCTAACTTTGAAGTGAGGAGAATGAGTTTTAATGTGTTACGGAGCTATGACAACAAATAAGATGTTTGAGGATGAAGTTTAGCATGGTAAAAAAAATTGAACTTCCAAAAATATATCCAAAAGGCTGTGTTGGGTATCTCATTGTGTCTACTGGCCCAGTAAAAATGGCTGTAAGACAAATCATCTCTTTCCATATAGACTCAGTTTAAGAATCAACTGTGTCTCACAGTTCTAATTGTGTTTCACTCTAGAAATCACGAGATGTGTTAATTAGCATTATTTTATTTGCCTTCTACGTGAAACTTAACTTTAGAAGTTGTCTCAAATCAAACCTACCTATTTTTATACATGAACTCTTTAGTTCAATGTACTTTTGGTTCCAAATCTAGAAAGGAGTATCGCTCAGCTGTAGCCTCAGCCTTTATAATTCCTCCTCTTTCAGCCTGGAGTAGAGACTCCAAACACACAGACTTTTATATCCTTGGAACAAGCCTGTAAAATTTTATAGCCAATTGTAGAACCATGGTCTGAAAAAGCTATTCAAACATTTTAAATATGAACTTTACCATACGGTAGAATTAAGAGTCATTTATTTTCTATCAAAAGCATCATAAACAGCTCCATACCTCGTAGTAAATCAGGAAACCAGATTGCCAGGGAAGGTACTGGGCCTACTAGTTTGGCTGCTGGAGCTGTTTCAAAAGCTGCTGGATGACCTCCAAAGGCCCCTTCCACTTCAAAAAACTCCCTCTCTTTTCAGCAAGTCATGACTTATGACCAGGTCTTGGGCAACTCAATCCATGGCCATCTGTGAAAGAGCAATCCATTTCCAGATCATTAGGAAAATTACCAAGCCTAGCACTTAGTTGAAATAACGGCCAGAAAAATGTTGGAGGTAGGAGACGTGGAGAAAAAGGAACAAATGTCCTGAGAGGAAATTCCACCCAGAAACAATCTACCAATTAACAGAAGTGAGGAAGGAATGCCGGATTTGTAAGGTACTCTGCACACTGGAACCCGTTGTTCCCGAGTTCTCAGTACACATCCCCATGCTCAGATGTTGAGTATGTGTTTAGGTGTATCTTCTGCCAGCATCGTTCCAGTTTTCTAACAACATGGAGTCCAGTGCATTCAACGTACTCTTTCAATAGTACTTTTGAGCTTCTTACAGGTGCTAGTCTCTCTGCCAGGCTCTGGGTGTACCCTGAAGGACCGTGACTATATGAATGGTGCCCTCACACCCAGTGGCAGAGAGTGAAAAGTAAACAAATAAATAATAAAGAACTGTGTTAGCTGGTAGGTGGGAAATAGCACAAGTGCTGTTTTTAGAGTGGGTGCGCAGGGAAATGTCCCCTGAGGAAATGTGGGTTAAGAAGAAGACAGTTATATGGAGGCTGGGAGAAGAGGAAGAGCAAAATCTCTGGGCCAGGGAAGAGCAGGACCAGTGTTTTCTAGGAAGTTCTAGAGGTGGTTGTGCTTAGAGTTGAGTGTGAACGTGACAGTGGCACCGTTTAAGGTGTGAAAGCAGGCAGGGGCTACTTACTATTCAGCGCCATAACCATAGTGGGAGCTCTGACGTTATTCTCTGTGAGTTTTATTCTGTATTAAAAGAATGGCAGTGTTCAAAGCACCTTCAGATAAGTTTTCTTAAAATACTGATGTAGTTTTGACACGTTCCTGCTCACAGACCCACTGTTTACCAAATAAAATGGAAACTCCCAGGTGTCAAGGGGAGGGTCCTTCATCACGTAACTTTAAACACGTCTCTTCCGTCTCCCGCCACGTGCTCTGTGAGCCAGGTACCCCACTCCACTCGGCGTTGCCTGAGCTTGTATTGCATGTTGCTTTGCTCTGCTGCTGCTCTCTCCTCCCCTGTCTCCCAGCCTGATATCCACCTGTTGAAATCCTACCCATCCTTCCAGATCCAGCTTAAAGGCCACCTGTTCCACCAAGCCTTCCCTTTGCCCTCTGCCAGAATTTATCTTTCCTTCCTCCGTCCTCCCAAAGGACTTCTCCACCTCTGTTAGAGTGCTTACTGCGCATCGCCTTGACTGTGTTTACTTCCCCGTGAGCTCAGCTACATGGCAGTTAGAAGTTTTTGGCCCTTCTCAGTGTCTAGTAGAGACAATTCACCCTTAAGTGACAAAGACCGTGGAAGAGATGCTGGGCAAGTGACACGAAGACCAAAAGGGGAGACTAAGATTGAGAATGAAATATAGTTATCAAATAATTATTCTTTCAAAGTACGTCCAGTATACTATATTTCATGATCTAGGTTTCCCAAAATTAATTCAGGCAATATATTCCCCCCACATCAACCTCCCGTTTGACACATAAGTGCCATTTTGTAGAGGTGCAATTGTCTAGTATGAACACATAGGTCTGGTACTGGTTCTTCTTCCGATTTGTTGTGTGGCCTTGTACAAAATTGGCTGAACCTCAAAGGGTCTACCATCTTTCTATATGAAAAATAAATGTGGCCTTATTTCTTTGCTCTGCTTTTAAGTTCTCTGCTTTTCTGTGAATGCATAAAATGTCGTATGGGACCCAAAGGGAGAGCAGTCCTCCCATTTGGTGAGTGGGTGAACTCCTCACCTGACCTCGGCCACAACACGTGGGCCACGCCCTAAGAAGCTCTGCTCTTGAAGTGACCCTAACAGCTGCTTAACTTTGGGTATCCCCAGACGCAGACACCGAGCCAAGGATTCAAGGGCAACCAGTGTCTTGAGAAGTGCAAGGAATAAGGGTGTGACCAAAGTGCTGGGGAAGAGAAGGCAGTCAATAACATGTGTGTTCTAAGCCAGAAACCACAATGGGCAAGCAGCTCTTAATTAGTCCAGTGGGACAACGTGGAAAAATGATGTAAAACACACAGCTCAGAATCATCCCTGCCTGCAGACGAAAGAGCTGTCTTGTATGAATACCCCCCATACCTGCCCATCATTGGTTAAGGATCCCTGTGGGTACTGAAGTCCACATGGCAGTTGGACAGTAGTTTTCCATTACAGAGGGAGGTGCTGGCCCCTGAGAGCCAAGCTGGGTGCACAGAAATGGTAGGGGGACTGAGAGAATATGTTGGAGCTCTGACAAATGCCACTCCAACAGATTCCATGTCAAGTCAAAGATTAGAGATTATACAACCAAAGTACTTTCAAAATAAAGATCATAGCTAGCATAGGTAAGGTATTTTTTTTCACAATAAAAAAAGAAAATTAAGAATTTTGCCATCCAGCCAGACTCATTATAATATATTTGATATATTACATTATATATATATAATATAATGAGATGCCACTCATTATAATATATTTCAATCTAATCTAACCTTAGCATCTATAAATTATATTACATCTATGCAATACAATATATTGCTGCTAAAAATAATGTGTATTTCTATGGAAAGATGCTCACAAAAGTGAAAACACAAGGCATAAAAACTTTGAAAAAGTATACGTATATAAGTATGCACAGAAGTCTATTAGGAAGTATTTACATACACCGTGTAAACTTTAATAATGGTTATCTTTGGGTGATAGGTTTCTCATTGATTTTAATTTCTGATTATATCTATTTTCTCATTTTTCTCTAATGTGTATGGCTTAGAAAGACTTAACTTCAGAATAGGGAAAAATAATCAGACCCTAGAGGAGCATTGGCCAAATAATTAAACAGACTAGAGAGTACAATCAATTTAATCATGAAATATCTATAATATAGGTCATGTATGTTTCCAGAATTCTCCACTGATTGCTTTGGTAATTGATGTACATTATGACCTTTCTTCACTTTGCTTTCTGATTTTCCAGTTTAATTCACTTTCACTAGTAGAATAGGATTGGCTAGAATCTAGCTTGAATGCAGAGTGTTTACCAGAGGCATTTTACATGGAGGTTGGGTAAAGCCCTGAAATCAACACTTTTAAACTTCATTTTTAAGAGCCATCTTATTTATCGTGAGACCAGTGTTCTTTCAAATCTCTTTGAAGGAAACAATCAAAAGAGGAGGGTGAAAGCTGACTGCCCCCATTTCTGCATCCTCTGGAAAATCGCCCTGAGTGTGTGGACTTCGGTTATTTGTTGTTTTCTTTCGGGATCGGGAGCCCGGTTCCCATGTTTCTCCTCCTTCCTTCCGTACCAGCCATCCGCACAGGGAACCACCTCTGCTGACAAGCCTAGTCTGGCACAATTCCTACGCTAGGAGAATTCACTGAACACAGAAAGGGCATGTTTTCGAGGGAGAACTATGGTTTAAGGTCAGCTAGTGAGTCCTGGCCAGGTTGCTCAATGAGTTGAAGCATTGTCTCTACACCAAAGGGTTCCATCATGGGTGTGATCCCTGGTCAGGGCATATACCTAGGTGGGGGATTCGATCCCAGTCGGGAGGTGACCTATCTCTCTCTCTCTCTCTCTTAAAATTAATAAAGACATATCCTTGTGAGGATTTAAAAAAAAAAAATTAAGTCAGCCAGTGAAGAAGTTCCTGTTCCTCCCAGAGAAGAAGTGAGGATCCATTTCTGTTCAGCAGTGATCAGGAGAACCTCAGATTAATGGCCTAAAATAAAAATGGACTTGGACTTTTGCTAGTAATGGATTTCTAGTCCAGAGAGCTTCACGGGTATTAATAGCACACCAGTTCTTGGCAGATGATAATCATTAGTGAGCAAGGATCTCTCTCCTCCTGAGATGATTTAGCTTTGTCACTATGTAGTCATCTTTGTGTTAATGTCGTGTGGGGCAGGCAGAAATTTTCCTAAAGTCTGCTCATGAAGTGTAACCGTTTCCAGGGGAAGCCACCGAGAGGGCTTTTCTCCGCCAACTGTGCGTGGTTTTTTTTTGTTTTGTTTTGTTTGTTTGTTTCTTAGTTTTTAATGTGGGTTCTAAATTAAATATAGTCAAATTCTTTCAAAACTTATTTTTAGGGCCCAAGTGGGAAAACTGTTCTGAGAAGGAGCTTGTTAGCTGCAAAAACTTTTTAAAATTAAATTGATTGCGGTGACATTGGTCAATAAAATTATATAGATTTCAAGCATAGAATTCTATGATACAGCATCTGCATATTGCACTGTGTGCTCACCACTCAAAGTCAAATCTTCTTCTGTCTCTGTGTATTTGACCCCCTTTACTATCTCCTTCCTTCTGCTAACCACCATACACAGGTTGTCTGTGTCTATGAGTTGTTTGTTTTTCTTGTGTGTTCATTTGTTGCTTTCCGTTTTTTATCCCCTATATGCAATTTCTTTTCAAACGTGCAAGCTTCCTCCCTGCTAGCTCTCTTAGGTTCAGTCTCCTTCAAATCAAGGACTGGCCTTATTCATGGGCAGATTAGGTTACCATGTATCCATTGCAAATTTTTAAGGGGCCTCCACCAGCTAGGGACTTCATTCTTTTTCTTTAATCCCCAAACTGCAGTCTCTGTTAAGTACATTTCCCCTGGTTGAAAGAAGAGTATTAGTCTATCTAATGCCAGCCAGGCACCTAAGGTTTTAACCCTTTACTCACAGCCGAGTCGCAGATGACAGCAACAGTTAAAGGCAAAAAATGGAAGGCAGCCCTCATGCCCTACAAGGCAGGGCCCGGAGAGTGAGTGCCCCCTTAAACTTGGCACCCAGGCAACATGCTTGCTTCACCCTAGTCCTGGCTCTGATGTAGGTCACGTTTACATAGCAGACAAAGAACTTTCACCTAGATTGTCCAATTTCATTCTCACTGCAACCTTATGAATTCAAGCAAGTGTGACGACTTTGCCCCCAAGTAGTAAGGAACCTACATTTTCAGGTCAAGGTCTTGCAGGTGATAGATGAACTGGAGCCTTGAGCTTGTTTCAATGCCATACTCTCTCTACTAAACCATGTTCTTTTTTTTTTTTTACCACATGGAAAGGACACTACAAAAGTGGCAGGGGTTGGAAAGACAGGAGCGGGGCGGGGGGGGCATGAGGAACCACACAGGAATTACCACTCATCCTCGTTCCAGTCCCATGTGGCAAGGGGGTAGCCACGTCTCTAAAGCACTCAACTGGCAGAGCAGCTTCTGAAATAGACATGACACAGAATCAAACGGAGACGAGTGAGGTGAAGGGAGAAGGAGGAAGGGAAGGAATGGAAGAAGGTGGTTTAGAAACTAGACTTGATATAGAGCCTATCTGGCCACCAGAGCGAAAATATAGAAGGCAGGTCAAGCCCTGCTATACGAACGGAGTACTTGCCTCAGCAAAGGCCCTGATTTCAGATGCACCTGGGGCCAACACGCATGAATGCCCCGGGCAGCACGGTTTGATGAAACAGGAAAATTTGGCGATTTCTTATTCGCTTTTTGTCACATCTTTTCATTTTTTCTAAATCATGTCTGCATAGTTATGTGGTTGGATACTTAGGCTGAACATATTCTTATTTTCTTTTGCCTCATTTCCTGCATGAGATTAATGAACACATCCTACATCCTATGCCAGATAAGCAATTTTTTCTTCAATTAAGGATTATTTCCAAAGTTTTGCATGCCAGAAATTGTGCTTTCAAATGCTTATTCAATGTAATTATAGATTACAAGGCAATGTGCAAGTAGATACAGGAAATTATTTTTTTTAGGGCTCACCCAGGCAAAACAGAATCCTAAAATCCCATAAATGAAGATTGTCATCACTGTTGAAATAAGAAGGTGTGGTGAGGAGGAAAAATAAAATACAAGAGGTTTTCATAGGGCAAGTCTAATGTGAAAAAAACATCAGCCCTGGAATCCAGAGACAGTTCTCTGAGAATGAGATTTTCCTAGATTTTATTAGCCCTGTGGAATTCAAGAGCTGCATATTTTAAAGTATATAGCTCTTGACTTCCAAAGGGCAAATATATATATTTGGTCTTTGGATAAAAAAGAAAAGTATAGAACAGATTTCTTAATAAAGTTTTATTGGAATCAGACAGTAAGAATCTAATATTTTTAATTGTTGTGATGAATTATACCAGTGGTTTTCAAGTGTGGTTCCCTGACCAGCATCATCAGCATTTCCTGAAAACTTGTTACAATAGAAAGGCAAATTCTCAGCCTCTGGCCCCCACCTACTGAATCAGAGATTCTGTGGGTGGGGCTCAGCAATCTGTGCATTTTAAACTTTTTTATTCTTATCAGAGGACATTTTTTTTTCATTGCTTTTTAGAAAGAGAAGAAGGGGAGGGAGAGAGAGAGAGAGACATCAATGTGAGAGAGAAACACCGATTGGTTGCCTCTTGTAGGTTCCCAACCAGGGATCAAACCTGCAACCTAGATATGTGCCCTGACCTGGAATAGAACCCACAACCCTTTGGTGTACAGGATGATGCTCAACCAACTGAGCCACACTGGCCAGAGCAGCGATCTGTGCTTTAATGAACTTCATTCAGATGATTCTGCAGTTTGCGAACCACCACACTAAAGAATCTTCTTGTCAACTCCAAATAGAAATCTGCTAAAAAGTACTAGCTTATTCATATAAATAATTTTGTTTTGGAGAAACACCAACATCAAATATCTGTTCTTAGTAGTATATTCTGTAATTAACAATTTCTTTACAAGTCAGAAGGAGAAAGCTGTGTATAGAAAACGGGATGTCAGAACCTATATTCAGAAAACAGCTACTTATGTATCTAAATTGATAGAAATACCAAAGCTAAATTCCAACAGCAGAGAAAGTTTTTTAGATAAAAGAATAATTCATACTAAGAAAAGTTATCCTGAATTCTAAAGCAATTAAATTCAGAAAATATTGTATTTTTAGTAAAATATAAAGTAATAATACAGTTGTTATTATGTAAATATCACTTATCATAAATTCAAACCATTTTTAGTTTCAGTATGCTCAGAACAGAAATTTAACAAAATCTTAACTTATCTATTCGTGTTCCATTCTTGTGTACATATCACTGTGAACTATTTTAACATTGATGTGGACTTTTTGTAACGTTTTCAAGCGGCAGCATTTCCAGCGTCCTGGAGAGAGCGCTGCATTCCTAGAGGTGCGCTCCGCTTGGATGTCTTTGGCTGTGGAGGAGGGCATTCGGGCAGGGGTGGTTGGTGCTCCCTAACTGCGCTTCCAGCGGCTCCCTCACACTGCCACACGGAAGGGGGATGTCTCAAGATAGAGATGGACTTGGGGGCAAAGTGACTCCTGTATCATTTCCCAAGCACATCTCCCATCCTGGAAGCTCCGTGTTATTGCTCACGTCCTCCCCTTCCCCAGATGGCCTTTGGGTTTCCTTGTCACTTACCTTTACTTGTCAGTTGAAGGCCTAACCACACTTTAAAGCCCAAATGATCTGTCATCATCCTATGTGCCGGCCAATTTTTGCTGACCCAAACCAAATGATTTGAAACTCCCTTCGCGTTTCATCCATTCATGTGATATTCATCGTATAGTTACTCAGGTAGAGATGTCTACACTCTTATGACACTTTGATTTCTTTGAGGAACATGTCTTAGCTATTTCTGCATTCCCCTTCCGATCACAGTGTCTTGTACACAAAAATAAGAATGCTTCCTCACCTGTTCCAGTGTACAACTGGCTTTCACTATCTCATTCTATTCTCCTGTGTACCCTGTGATGCAGGCATAATTATTATTTCCTTGTTCTACATAAAGAACTTGAGGGAAAGACCGAGAAAGTGTTTTCGTTTGATGTCATTCCGGGTCTTCTGATTCCAAATCTGTCTCCTTCCAAGGCACATCTGTCTTCAAAACTTTTGTCAAATTAATTGACAAATTACAAAAATAAATTAATCAATTCCCAAGGGAGTCAGGGACCCTACTGCCAAGTTGATGTTACAGCCTTCCATTGCTTCTCCACAACTTTCTAGACTTGTGTACAAATCTCCGAGCTGCTCCTAGACAGCACTGGCGACCGGGAGAGCATGGGATTGCGGCCGCCATGTAGCCTCTGACACTGTCGCCTGGACCGCTCATCTCCCCTCCCCTGAAAGTGTCTGAAGGGAAAAGAGAAGAATCTTCTAGTCTAGAAGGTGCCAAATAGCAGGTGAATCCCTACCCGAGTGTAAACATGTTTCCCTTCCAATCCCAATCCCTCTCATGGGACTAAATACGTTCTTTTTTTATAGTCTGGAGAATTACCCCAGTCATCAATGGCCTATCATTCCATTGAAATAATGTGACTTGGGGATCTCAGCTGAGAACTGTGAACTAGCTGTCCAACTAGGATAGGAAGGAGCTGAGAAGAGTATGTAGGAAGACTGATACAGAAAGTTCTCACATGAGATCTACCCGCGCCCCCCTCCGCCCAGACCACCCCCCCACTCCGCCCCCACCCCTTCTTTCATGTTGAATTTGTTTGGAAATGTAGTTGTCCAGTCTCTGCCCTGGGGCCTCTGATTCATTCGGGTCCACAGAAGAGTCTTGAAATCTGCTTTTTAAGTAAACCCTCAGGCTATTCTAATAAAAATGATTCATAGATCACAATTTGAACAAAAGAGATACAGTGTGCCTCCGTGAGTCTGGCCTGTGGGCCATTTGTGTGATCCTGCTACCCTGCTGTTTCCTCCCAAGACCCTTTTATAGATGATGATCTTATTAACTCTCATCAGCGCCCTTCAAGTTCACCATGCGTTTGGCTGGGGCCCATCAGAATTTATGGTGCAGCATCTGTTAAGAATTCCCGTTTCATTTATTTTATCATCAGTGAAATTGAGGCCTCAGAGCCTGGGTGGAGGCAGGTTGGAAACAAATCAAAACAAAATAATTGACTGAGAATTGACCTACTAATTAGAAGCATTGTTCAGAAAGCTTCTAGGAGTCTGAAGAGTGGCGTAGCAGGTGCTTTCGTATCCATGCTTTAGATGAGCAAACTAAGGAAGGAGAATTTCCTTGCCAGAGGGCATGGAGTGAAGAATCCTCAAAGAGTAAGCCGGTCTTCTCCACCCCGAGTCTTCAGACACCTCTAGCTTTCTACTAGAGGAATTTTGCATTGAATGTCACATGCCTATAAAGTTTACCGAATTGCTCTCAAGGAATGTTGACCTCGAATTCTTGAATATTTTTTCTTTAGAAAGTAACTGATTTACTTAGTTGGATATTCTAAAAATGTAAATTTGCTCACATCTAATTAGTCTGTGCATGATTCATTGTCATTGTGAATTCCCATAAAAATACTGGCTAATGTTATAAAATATGTTATATGGAATATACATGTAGGTAACCATAAGTTTATGATTTTAAAACTGCTAATATTGTTAACTAGTCAGTTTAACAGTTTGTGAATTGGGCAAACTTGACATTAAGACTAATATCCCAAACTGTAATTTCTCCAAGAAATATGTTTCATGATGCTCTGGTTTTCAAGTTAGGACCAAAACCCTGTTCAAGATCATCCGGGTAAATAGCAGACCCATTTCCCATCATCACTTGCGTTTGTGCATATATAAACTTCGCTTCTCAAATGCAGTGTCCAGGTGGCAGGAACCAAAACTGACAAAAAAAAAAAAAGCCTTTGCTACTCAAGGGTGGCACGACATATTTGTGCACGTCATTGTTGGAGAAAGTTGTGTTTATAGTCAAGAAGAGGAATCTAAATTAGGAACACACTAAGATTTCCTCTTTTTTTTTCTGGTATGACATATGACAGAAGAAACATGTTTTTAATTTTAGAACCTCTCTTTGTTGAAATAAGTTGCGACAACATCACATTCATAGCCAACTCAATTCCATGTTCACTTTCTGGAAGGGAACTTCTATTTGTTTTGATATTGACACTGCCAGGAACGTTTTTTTGTTTTTTTTTTAATTTTTCTTTTTAAAAATGTTATTTATTTATTTTTAGAGAGAGTGGAAGGAGGGCGAAAGAGAGGGAGAGAAACATCCATGTGTGGTTGCCTCTCATGTGCCCCCTACTGGGGACCTGGCCTGCAACCCAGGCACGTGCCCTGACTGGGAATCAAACCCGCGACCCTTTCGTTTGCATTCTGGCACTCAATCCACTGAGCCACACCAGCCAGGCAGTTAAAGAAGAGATCCTGGCTTTGCATAACTTTGTAAAGGAAAATAAGAAAGATCCAGTCTAAACTAAAGACTTATTTGTGGTGCCTATTGTAAATATAGAAAAAGAATAATTGATCTGGAAAATTCGTGTAAATGTTTCAAATATGAATCTCATTGATCTGCTTATTAGTTAAGTACTGAAACTGAGCGAGGAGAACCATGAAGCATTTTACTAAGAAATATACATATCAGAAACAAAAAAAATCTTTCCAAGTAAATTCTTATTATGTATTGCTTTCAGCAATATTATGTGTTTTAAAAATAAAAATACATTGTAAAGGAATGTAAAAGTGACTGATAGAGCTTAATAACCCCAATTCATAAAGTTTAATTTAAACTCAGAGTGTAAACTCATTGAGTCTAACTTAGTTCCAAATGGGGTACCTGAAATTTAAAGAAGAAATTGTAATAATTTTTGATACATTCTCCCTTGGGTCCATATATTTTGTTGTTTTCCCCCCAAAAAGTTAAGTTAAAACAATTTTTAAAGGCTTCTGAATATTTTAATTAGAGCTCTATCTTTGACTTCTTCCCCCATCTCCCATTTTCACTACAATATGAACTAGGTCAACCAGGGATGTTTGGCAGCCGGTGGGACTGTGGATTCATTGTGTGGTTTCATGGTTTCTTTAAAAAAAGTTTTGTGACCAAACCAAACCAAACCAAATCAAAACTGTGGTCCTCCAGGGTTTGCGGCTTGCCTGAAATCTGAACAGGAAATGGGGATTGGTGAGGCAGTCACGTGAGGAGGTGTCCTAAAGGCTTCATTACCTCCGGCAAGTGAAGCCAGAAAGCTCAGTCAAGAAAGGGCAGACAGATCCATTTGCGAGACTAGTAAGAGACTACATTTGGGAGGAAGGAGGTGGAGGGGCAAACTAAGATGCAAAGAGAACTGAGCCAGTTCCGTTGTTGTCCCCAGTAAATCAAATTGAGCTGCCTAGGGACTCAAATCTCTGGTTCAGCTTCCCTGCCACCTTGATGAATTTGCCGGTGTACATCATTGAGCTCCCAGGTTTTCTTTATTGCCTGTATTCTCCAGAGAATTCATTTCCTAAGCTGTGTGCTTGTTTGTCGTAGGAAAAATGTTAAAATATTACTTCCATCAGACACTTAGCAATTTGATTCTCCTTTCTTCTTATTTGAGGCAGATATATTTTCTTTCTTGGGTTTCACCACTGATCATTTCTATGATTTTACAGAAATGATTTTGATCTTGCCTCTTTTTTCCCCCACCATAGCATGCATCACCCAAGCTCAGATGTTGTGGTTGAAACAACACAGTAAATGTGAGAAGAGTTACCCTTTTGGAATTCCCGGAAGTTATTATACACTAAGTTGCTATGAAGTAAGCCTTAGGTTCACATTTATTTCTACTATGCTATCTCAGGTTTGTTTCCATTTGAGTATGACCTTGCAGATTTAGATTTTGTGGAAGAGAGAAAGAGAGATGGAGGGCGGGGGAGAGAGAGAGAGAGAGAGAGAGAGAGAGAGAAAACACAGGAGGTTCTAAGCATTATACTTTGGCCAACAGAAATGTTCCCCAACCAGCAGCAGACCTGAAAAAAATTAGGTCCACTTTTCTCCATTTTCTAGAAGTCATTGGCGGACAGCTTTCACTAGGCCAATAGGTTTCCAGTTCACCACAGCAACCTTCAACCTGCTTAGTTTTACCTGCCCGATAGTTGGGAACTATTTGGCTTTGCAACCCCCATTTTAGACGCTAAAGGAACTAAACTTGTGGCTAACTTTAGCTGTGAAAGATTAAAGTGGGAAATAGAACCAACATCTACCCCGAGGCTGCTAGTTAAGTAAACGGGAGAATGTTGGTATAGTTAAATAAACAAAGAAGACAGGTCAAGGAACTTACAGAGTTGAACTGCAGCATAATGATCAAAATATAAGTTTGATTTTGGACTCATATAGCAAGAGCTCTTGTATTTTAGATAACCCCCATCTCTGTATCTTGTTGCCTATGGGACATACTACAAAGATTATTCCAGAAGCGTCCACTCATCTTTGCCCTCTCTTTCCATACCCCCCCACCTGCACATCCCCCACCAGTAGTTCCAGGGTCCTACTTCTCTAAGTTCTAAGCCAACTGCCATGAGCTCCTTTAACATTATAAGCCCTACCTACATGAACCTGATATCGCTCTTCTTTTCTGCAAATAAACATTTCCCCTTATTGTTACCCATCAACTCCTCCATCTGTCCTGTCTCAGAGAGTAAGTACCTCTTCCTCGTCCAAGGGCTACAGCTGTGTCCCAGAGCTCTTGATTGTGTCACAACAATAAATAGGTGAGGTAATGTCAGAAAAGCACCAGGACTATGTAGAGGAGCTATTGTTCTGTCGTGCAGTTAAACAGGACTAGGTTCTTCTCTGAGCACTCACCGCTTAGATGATCATGTCCGGCATTGCCTGTTTCTTTTTCTCTCTCTTTAATATGGAACCCTAGCCAACGACAGCAAAAAAAAAAAAAAAAAAAAAAAAAAAAAAAATTAACATCTCTCCTATTTGTGATCCTTAACTCATTCTTGGGTTCCTGTTAAAGTTGATTCTCAGATCTAAGACCTCTGGCACAAGATTCACCATCTCCTATGCTCAACTCACCCAGTGGAAGTTCCCAGACTTGAAAAGGACAAAGATAGTTCTTCCAGACTACACAGTCACTTCAGGAAGCATAAAAGTACAGCCCTTGAAGGAAGGCCTGGTGAGGTCTGGTACTGAATCCAGACTTCGCCACGTATTGACTGTGTGACCGTGGACTTTGATGCCTCGCCTTCGGTGTGAAGGTTGAAGAAAGCCAGGGCTGGGAAGAGGAGATGATGAGAACGCTGCTGGTACATTTAAGAGGGTATCAGATATCTAAGGAATCATGAAAAGTAATATTTTAATGCAGTATTTTAAATAATCAAGATTAACACAAAAACCCATGATGAACAAAATATATGGAATTGAAATAAAGGTGGTGTCAGCATTGTATGCCTACCACTCAAAGTCAAATCTTCTTCCATCCATGGATCTTGAGAATGTCATAGTAAGTCAAGAACCATATGATTTCACTCATATGTGGGATCGAGATCTGCCTGGAAAGAGTCCAGCCATTGTTAATAGAACAAGAATGGTCTGTGCAACATCGCTGTAGCCTGGCAGCCAAGGAGAGTGGACTGGAATGCACATGCGTGAACAATGATGACTTCACTGTACCAGTCAGTGGGGGCAGTAGATGCTTTTGAGTGAGCATGTGTGCTGTGTGGCCATCACATTCAAAATGCCTGAGCAAGTAGAGCAATGAATCTGCATCAAATTTTGGGTTAAGTTTGAACATTCCTTTGGAAACCATTGAGATGATTCAGAAGGCCGCAGCTATGGGCAACTGGTGATTGGCAGCTTCATCACAACAACACGCCCACTCATGCATCATATCTCTTGCAGTTTTTTTGCAAAACATCAAATCACCCAGGTGACTCAGCACCGCCTACAGCCCAGATTTGGTGCCCTGCGACTTCTGGCTTTTCCCCAAACTAAAATCACCTTTGAAAGGGACGAGATTTCAGGTCCTTGATAAGATTCAGGAAAATGTGACAAGGCAGCTGATGGCATTTGGGAGAACTGTGTGAGTCCCGAGGTGTCTCCTTTGAAGGGGACTGAGGAGTCCTTGTCCTATGTACACTGTTTCTTGTATCTATATCTTCTTCAATACATGTATCTGGTTTTCATATCACATGGCTGCATGCCTTCTGGACAGACATCATAAAACTGAAAGCAACAAATCACCAAACAAATACAAACTCAGAGACACAGACAATGATGATCTTATCTTTACTTAAAATTTGGATGGTTTTATTCACCATGGATTTTTTTCACATCGATGTGGGGTTTTGTTTGATGTTTTAAAATTTTTCTTTTAGCATTTCTCTGGAGTATTATGTATCGTAATTACCAAGTTATTTTTGCTCGCATTACAATCTGGGGTTTAAGAAATGGCCTTACGTGCCTCATCCTAGGCCGGCGCTGCCCTTGCCTGAGCACTGTTATGATAGATTTGTTTCCACGGGCCGGTGGCTACTCCTAATAGAAGAATAGAGAGTTGACGATTCAGGTAAGAGAAACGTTATTTTATTTTACCAGGGAACCAAGTTGAGCATTAGTTCCAGTCCTGTTTTCACGAGTGTGTCTCCGCACACGCCTCGCTGCGGGGTGCCCGTCTGGACGCCTGTCTAGGCAGGCGAGTAAAACAAATACTTAATTCAGTGACTCCATCCAACTCACTGCTTCAAGTCAACTGCTTGCCTAAAATATTTAGGCTATTCAGTCAACATTTTTGAACGGGTGATGGTTTGCCATACAATCTAGGCACTAAGAAAAACAGGGCTTTATCTACGAGGCACAAGAATTATGAGAGATGACAACCTCATGACTGGAAGAAACAGTTTTATTTTTAACTCCGCATGGTCCTTAGTTCAGACAGAAAGTCCAGCTGGAGAGAGCATGGACCAGGTATTGGCAACGTTTCTCCTTTGTTGATAGAGAGACAGTTTGCCGGTTGATGGGGAAGACGTTGTACCCTTCAAGGTCATTTAGTCAGCAGTGGTGTGTCTAATTACACAGAATGCAGAAAAATAAGATTCAGAAAAGGCTTTCTGTGTTGTATCTGTCAAGTAGTATGAGTGATAATGGAAGTAGTTAACTTTCACGATTGTTCTAGTCTTGCAGATTCTCAGCATCAATTCACAGGCAGCCGAAGCCGGGTGGGTGGGGGGTGGGGCGTGGGAGGCACACGTGGGACCAACCCGATTCCCTCATTAGCTCCTGCTTGAAATGCCTCTACAAACTATGTGCGATGCAACGGATCTGTCTGAATATACCGGAACCCAAGCACATCTTTTGTTAATATTAAGAAATACTGCTGGGTTTTCTTCGATCCTAATACATCTATTGAAATATTCCAGCCACAATTAAAGCTAGAGAAGACAACAAGAGAAAGGAAAGAATAAGCTAATTTCTCATTAGTTCAGGGTCAATTACATCTTGGATCGAAAGGTGCCAAAATCCTCAGGGGCCCAGAGGGTGTAATTGGACTCCTTTCTGGAGTAAGCCAGTTCTGAGTGGCAATGCTGACGTAGGTGCCTGGTCCTGGCAGTCAGAATGTCTCAGACTGGAGAGTGGACGGTGAACATTTGCACTTGGCTTCGTTATTTCCTTGGTGCTCAAGCAAAATCAATAATGCTAAGCCTTAAATTTGAAAACTGAGAAGTGATTGGCAGTGCCACTGGAGAGTCCGCCTCTGAAAGATTATCGCAGGGCAGGAATTACTATATATGCCAGAAAAGAAATTGACCTGAATATTTCTCCGGAGATTAGTTTGAATCAGACATTTTAGCATTGGGAGGAATCTTAGAAATCAGACAATTCAAACAGCTTGCATGCTACAGATAATGAAACTTGCTGAAGTTCAGCCAACCACTTAGAATAGAACTCAGATATATAGACCACTTTCTCCAATGTTCTTTCCAATACTTAATTCTGCCTATTTATAGGGAATGTTCTTTGCTAAGTTGAATATAGATAAGTATATCATGGAATATTTTTCACAAAAAGTAAAACAAATATTTGCATACATTTTAGATAAAGAGAGTCTGAATATTTCTGTTATAGACATGCTGGTTCTATATTGAAATCATACTTAGTGATTTAAAAAGTTTCCAAATATTGAAATATTGTGTGATTCAACTTGGTAATATGTAGGTATTTAAGCTAGATATGCCAGGTCTCTCCTGTACACACTGTTTCCTGCCCAAATCAGAGTCGGCTTTGGTTAATTCCATGCCTACAGAGTGTGGAGCACTAAATTCAGTACGGTGATGATTAATATCCAAAGGGAGCAAGGAATTCAATATCGTATTGTATGCCGGTGATGGCATCAGTATACATTCTACTAATGTACTCATTCACATGGGTGTGTGACCTGACCTACACATACATGATTACACACATCACCTAACACCCTCAGTTTTGGAGCACCTGTATTGGGGCTAATAAATTAAGAAGTGAACGTGTGAAACAGAATTGTCGGTACCAAATTATCTTCTTCAGGAAGACACCTTAAAGATCCTCTGTATAGAACACAGTTCCACCAACAGAATGTTGTTGTCGGTGGACAATATGTATTTTGGCCCTTTTATTAAAACAAGGTATATGGAGGGGGTGGGGGGGAGGGGAAAGGAAACAGACAACTGTAATTGAACAACAGTAAAGTAATTAAAAAAAAACAACCAAAAAAAAACAAGGTATATTTGTCCTTTGCTGGAGTTTCCTCAACTTTCTGAAACTTTTTCACAAAACCTTGATGTATTAATTAATTTAGTTTTAGAAGGACAATATCATGGACATAACACCACCAAGCATTCCACTGAAAGCACTTCAATGTCTAGGAAAATCTGATAAACATCTTCCTTTGTCCATCTGCGACTTGAAGCTTCCAAAGACGACGAGAGGTTTCCAATGAAACTGTAAGAGCACCGAGATCAGAAAAGTTGACGTGATGGCCAGGAACCAGCAGGAGGAGTGGAGTGACTGAATCATACAGTGATCACACATTTACCTTTATTTTTTATTTTTTCAATTGCCAAACCATTTTCCAAACTGGCTGCACCATTTTACATTTGCAGCAGCCGCAACAGTTCCTATTTCAACACGTACTTGCCAACACTTGATATGGTCAGCATTTGAAGTTTTAGCCATTCTAATAGGTATACAGTGGTATCATTGTGATTTGAATTTGTTTCCTTGATGACTAATGATGTTGAGAATCTTTTTATGTGCTTATTTGCCATTTTCATATATTTTTAGTGAAGTGGTGATTTAAATCTTTTGCCCATGTGTTGGGTTGTATTCTTCATGAATTGTGAATTATTAGGATATAGTCTGGATACAAGTCTTTTATCTGATATGTGCTCTGCAAATGTTCCCTCCTAGTCTGTGGCTTATAATAATTATTATTATATTTAAAATAATACTTACTAATACTTACTTGTAAGTATAATATGCTATTATGTGTAATACATTACACAGACTTTTTTAAAATTTAAATCATCACTTATCTCTTAAAATGATTCAAATAATAAGAAAAAAGTCATATATTTACTTATTTCATTACCATTTCTAGTGCTGTACATTTTTGTATAGATGCATATCTCCACCTAGTGTCATTTCCCTTCTGGAAAATTCTTAAAGAAAATCCTTAATTTTCTTTAACATTTCTTACAGTGTGGGTCTGTGGTGAATTCTTTCAATTATACACTTGTATATCTAAAGAAGTCTTTATTTTTAGTTCTGAAAAACCGTTTTGCTGGGTATAGAATTCTAGGTTGATGGATTTTTCTTCTTTCAGTTCTTTAAAGGGGCTCCTCCACTATCCTGTCATTTGTGTTCTTTCCAAAGAGAAATATGCTGTCATCCTGTAGTTCTCGATTAGTTTTATCACTCGTGTCAGTTCTTAGTTGGTTTCAACTGATTGCTGCTTTTCTTCATTGTGGTTTATATTTTCTCACTCCTCTGCATGCCTAGTAGTTGATTGGCTGCCAGACTGTAAATTTTACTTTGTTGAGCCCTGGATAACTCTGTAAGCCTTTAAAAATTCTCGAAATTTGTTCTGGGGAGCAGATAAATTACATGGAAGCTAATCCAATTGGAGAATTCTTTTCCTGGCCCTGTGTGTAGTTTCTTCACATGAATTACCTGATCGGTACTCAGCTGAGTCCTTGGAAGGTGACCCTGTGAAGATGTCTGGAGTTCTTTTTCTGTGCTGCTCTGTCCTCTTATAGACTCTGGTTTGAGAACTCTAGGCTTGCTCTCCCCAGACTCTCAGCTTTATTTCCTCAAATCATAATGTCCCTGAGGCTCTACCTGTGTTCCTTCTCCCTGAAGTGCAACCTAGAAACTCTGATAGTGGTAATCTGGGGCAATCAGGGATTCACATTGTTTGTTTTCCATGTCTCACAGATCATGGTGTTTTATTTCTTTGTGCTCAGTGTTTTGAAAACCATGTTTCAAATAGTTTTGTCTTGTTTCAGTTTGGTTTTAGTTTTGGTTTTGGTTTAGGTTTAGGTTTTAGGTTCAGGCAGGAACATTATTAATTCAGTCCTTTTTGTCCCTCCATTTTGGTCAGAAGTAGAGATCCTCAATTTAGTTTGTAACCTATTATTATTAAACTAGCCTATATATATATTTTGAGGAGATATTATGTATTTGTATTTCTCAGCATCTTTAACCAATAATTTAAAGCTTTATGCTAAAATCTCAAGGGAAAAATCCCCTGGTTCCAAGAAAAAACACAAAAACTCAAAGATTAAATGATTTCATGTCCATTTGTGGCTTTAATGCAAACTACTGCAAAAAAAAAAAATCTCACATGAGCATACAGAAGTCTCTTCCATTAGCTAAAGATGACTGTTCCCTGAGCCATAAAATAGTTTAGTGATACTAAGTTTATAGGGGAAACAATAAATAGAGGTAACATCTTAGTGTACTTATTTGAAATGATGATACCTAACAGTTCAAATAATGACCTCCCTAAAGCATTGCTTTTATTAATGACCCTTTTTGCAGTTGCTAATACATGGCCCACAAAACTGTCTATATCTCAAGCCTTCCTTATAGGAATTTATAAAGTACAATGAAAATATAGTCAAATTTGGGCAAATTGAAGGTGCATCTGATTTAATAATTCATATTGCTAATTTGACATTGTCATTTCATAAGTAAATGATAATTTTACATTAAAATATAGAGAGACTATACATAACTCTGGAATAAGGATTAAACAATTATATATTCAGCAACAGGGTATCCCCTATCCATGTAGAATAAAATTGTAACATATGGCAAACACCAAAAATAAATGCAGGGGCGTGTCCAGATTTGGTGGGTCCTAAAAACTTATAACTTGGGGAACACTTTTTTAAAGAACAAAATTCAAAATTATGAATATGGAACTCTTATAAAGAATAAATTAACACAGTATTCCTTAAAGGCATTCCATTACTGAAGGCCCATTCACTCATGTACAAGAGTGAGTGTGAACCACATAAATACAGCCTACCTGACCCAAACTGAATGTATCTCCAATCCCACTTCCTCTAGAGATGAAAAGTGCAAAGGGTGCCCGTGGCCAGGCCAGCACAACCCGACGAAAGGGAAAGCATGCAGCGGGTAAGCTGTAATAGGAAGATATTTGGTATTAGTCACTTGCAGCTAATACACCTTACCTTTGCAAGTGTTACAGTGCTTTAGGACTGTGTGAAAATATTGCTAGCCCCTAAAGAGTGCTGAGGTTAAACTTAATTAGCTTTTTCCTAAATTTGCCTCCATGGGAAGGAAGGGCAGAAGTACAGACTAATATGACTTAAAATTGTCACACCTCCACCTCTGTCCACATAGGTTATCTGAGAAACATCAACACTGGGTGCTCATGGGGGTCTTGCCTTTATATATACCCCTAAACACTGAAAGTTTAAAGGCCACTGGAGATGAGTTTGCATATGCCTTTTGTTTAAACCAGGAACATGAAAAAGAAAGAATGTTAGAAGAAACACGTGGGTGAGAGATAGGAGGCAGGCTAGGCCAGGCCATTTAGATATATGGTCCTGGAGCACAGAGATTCACAAAATGACCCGGGATTCCAGGTCTACCTGGGCATGCTGGCTCCGCCCACTAACTCAGTTATGGAGCTCCCCAGCAGTTGCTATGGAGACTGCCCAAGGTTCCCAAGAGTCCCCTTGACAAACGTGGGTCCTGGGAAACTCAGACAAAAGGTAGCAATCCTATCCCATACTTGGATTAATAGCTGGGCACAGAACATTTTTCCATGGTCAGCTATTCTGTTCTTGTCTAAATCAATTTGTTACGCCATTATGTTACAGAATATATTCATCAGCAATTTTTGCTAACCCACTCCTTCCCCGTTAATAAGCAGTAACAGACGGAAGTCCCTCCACCGTGAATTGAGCCCATGGAGATTTGTGTTCTCCAGTCACAAGTCTTTGCATTTTTTTTTTAGCACACTGCAATGGATGTAAAGAGATGTTGAATTAAAAAGAAACGTATCTGTACACGCACACATACGCACACACCACAACCCCGTCGCTCTCCAAATGTCTACATAGTGAATCCTAAAGGGAAAGCCCTGCATCAGATATAAATAACTTCCTCTAGAGACACTAGAAATCCCAGGACACTTCTCCAGTCTCCTGTCTCTTGGTGTCTTTCCCACAGAGAAATATTAAACTAGTGGCATGGATTACACCTACAGTGAAAGGTGAAACCGAACACCGAGGCAGCCCCCGGGGGATTAGGTTTTGCTTTCCGACACCACCTGTTGGAGGAAGAATCCTGATCTCTGGAGCACACACTGACTGCGTCTTGGGGGCGGGGCCGCTTCCAAAGCGTACGAGTGGCCCGGTCATTTTTCAATTTCAGTCACTTCATTAGGTTGACAAGGTAAAAGGACATCCAATGCCACAACTGTAGATTTGTTGAGCTGAGGTCATGTAGTTTACCAAAAAAAAAAAATTGGGGCTTTAGGATCATCCGTTTATATTGACCATCGTTCTGCATTTCTGGGTCAGCAACTTGTAAACCACCGCGTCACCTCGCCTCTCAATAGCCAGCGTCGCCCCAAATATATTCTTCCTCCAAAAAGTTTTGTTTTTTCTCCTTTCTGTATAGAATCTTTGGATTAACAAGAAGAAGCATAGTACTGCATTTAATATTCACAGAGTAGCTTGCCATATATTTAATTAGTCTATTTTTCAGTCATTTGACATTTTATTAAAACCAGAACTCACGCGACAAGGTGGAGAGGGAAGAACGTAACTTCTGGGTTTAGACAACAATCGTTCCCAGCAAGGGACCACAACTTAGACATTCTGTGATGTTGGATGAGTTTCTTATTCTTTCTAAATACCGGTTATTATTGCTCTAAAGGAAGATAAGAAAACCTATTTTGAAGATTTGCTGGGAAGACTAAGTAGGTGACATAATCTATGTATCTGATAAATAATAGGTACATAATATATACTTACATTTCCTATAGCAGTTTTTTTTTTAAGTGCAGCATTATTTTATGTGATTGATGAGAAAAATCCTCATTTTTCAGCAAGTGCCTCAAAGAAATCTTTCAGTGAAAACTTATCAGGACTTTAAAATGATTGACTCTGAGAAATTTTTATTTTATTATTATTAAAAGAGCTATGTAATGTGAAATACTTCTATATGGAACCGAAGGTCTTATTCTTTTTACAACTGCATTCTCCATTTCCATTCCTGCCCGGGCCTGTTAGGGTGACAAAATGTAATGGAAATCAATCGGAAAATTGGAATTGTGCACATTTGACTTGGCTTGGCTTTGTTCAGCCTCACCACATATAATCTTTCAAGTCTTTTAACTCCATTGTGGGTAATCGTTCTCCCAAATAACAGCCCTTGGCTTCTGCCTTCAGTTAATCCACAGTGTTTGCTGAAGACCTCAGTGAGCCTCCACCGCATGGGGTCTGTAAGAAACGGTCTGGGGTCCGGAAGTGAAAAACAAACAATGGCAAATTATATAGTAATTACTGGTTCACAATCCACGCACAGAACGTGTCTCTTCCTTCTTGGCCTCTCCTCAAAAGAGATGTTTTCTACATTCCAAGAACTTGGTATTTAGGGAGGTAAGATTAATACACAAGAATCAATTAACAAGCAATTGGTGATTACCTACTTGTAAAATAAGCCATGTGACCAAAATTTTCCTAAGTAGTTGGCCAGGGATGGGATATATCAGTAAGGTCAGGTTACCAGGAAATACATGATGGAAGTGTCCGGATTTAAATGGACGGACAACAGTGGGGTGATAGCCAGAGGGGAAGAGGGGCAGGGGAGTAGGCGGAGGTAGGCAAAGCAGGGGACGGGGACAGAAAGAGCCTTTGCTGGGAGCACTGTGTGCACCATGCAGTATGCAGATGGTATTTTATTGAGTTGTACAGTTGAAACATATATGGTTTTGCAAACCAATGTCACCCCAATAAATTCAATTTAAAAAAAGGTAAAGAAAAAATAGAGGCTGGGGAATAGGGAAAGGTTATTACTTACAGGGGACTAAATCATCAGCTATGTGAAAAGAGCCAGATGATTATTTTGGGTTCAAGAAGTTACAGATAGAGACATTGGTTTTCGCTCGGTGGAGAAGGCTTGAATGCAAAGCGTGGCTTTATTTTATTTTATTTTATTCTATAGGCCAATCTAGTGCCAGTTTGTGGGGGTGGGGTGGGAAGGAGCAGCAGGAGGATGGGGGATGAATTGGAAGAAGAGTTTCAAGAAGAATAGTAAACACAGTAATATCATATAGAAATTTTATTTTTCAAGGGTCTACCTCTTTAACGTTCTCCATTAACTTACCCGCTATTTTTTCACATAAATATTTTATTTGACTATCCTTTTCATTCAGTTTACTGCAAGTCATTATGTTTTTTGACCACCTATTATGTGCTAAACACCATTCTAGAGAAACAAAGACAAGCAAGAATCAACCGCCAGTCTCAGGGAGCTTATGGTTTAGCTCAGAAGGAGTTCCCGAGACAGTTCCTGGCAGTCCAAAAGGTCATGGTCGTCCTAAGAAGTTATTTGTCTTTTCAACCATACTGACATTGGCACTCACAGTGCAGAGCAGTGGTGGGTAAAACTGCTGGTGTCTCTGCTCTACTGAGTTGGGGCAGAGGCTGCAAACTACTGGGAGTCGTATGCTGCCATGCACTCACTGAAAAAAATTGTCCATTTCACATAAGACTATTCTTGATACAGTGGTACAAACTGCTAATTTTAGTAAATCTCAGACACAGGAAGTGTTCCTGAAGTACACTGAAACACGTGTTTCAAGGTAAAGCACGCGCACGGCTGCGGTGAACACCACTGAGCGCCATTAAACGCCACGTGTGTGGAACACGTTCATACAAGACACGAGGCAAACGAGGGTCAGTCCAATGTCAGCATTTAGAAGAAAATTCTCGAAGTTTAACGAAATCACCTATCATTGCAAGGAAAGCAACAGACAGTGTTTATTGCCAGTGAGATAAATTTGAGCTTTCAACCAAATAGTAGAAGTTTGGAAAATTCTATGTACCCCCACTTCCTTGACAGAGTTTCACAGGCTTTCCCAATGAGATTGCTGGTGACATAGTGGCTGATTTTTTTCACATTGGATAATAAATGTGTCCACATTTTGAAGATCTGAGCAATTCAGTATGCCAATGGGTGGTATTCATAAAATCACACGTGAGTAAAAGATCATTCAAAGTAACAGCAGACCAATAAATTTCTATTTTAATTTTATTTCTAAATCACAGTGGACATACAATATCATACTAGACCCAGGGGTACAACAGATGATACGACACTTACATGCCTATGAAGTGATCACCTTGGTCAATCTAGTGTCCATCTGACACCACACATACTTTTTGCAATATTATCAGCTATATCCCCTGTGCTGTACTTTACATCCCTGTGGCTTTTTTTATAACTGGCAATTTGTACTTAATCCCTGTCGTCATATTCATCCATTCCTGAGCCTCCCCCCCAGCTGGCCACCACCCAGGTGTTCTCTATATCTGTGAGCTCGTTTCTAGTTTGTTTGTTTATTGATTACATATATAAGTGAAACCTTACGGTATTTGTCTTTCTCTGTCTGATTTATTTCATTTAAGAACATACTCTCTAGATCCATCTCTGTTCTAGCAACTGGCAAGATTTCATTATTTTAACAACTGAGTGCTATTCTATTGCATATATGCGACATTTCTTTTTTATCCATTTATGTATCAATAGACACTTAGGTTGCTACCATATCTTGGTTATTGTAAATAATACTGCATTGAACATAGGGTATATGTCTTTTTTTTATTAATCTTTTAGATTTCTTTAGCTATCTACCCAGAAGTGGGATTGCTGGATGATAAGGTAGTTCTGTTTTTAATTTTTTGAGGAAACGACCAGCTGTTTTCCATAGTAGAAGCACCAATCTGCATGCCCACCAACAGAGCGTGAGGGTTCCCTTTTCTCCACATCCTCACCAACACTTATTTGTTGATTTATTGATGATAGCCATTCTGACAAGTGTAAGGTGATATGTCATTGTGGCTTTAATTTGCACTTCCCTGATGATTAGTGATGTTGAGCATCTTTTTGTATATCTATCGGATATCTGCATGTCCTCTTTGGAGAAATGTCTATTCAGGTCTTCTTCCTATTTATTATTTGGATTGTTTGTTATTTTGGTATTAAGTCATATGGGTTCTTTAAGTATTATGGATATTAACCCCTTATTGGATGCGTCAGTGGCAAATAACTTCTTCCATTTAGTAGGATGCCTATTCATTTTGTTGATGGTTTTGTTCACTGTGCAAAAACTGTTTAGTGTGATATAATCCCATTTGTTTATTTTTTCTTTTGTTTCACTAGTCTGAGGAGACATAATAAAAAATATTGCTAAGAGCAATATCAAAGAGTTGACTGCCTGTGTTTTCTTATAGGGAGTTTTATGGCTTCAGGTCTTATGTCTTTAATCTATTTTGACTTTGTTTTTGTATGTGGCATAAGAAAGTGGTCTCATTTTACTTTCTGCAAGTATCTGTTCAGCATTCCCAAACTGTTTATTGAAGGAACTGTCTTTGCCCAATTGTATGTTCTTGCCTGCTTATTCATAGATTAATTGGCCATATACGTATGGGTTTATTTCTGGGCCTCTATTTTGTTCCATTGATTAATGTGTCTGTTTTCATGCTAGTACCATGCTGTTTTGACTATTATTGTCTTGTATCATAGTCTTATACCTGGTAGCTTGATACCTCTTTTTTCTCAAGATTACTGTGGTTATTCAGAGTCTTTTGTGGTTCCATATATATTTTATGATTATTTTTTCTAGTTCTATGAAAAATCCTCTTGGAATTTTGGTAGGGATTGCATTGAATCTGTAGATTGCTTTGGGTAATATGAAGATTTTAATGATGCTAATTATTCTAATCTATTATTCCAATGTTTTTCCATTTACTTATATCCTCTTCTATGTCTTTCTTCAATGACTTAGAATTTCCGAATACAGGTCTTTTCCCTCTTTCGTTACATTTATTCCTAGGTATTTTATTCTTTTTGTTGCATTTGTAAATGGGATTGTTTTCCCAATTTCTCTTTCTGGTAATTTGTTATTGGTGCATAAAAATGCATCTGACAACTCAGCTACATAGAACACCATTATGAATTTGTCTTTCTTCCACAACTTTTAAAATTTTTCTTGTGTTAATGTTATTTTCATTTTCTTTCTATTTGCTGCTTTCTAAGTTCGAAACTTTCCATTAGTTGCACAATCTCTATTGATATTTTAACCACATTAGGTATCTCTGATTTTCCTCTCCCTGATGTAGCGTCTCTGAGCACCCTGGCCTGCTCTGTGGGGGGAGACTCCTCCCCGGCCAGCACCCCGGCCAGCCCCCTGCTGCACGGCAGCCACCGTTGGGATCTGTCCCCCAAGCACAGCTCGCCACACCCTGCCTCTGTGTCTCAGCCTGTGTCTTTTGCTTTCCTAGCTTCTTCCTTAGTTTGATGCAGCGCACTCTGGTAGCTTTGCCCGAGGAAGTACACGAGAGATTAAATTTCCTAGATTGTGTCTGAAAATAGAGGTATTAAGGAATTACAAATTAATAAATAGATTTATTCATTTGAAAGAGAATTTCAGTTTGAAAATCATTTCACCACCGGACTGTGAAGCCCTTCCTCTGATCTCCTTTCAGTAGAGTTGTTGAGAAGTCCCGATACTGTCTTTACCCTTGGTTCTTTGTGTAAAAACAATTCTTATTTGTTTATTTGTGTTTCCTTGCTGTAAGAATTTGGAATTTTTTACCCTTTCTACTTTTAAAAATTCTTAACAATATGCTTTAGGGATGTATTCTTCATTCATTATGTTAAATATTGGTGAATTCCAATGTGCATAAACATTTTCTTCAGATGGTTTCCTTCCTTCTACTCTTTCGATAACTCTTTTCCCCGATATTACACCTCTTGGGTTGGTCCTTTTGTTTATTTATTTATTTCTCATTTGTTTTCTAACTTTTGTTATTTTGTTTTCAATTTGTGAAGAGTCCTTTAGCATTATCTTCCCATTTTTACTCTTTTCCTTTTTTGCTACAGTGCTTTTAATTTCCAAGAGCTGTCTTTCATTTTCTGAAGAGTCCTTTCTTGGTGGAGTCTTTCCCCCAGAGATGCAGCATTTCTCTTATCTGAGGATTTTGAAGTTTCTTGTCCCTGAATGGTTCTTCCTTTCCTCTGAATCATTTTGCCCATCTGTCGGCTTGGTTGGGACTCTGTCTTTAATGTCAGAGGCTTTCCTCAAATGCTGGGCAGTTCGTAGTACATATTTAAAATCAAGCACTAAAAAGATTGATTTACAGCACAATCCCCATAAGTAGGCTTGTTGATTCTAGAATATATGGCCATGTGTTCTAATTTAGTTCTTTATTTGTGGAGACCCCAAAACCAGCATCTTTAGGCCTTTTTAAAATCTCCAGTGAGTTGGCAGATTCCCTAGGAAAGGCTCTTCTGTCCTGGCTGGGGGAGAAATGCCCCCGGTACCTCTCACAGTTCAGGGGCTGGAGTGGGGAAGGGGCCTGGAGATTTCTGTATTCAAACGTTCACTCAAACACTCTCTTTATAGCTCGTGTCCTCACTTTTAAGTGGTGTCCTGTAACCCGGAGGCCACCTGCTTTGACCATCTCTATAGAATGCATGTGCATATGTGTGCGTGTGCATGTTAAAACATAAATACATATCACACTCTGGGAAGGACGATCTCTATATGGAGATGTAAAGGTGCCAGAAGCCTGATTCCTTCCTAAATGGACCCTCAATCTACTTCCTATTTTTAGGCCCAAATTCACCCCTATTGGCAAGATTCCCTATGCATTCAACTGCTTTTAACTGCTTCCCTGCTGGCTTTCAGCCCTCAGAGAATTGCCAGCCTGGACCTGGCAGCCTACAACATGTCGTTGTAATCATCTCTTCTCTGATTTGGATTTATACCCATTTTGGTTCACATCTCTTTTTTCAACCTAATACCTTTCTCCTTTTCTTAATATCTTAACTGTCATTTAAGTGGCTTTCTGGGAAGCAGTGGCAGATTTTGTACATGTTCAATTTGTTGTCTTTCAATAAAGGTCCTCTTTAAGATTTCCAGGAATTATCAAATATTTTCTATCCCAGCATTCACAAGGAATAAGAAGAAGTTAAAAGATTTTATTAAAATTTGACCTGATTTTTAACATTAGCTGAATATTTATTTAATTTTCAAGCATCAAACATAACTTAAATGAAGATATTATCTAAAGCCACATATGGATAATAGAATCTAATGACAAAAATGAAGTCGATTAATAAATCATAGCTAAAGTTAATCTTTCATTATTTGTAACAAGATTTTATTGGATATACACATTAGGATATGCTCCAGTAGAAGGAGGTGTCACAAAGCTAATTTTTATCACACCCTAGAAGAACAAATAAGAACAAATAAGGGAAAGGAAGACCCAAAGGCTATTAAATTGAAAGTGACTAAAGTATCCTGGCAATTAAAGTCTATCTACTTTGATGAAGTTGTGAAGTCACTGTAACTTTTGCATCTATTTTAAACACTTTTTTCTCCAAGGATACCAGGGGTAAGTAGTTAATGAATAAAATACTTTAAATATCTTCCCAGTATAAGTTTTGAAAACTCTCAAATCATTAAAGGGCCATTTTATACTTATCTATTGATCCTTTAATCAACTCCCTCTTAATATATCAGCGGCATCCAAAACATAGGTGATGTCAACATTCCCTGGGCTACACACTCAATTCTAGTTCATGGACAACGTTCATTTCCATCCTCCAAGGCAGTAGGTGGGGCATACCAAACACTGCTACTGTTTCATCTTACGTGATTCAGCTGTGATTTATCTTGGTCCTAAACATCTTTATTTATTTTTTTTACAAATACTTAAATTATTTATACCACTTTGTGAACCAACACTTACTCATCTTCACTGTCCATACTCATAGATAATTCTAATACTTCCTAGCCTTGCACTCTGTGGCAGGCCCCATGTAAGTGTTTTGCATAAGTCACTCATATCCAGTCCTTTATAACGACCCATATTGAAGATGTGCAGCCGAGGCAAAAAGAGGCCAGGACCTGAACCCAGTTCCGTTCTGCCCCCAAATTCTGCATTTTTTAACATTGCAAAATATGACCTCCCAGTATATGATCACAATTCCTAACCTATGATTGATTCTTGTCATTAACATAACTCAGGTGGAGGAAGGGGGACAAGATATGCCAGCTCAAATTCCAAAATGAAGAAAAAACATGCTGTGATTATTGGGATGAGATATGACTGTTAAGAGTGTGTGAAATCCACTGTGCAAATTGTGAAACTTAATTCCCAGTCCTTGTGTGTGTGTGTGTGACAATATAAAAATCGCATTTTTTATAACAATTTAATGATTGCTGGTACTCTGCCTATGAAAATGTTTTTGTGCCAACATTTAGTCATGAAAATCATTGCTTACTTGGATAAGTTCAGCCAGGGTTGGGAGCTACCACTATTACAACCAAATACTGTGGACTCGACAGGAAAGAAAACCTATCACACTGCCCCTATGTCTCTGGAGGTGGCATTCTGAAATAAACTTCTGTACTTTGAGCTGATTCAACATTTGTCTGTTTAACAACTTTTCTGCCTAGGATTCATGGGCTGAAGTCTGAAAATTCTTAGGAATATACTAAAGGGTCTCCCAGAATTAAATAAGTAGAACTCAGGAACTCTGTAATATCTGAAAATTATAGAACATGGTAACTTTTTCAAAGCTTATTCAGTGATCACCTGCAGTCCTACATTTCTTTTGAAGTTAACTAGGGATTTTTAAAATCTGAATTTTGAGTTTAGCTACTGAAAGCTTCCAAATTAAAAATATGATTGTTCTGATGATAATAAATGCAAAAATCCTGAACAAAATATCAGCAAAACAAATTCAACAGCACACTAAAAGGATTATATACCATGATCATGTAGAACTCATTTCACCAAATACAAATCAATAAATGTGGTAGAACACATTAACAAAAGGAAGGATAAAAATAGATACATAAAAGGCATTTTACAAAAAAAACAACGTATTTTATGATTAAAAAATGAGCCCACTGCTAACATCATACTCAGAGGCTGAAGGCTTTTTCTCTCAGATCAGGAACAAGACAAAGTTGCCCATTTTCTTTCTTTTTTTCTAAATTTAATCTTCATTGCATTTTTCCCATTACCATTTAGTCCCCTTATACCCCCTTCCCCCGGCAATCACCACACCGTTGTGTGTGTCCATGAATCCTTTTTCATTTTTTGTTCAATCCTTCTACCCCATAACCACCCCCCGTTGTCATCCTGCTCTCCGTCGTCTCTGAGTCTGTCCCCATTTTCCTTGTTAGTTCAGTTTGTTCACTAGATTCCACATACGAGTGAAGTCATGGTACTTGTTTTTCTCCGACTGGCTTGTTTCACTTAGCATAATGTTCTCCCTGTCCATCCATACCACTGAAAAGGGTAAAATTTTCTTCTTTGTTTGGCCAAATAATATTCCATTGTGTAAATGTCCCATAGTTATTTTATCCACTCATCTACTGATGGATACTTGGGCTGCTTCCATATCTTGTAAATAATGTTGCCGTAAACATAGGGGTGCTTGTGTTCTTTAAAATTAGTGTTTGGGTTCCTTCAGATATATTCCAGCAGTGGGATAGCTGAGTTGAAAGGCAGATAGATCCATTTTTTAATTTTTTGAGGTATCTCCATACTGCTTTCCACAGTGGCTGCACCAATCTGCATTCCCACCAACAGTGAAAACGGGATCCCCTTTCTCCACATTCTCTCCAGCACTTGTCATTTGTTGATTTATTGATGACAGCCATTCTGACAGGTGTGAGATGATATCTCATTGTGGTTTTAACTTGCATTTCCCTGATGGTTACTGATGTTGAGCATCTTTTCATATGTCTTTTGGCCATCTGTATGTCCTCTTTGGAGAAGTATCTATTCAGGTCCTTCGCCCATTTTTTAATTGAAGTTTTTTTCTTTTGGTATTGAGGTTTGTAAATTCTTTATAAATTTTGCATATTAACCCCTTATCAGATGTATCAGTGAATATTTTCTCCCATTCTGTGGATTGTCTTTTTATTTTGTTGATGATTTTGTTTGCTGTGCAAAAGGTTTTTAGTTTGATATAGTCCCATTTGTTTATTTTTTCTTTTATTTCCCTTGCCTGGGGAGATATATCTAATAAAACATTGCTACAAGCAATGTCTGAGATTTTGCTACCTGTTTTCTTCTACCATTTTTATGGTTCTGGGTCTAACATTTAAGTCTTCAATCCATTTTGAATTTATTCTTATGTGTAGTGATGCCCACTTTCACCGTTCTTATTCAACACAGTACCAGAAGTCTTAGCCAGAGCAATTAGGTAAGAAAAAGAAATAAAATCTATATAAATCATTTAAAAAAGTAAAAGTGTCACTATTTGCAGATGACATGATTTTATATGA
Source organism: Micronycteris hirsuta (assembly GCA_004026765.1). Lineage (NCBI taxonomy): Eukaryota > Metazoa > Chordata > Mammalia > Chiroptera > Phyllostomidae > Micronycteris > Micronycteris hirsuta. The sequence goes on along the minus strand of PVJI01000822.1, from coordinate 178,601 downwards.
AGAAAACCCTAGAGTCCACCAAAAAACTGTTAGAACTAATAAACAAATTTACTAAAATTGCAGGATACAAAATCGATATATAAAATTTAGTTGAATTTATATACACTAACACTGAACTATCAGAAAGAGAAATTAAGAAAACAGTACAACTTACAACAGCATCAAAAAATAAAATATTTAGGAGTACATTTAACCAAGAAGGTAAAAATCAGTCCACTGAAAACGTCAGACATTGATGAAAGAAACTGAGGAAGACACGTACAAACGGGAAGATATGCCGTGCTTGTGGACTGGAAGAATTACTATTGTCACAATATATACATCATCCAAAGAAATCTGCAGATTCAGCGCAACCCTTACCAAAATTCCAATGGCATTTTTTTATAGAAATAGGAAAAACACTTTTAAAATTTGTATAGAACACAAAATACCCCAAATAGCCAAAACAATATTGATAAAGAAGAAGGCTAGAGGTATCACACTTAATTATTTCAAACTATATTATAAAGGTACAGTAATCAAAATAGTATGATATTGAATGAAAACAGACATATAGATCAATGGAACAGAATAGAGAGCCCAGAAATAAACCCTCACACATATGGTCAATTAATTTTCCAAAGAGGAGACAAGAATATCCAGTGGGGAAAGGACAGTCTCTTCAATAAATGATGTTGGTAAAACTGGATAGCCACATGAAAAGGAAAGAAACAGGACCTCTATCTTATGCCGTATATAAAAATCAAATCAAAATGGATTAGACTTGAATGTAAGACCTGCAACTAAAACTCCTGGAAGAAAACATAAAGGGTGAACTCCTTGACAACTGGCATTGGTCTTGGGAATGGTCTTCGATTTGACACCAAAAGCAGAGTCAACAAAAGCTAAAATCAAACTAGAAAGCTTCTTCACAGGGAAGTTATCATCAATAAAATGAAAAGGCAATCTATGGAATAGGAGAAAATATTTGCAAACCACATATCCAGTAAGAGGTTAATATTCAAAATACATAAGAAACTCATACAATTCAGTAGCAAAATAATAACAATAAATAATAATAATAAACCAATTAAAAAATGAACAAAGGATCTAAATAGACTTTTTTCCCAAAGAAGACATAAAGATGAGCAAGAGGTACATGAAAAGGTGTTCAACATCACTAATCATCAGCAAAATGTAAATTAAAACCACAATGAAACATCACTGTACACCTGTTAGGACATCTATTACCCAAAAGACAAAAGATAACAAGGCTTTTGAGGATGTAGAGAAAAAAATAGGAACGCAAACTGCTACAGCCACTATGGGAAACAATATGAAGTTTTCCCAAGAACTTAAAATAGAACTACCGTATGATGCAGCAATTCCACTTCTGGGCGTACAACCAAAGAAAGTAAAATTTTGTCCTGAAGAGCATCTGTAGTCCCACGTACGTTGCTACATTATTCACAATAGTTGATGGAAACAACTTAAGTGTTGTTCCACAGAGGAATGGAAAAAGAAAAATATTTATTTTCCTTAGAAAATAAGGAAATCCTGCTATTTCTGACAATATAGATGAACCCCGAGGGCATTATGCTAGTGAAATAAACAAGACAGAGAAAGACAAATACTTCCCAGTATCACTTATACGTGGAATCTTTAAAAAAAAGAAGTCAAACTCATAGAAAAAGCTCGGAGGGAAATGGGAAGAGGTTGGGTAAAGGACTCAAACTTTCCATTATAAGATGATCTCATGTATGACATGGTGACTTGGTTGGCAATAATGTCATGTATAGGTGAAATCTGTTGAGAGTAGAATTTGTGTTCTTACCAAAAATTTTTAAAAAGAACTAAAAAAGTTTTTTTTTAAAAGAAAGCCTTCTCTTTTTTATGGCTTAGTAGCATTTCATTGTGTAGATGTACCACAGCTTTTTTATCCACTCATCTACGATGGGCACTTGGGCTGCTTCCAAATCTTGGTGATTGTAAGTAACACTGCAGTGAACGTAAGGGTGCACATATTCTGTCCAATCAGGTTTCTTCGGATATATTCCCAGAACTGGAGTCACTAATTCATAAGGCAAGTCCATTTTTAATTTCTTGAGGAAACTCTATACTTTTTTCCACAGTGGCTGCACCCATCTACATTCCTACCGACAGTGCACAAGGGTTCCCTTTTTTCTACATTCTCGCCAACACTTGCATTTGTGGGTTCATTGATGATAGCCATTTTCACAGGTGTGAGGTGATAGAAGGAGAAGGTAGACACTGGATAAATGGTGATGGAAGGAGACTAGACTTGGGATGGTGAGCATTCAATACAATATACAGATGACATAAAATTTTATACTTGAAACCCATGTACTTTTATTTACCAATGTAACCCCGATAAATTCAATTTTTTTAAAAAAAGCTTTTCTGCCTTCTATTTCTTGTTCTTGATCCAGAAAGGAAAAAAAAAAAACCACATTAAATTTAAAAAAAAAAGGTCCTGTGGAACTATTTGTAAAACATTTTGAAAATTGTAAGAGATATAAAAACCAATCAGATCCAGTTTATGCTTTAAAATGAAGCTTAAATCAAATGAAAGAAAGATTGGGTGGAGAAGGGAGAAAACATGTTTATAATTATTATAATAAAAGGCACAAGACGATCAACTTTGAATGAGATGCACAGTGCAGGAGAATCACTCTGTGACCAGGCGAGAAAGCAGTCAACTCCACTCAATGTCATTGGGTTAGTCCAGACAGAGAAGATGTTTGCCTATCCTGGTACTATTTGCCTTTCATATACTGTATTCATGAAGCTATGAACCATACATGTTTTTTTTCCCTTTTGGCTAGTTTCAGTGTCTGGCATAATTTTGGTACAGAGAAGGTGATCAACCCATTTTTTTTTTGAGTTAACGAATTCATTTGAATATTTTATTCAACCTTTTATATCTTCCCCACTGTTCTTCCAGAGTCACTGAATTCTTGTTCATTGTTTCTTCTCGTCTCAGAACTGTTTCTAAAATCTAAATGAGCTAACAAGAAGGGGAACACACTCATCCAAGGACATTTAGCAGAGAGAAAGGATGTAACCCAGTAGATCTGGGCTGGTTCATTTTTACTTGGACAAGAATAGATAATGGCAGAGTCAAATAGAAGTTCAGGTGTTGGTTTATTTGTTGTTGTTTAAGTGCCCAGTAAGTTCCACTTTTTGGAAAGGAGGAGTCCAGACAGGGACTTAAAAGAGAAACAAATAGCTCAAAGCTATCAAGTAGATAGCTCAGTTTAGAGCAATTCTTCTCTCTTTAATTTGGAGCAAAATAAAGGAATTTCAAAATTTCCAACGTCCAACTTTATTTTGTGGCATTAGGTGGCATCCCTGAATCTGTGGACAGAATGCCATAGGTTCAAAGTAGTTCTTTTTGTATAAGGCAACCATAGTCCCTGCTCTGGAAGCCACTCCAGGCAAGTTGCAAAGAGCATCTGCTTCCTCCTGGAATCATAAGGGTATTTGATGGAGAGGTGCTGACTTAGCTACTGGTCCAAAAGACCTGGAAAATGATAGATCACAGGTCACTGCTTTCTTGGGGGCCAAGAAAAAAGAAATGCTGCAAAGAGGGAGATATTAATGCACTTAAGCATCTGAGTTGAGTTCATGATTCAGTTACTCAGGATGCCAGTTTTAGTCTTGGCTAAGAGTTCATCCATCTATATCTGGAATTTGGTTTTTATGGTCACTTTTTTCTTCTAGGTGAGTGTATTCTAAACCAGATTCACATACTCTATAGATCAGTGGGGTGTTTTCCATGGAATTGTTTCAGGAGAATGAAGAAAATAAGAGTTCGGATGTTATTCACTGAGGAGTATGAATGAACTCTGCTTTAGGTTAGGTATAGACATGTGCACAGGGATTTGTTCCTGTTTCTCCATAGACGGTTTGTTTCAGAAGGCCTCAGAAATGTTCACTGTGCAAATAAACAGTGGCAAACCTGAGACTTCACACTGCCTTAATATGAAGCAATAACTTTCTAAAGTGTGTGAGCATGTTTATGGTGGCTAAATGGGAATGTTTGACTAACTAAATATAGGGCCCTGTCAGATTGTGTCAACGACTGTATTTCATGAACTTATGAGATTTTTATACATCTGACAGGTTGTCAGGTATGTAGGGGGCCCTAGTGAATACATCAAAAGAAAATCATATGACTTAACTCCCAGGGAGTAGGAAAATGGCAATAAAAGTTGCATGTGTCATGTGCTTTGAGATCTTGAGAGCTACACATGTCCCAATGGCAAGAGAATTCAAGAATAGCTTAGCCTTCTTTGCACCCTTGGGCTAGCCTCCCGTTGGAAGCAATAGCATGGTCAAGCTGGAAAGTATTTTTACTTTTATCTGCACAATCCTCTGACTAAGACCCATTGAGTTTGTCTAGCTTTACGTGATGCGTGAAAAAGCCAGCTGTCTCACTTCTTTTTTTCCATCTTATTGAGAAATAATTGATGTAACATTGTATAGATCGAAGGTGTTTGCAATACAGTGTACAGATGATGGGCTGTAGAATTGTGCACCTGAAGTCTGTATTATTTTGTTCACCAATGCCAACTCAATAAATTTAACAAAAAGAAAAAATAATAAATTCAAAGTGTTCCACATGATTGATGTGTAGATTACAAAATTATTACCACACTAAATTTACTTAGCATCCATCACCTCATATAGCTACATTTTTTCCCTTGTGATGAGAACTTTTAAGATCTACTCTCTTCAAAATTTTCAAATATACAATGCCATGTTAACTATAGTCACTATGTTGTACATCACATCCTCAGAATTTAACTGCCTCATAACTGGAAGTTTGTACTTTTTTACCTTTTTTACCCCATACCCCCACCTTCCACCCACCTCTGGAAACCACAAATCTTATGTTTCCATAAATTTGATTTTTTAAAAGACTTTACATATAAGTGCAATTGTATGGTATTTATCTTTCTCTGTGTGATTTTTGCACCTAGCATAATGTCCTCAAGGTCCATCTATGTTGTCACAAATGATGAGATTTTGATTCAGTTGTCCAGGTAGCCTTTGTGATTTTCACAAAAAGCCTCTGTGATTTCACTTCAAAGCCTTTGTGATTTTCAGTAGACTTATAGTATTCTTTGGTAACAAAGCATGCGGAGATCAGGATGCTCTATACAATTTCTAACACCTAGCGTCCAAAAGAAATAGTACTAAATATCTTTCTTAAATTATATTGTCCTGGTACTGAAGACAAGAAATACAAAAGAGAGAAGAAATAGTTAAAATGAACTTTAAAATATTCACATATAGAGAATGTAGTCACCAAGTACCCTTAATACCCATGGGACACTACACAAGAAGGGCTTAATAAGTAGGAAAGGATGTGTTATAGCACTTTACATATGCAACTTCTGAGATCACGCCTATATAACATCTCATAAAAGCCACCCCCATATCAAGATAGGCTAGAACTCTGTCATTCTGCTTTTACAGCCAGTGGATTTAAGGTTCAGGGAGCCTTGGCCTTGAATCACATGGCTGTAGACAGCGGATCCACAAGTCCTACTCTGCTGACACCAGCGCTAGAACACATGATGACCCACGAAAAGCTGCCTTTCTACACAGAGAAATACATTAAAAAAACTGTTGCTATCACCAAAGAAGATATACAGGTGGCAAATAAGCAAACGAAAAAGATGTTCCACCTCATATGTCATCAGGAAAACGCAAATTTGAACAGTGAGACACCACTACACACCTATTAGAATAGCCAAAACCTAAAACAATGACAACACCAGATGCTGGTGGGGAAGTGGAGTGACGGAAACTCTCATTCATTGCTGCTGGGCATGCAAAATGGTGCAGCAACTTTGGAACGCAGTCTGGCAGTTTCTTCCCAAAGTAAATACACACTCTTACCATGGGGTCCAGCAATTACACTCCTTGATATTGAACCAAACAATCTGAAATTTTATAACTATGCAAAAATCTGCACAAGAATGTTTATAGCAGCTTTATTCACAATTGCAAAAACTCAGAAGCCACCAAGATGTCCTCCAATAGGTGAGTGGATAAATAAACTGTGATACATCCAGACAATGGAATATTACTCAGCATGAAAAAGAAATCAGCTATCAAGCCATGAAAAGACATGGAGGAACCTTAAATGCATATTCTGAGATAAAAGAAACCAAGCTGAAAAGGCTATATACTTGATGGTTCCAACTAAAGGACATTCTGAGAAAAGCAGAACTATGGAGACAATAAAAAAGAGAGCTGGTTTCCAGGGATGGCTGGATGAATAGGCAGAACACAGAGGCTTTCTAGGGCAGTGAAAATACTCTGTATGATACTATAGTGATGGATACAGGTTATTATACACTTTGTCTGAACACAGAGAAGGCACAACACCAAGAATGAACCCTAAGGTAAACTATGGACTTTGGGTGGTTGTGATGTGCCAATGTAAGTCCATCCCTGGTTTAAAAAAGGGGCACCATTCTGGCGCAGGGCACTGTTAATGGGGGAGACTATGCTAGTATGGCGATAGGGGATAAATGGGAAGCCTCTGTACTTTTCTCTCAATTTTATTAGAAATCTAAAACTGCCCCCAGAAAGATGTCTTTTAAAAAGTGAGGACTGCTGACCTGGCTGGTGTGGCTCAGTGGATTGAGTGCCAGCCTGTGAACCAAAGAGCCACCGATTCGATTCCCAGTCAGGGCACATGCCTGGGTTGCAGGCCAGGTCCCCAGTAGGGGGCGCGCAAGAGGCAACCACACAATGTTTCTCTCCCTTTCTCCCTCCCTTCCCCTCTCTCTAAAAATAAATAAATAAAATCTTTAAAAGAAAAAGTGAAGACTACTAAAAACTGGAATCAGTTTCAAAGATAACTATTAGAAATAGTTCCTTTCGTGGAGCACTTTACATGCAGCTGATTGCTGAGGGCAGGGAACTAAATTAGATATCGCACCATTACTTATACTCCAGAACAGTGATTTTCAACCAGTGTGTCACAAGAATTTTAAACATGCAACATCTGAATATTTAACTGGCAGCACTGGCCTCTTTTCCCTTAGATTGTCAAGTTAAAAAATGACAACAGTGAATACAACAATAGCCTTCCAGTGTGAATGTCCTGTCTTGAACCATAAATATATAGGTTATATAATAGAGTTGCATCTTATTGATCACGTCACATAATAAGGTTGTGTCTGATTGGTTAACCCTTGGTAACAGAAATCCTATGTTCAAGTATAGGCATGTGATTTTTTAAAAACTCATTTTGGAACAAAAGAGTAGATAATTACTATTATCATTTTTTGTGTAAATCAATTAAAAGTATACCTAGTTTTGTCAGATTGGCAAAAATATATATTTTTGGCGTGCCACACAATTTTAGTAATTAGTCTATGTGCGCCATGAGATGAGAAAGGTTGAAAACCACTGCCCTAGGATTCCAGTGCTGTTGCAACCAGCAAAATCTATGTTCTCTATGGAAAGTCATTCAGTTAGTTACATGGGTAAAGAAACATGTAGGAGAGGCAGCATGGTGGAATGGGAGGTGCTGACTAAACCAAATGCTCTGGCTTCATGTTTTGATTATTCTCTAAACAGGTATGGATGCTTAGATACGTCATGCTATTTTTGATGTCATTTTCCTGACTTACAAAGTTTGTAGGGAAGGATGACACAATCTTAAGGATCCCTTCTGATGTGATGAAGTTCTGATTTCCAAGAGTGATTTTTCCTCCTGTCTCCATTATTTAACAAATATTTGCTATCAGTATTTTATCTAATGCCAGATTCAGCATTTAGGGAGACAGAAAGAAACAAACAGATCTTATTTCTGTGGGTTTTTAAAATGTTTTACCTGTGCTTAAAATTTAAGTGTACCTCATTCAACTGTTCATTAAAAAAATGTTTCATGACCATTAGACCAAACATACATTCTTCACTGAACTCAAAACATACATTCTTCACTGAACTCATATTTCTTTTTTTTTTAAAGGTTTTATTTATTTATTTTTAGAGAGAGGGGAAGGGAGGAAGACAGGGAGAGAAACAGCAATGTGTGGTTGCCTCTCACATGGCCCTCACTGGGGACCTGGCCCGCAACCCAAGCATGTGCCCTGACTGGGAATTGAACCGGGACCCTCTGGTTCCCAGCCCGCGCTCAATCCACTGAGCTACACCAGCCAGGGATGAACTCAGATTTCAACACAAATCAACCAGATATTTTTTCAGAAGTTGAGGATCTAAGATCTACTATCATTTCATTCCAAAGACCAAGGTTTTTCTAACTGTGAGCCCTTGTGGAGAAGATCCAAATGCAAAGTCTCCTTCAGTGTCAAAGATCACTCTGTGCTTGGGTGAGCGCAACCACGGAACACAGGCAGACGGTGAAAAGCAGCCCAATTTCAGAATGCCACAGAATAAACGAAATGAAAGAACATCTCGAAATTTTCAGTCCATCATAGACACTTTTAGTAAGTTCTTTTGGCCATGGAAGTAATTTTTCTTCAAAATTATTATTCCTTTTAAAATTTAAGTTTCCATTCTAATTGATTTTCCTGGTCTCGTTATTGTAATTGCAATATGTCCACATGTATAAGTGACATGATTTGAACATGTCCACGTATTGCATATGTCAGTGCAATCTTTGCTTTTGATCATTCAAACCATTGCAACATACAACGAAAGCCATTTTGAATGAGTAAGCATTAGCAAAAATACTATTAAAATCTTGTTAGTCTGACCAAAGCGATCAATCTATAAAGTAAATATGAAAAAAGAAGTGCCATTTAAAGCAAGAAATCAAAGAGTAGAAACTGAATGTTGAAGATTTTGATGTAGTTTCTTTATTTTTACCAGAGAGCAGTCCTTTCTAGCTTTTGATTTGAAATCTTTGGTCTCATTCTCATTACTGTCTCAAGTTGTCAGGGGTGTCCAGCCTTTTGGCGTCCCTGGGCCACACTGGAAGAAGAGTTGTCTTGGGCCACACATTAAATACACTGTGACACATAATCACAAAAAAATCTCATCATGCTTTTAGTAAATTTATGATTTTATGCTGGGCTGCATTCACAGCCAACCTGGGCCGTCGGTTGGACACCCCTGCAAACCAAGCCCCTCTTCAGACACACGGCAAATCTCATCATTCGGTCTTTGGTTATATGGTTCCCAGTCCTGAGTCACACCTACATGTACACAGTATTTTTTTAAGTATTTGCTTTTAATTTATTTAAAATAGCTATGATAAGTTTTAGGTGTCAAACAAAGTGACTCAGCATGTATATATCTTACGATATAATGACCACGGTAAGTCTGCTAATTGTCACTGCAAAGCCATCACACTGCTATTGAGGATATTCCTCTTCACCTTTTTCACCCATTGCTCCACTCCCTGCCCCCCGGCCACCATCAGTTCTTTGTTTCTATGAGTCTGTTTTTGTTTTGCTTTGATTTTTAAAAAAAACTTCGCATCTAAATGAAGCCATTAGATGTATTTGTCTTCTTCTGATTTCACTTAGCATAATACCCTCTAGGTCCATCTATATCGTCAGAAATGGCAGAATTCCATTTTTTAAAATATGTATTTCTTTTTTAAATTAATTTTATTTTTCTTCATATAAGCATAGGTAGTATATACTATTATATTAGTGTCAAGCATATAAAATAGTGATTTGACATTTATGCCTTCCAATGTGATCACCATGCTACTTCTGGCAGTCATTTGTCGCTGTGCGAATTGTCATCCTATTATCACTGACTATACAGGGTGGGGCAAAGGTAGGTTTACCGTTGTCCATATGGCCAATAATACAATAATTAATAAATAATAATGCAAGAATAACCCTTGTGTTTTATGTACTAACAACAGTAAACATGCTTTTGTCCATCCTGTGATTCCCTTTGCCTTTTTCACCCATTCCTCCCACCCCCATCTCTCTGGCAACCATTGTTTAATCTCTGTTTCTATGAGTCTGTTTTTGTTTTGCTTTGATTGTTCATTTGTTTTGTTTTATAGACTCCACATATAAATGAAGCCATGTGGTATTTGTCTTTCTCTGTCTGACTTATTTAACTTAGAATAATACCCTCTAGCTCCATCCACGCTGTAGCAAATGCCAAGATTTCATTCTTTTTATTGATGAGTAATATTCCTCGTATATACGCGCCACATCATCTTTATCCACTCACGTATTGATGGACACCTAGGGTGTTCCCACAGCTTGCCTCCTGTAAACTATGCTGCAATGAACATGGGGGTGTACGTATCTTTTCACATTCAGGCTTTCATTTTCTGTGACAGTAGAATAGTTGAGTCATGTGATAGGTCTATTTTTAGACTTTTGAGGAATCTCTGTACTGTTTTCCACCGTGGCTTCACTAGTTTACAATCCTACTAACAATGCACAGGGTTCTCTTTTTTCCACATCTTCTTCAGTGCTTGCTAATGCTTGCCTTTTTGATAATAGTTATTCAGACTGGTGTGAGGTGGTAGCTCATCATGGTTTTCATTTACATTTCCTTGATGATTGCCTTTTTGCATGTCTGTTGGCCCTTTCTGTGTCTTCTTTAGAAAAATGTCTGCGTCCTCTGCCCTTTTTTTAAAAATCAGATGTTTTTTGTCATTGAGTTTTATGAGTTCCTTATATATTTTTGATATGCACCTCTTATTGGATATATCATTTGTGAATATAATCTCCCATTTAGTAGATTTTCTTTTCATTTCGTTGATAGTTTCCTTCACCGTGCAGAAGCTTTCTAGTTTGGTGATGTCTTATTTGTTTATTTTTGCTTTTATTTCCCTTTCTTCAAGGAAATATATCTAAAAAGATATTACTAAGACTGATGTCAAAGTGTTTATTTACTACACATATTTACTTCTAGAAGTTTTATCACTTCAGGTCTTACATCTAAGTCTTTTTAAAATATTTTTTTGAGTTTATTTTAGATATGGAGTAAGAAAGTGGTCCAGTTTCTCTTTTGTTTTTTTTTTTTAATGTATCAGTCCATTGTCCCAACACCACTGGTTGAAGAGAGTATCATTTCTCCACTGTATATTCTTTCCTCCTTTATCAAAGATTAATTGACCATGCAAGCAAGGATTTATTTCTGGGCTTTCTATTTTGTTCCATTGATCTATGAGTCCATGTTTGTGCCAGTACCATACTGTTTTGATTATTACAGATAGCTTTGTCATATAGTTTGAAATCAGGAAGCATGATACCTCTGACTTCGTTCTTCCTTCTCTAGATTGCTGTGACTATTTATAGCCTTTTGTGATTCCATATATATTTGAGGCTTATGTTTCTAGTTCTGAGAACAATGCCATGGGTAGTTTGATAGGGATGCATCAAATCCATAAATGCCGTGGGCGAGTATGGACATTTTAATGGGATTAATCTTTCTAATCAAAGAACATGCTATATCCTTCCATTTACCTGTGTCCTCTTTAACTAACTTGCTTCAGTGTCTTACAGTTTTCAGAGAACAGGTTTTTTACCTTCATGGTTAAATCTACTTCTAGGTATTTTATTCTTTTTGCCATTGGACGTGTTGCTACTCAGTCTTCCGAGCATTGCTGGAGAAAGGCAAGAGATTGTGCCATGAGTTTCTTTACAACTTAATTTGTCAGCTCCCCTGAGTTGTCATGGTTTTACTTTGTCTCTTTATCATGCTTTATCTTGCCTGCAGAGTGTTCTCACAGTTCTGCCCTTCTAATGGCCTCACTTCTTTCCATACATGGAACTCTCTACCGTTTTACTTTGCTTCCTCTGTGTGGCTCAGAGCCGCATCTTTCTCGTGGTCTAAAACCGCATATCCAGAGCTCCCTGAATCTCTCCTGCTTTCATCCTATCTCAGAGAAGGTGCTTCCCTTCCTCTTTCATAAGGCAAGTCCCTTTCCTAGTCATCTCCGTCCTCTAAATTTCCATGTGCTCCTGAATTCTACACCCTCTGATGCTTGAATGCACACTGCTTTTGTTGTGTCTTTAATCTTTTACTGCTCTGGTTTTTCACCTTGCAAATCTGCCCGGTTTCCTACTAACTCACACACACACATACTGATTGTTACCCTGTTGTGATTTATCTCTTTTTTAGTTTGACTGAATAATTAACATATTATCTTCATTCTGGTTCCATTCCCTATCTGTACACTCCTTGCTTTATTTCTTAATAGTCTGATCTGACTTCAGTTGCTTCTTTGACCGGATCTCCCTGCTGCCCTCCTCCCCTCACCAGTGATAACCAATGACTTCTTAAATACCAAGCTCAAAGGTCTTTCTTTCCGTCATTTTTTTTCCTCCTAGATTACTGTGTACCTTCTTCTAAAATATTATTTTAAATTTAGTTTTGATGATTCTCTGTGGACCTAGTTTTTGTTTTACCTTTGAAGTTTCCATTTAAATGAAAGTCATTAGCTTTACTTCTTCCCCTCATTCCTCTTTGAAGATTCTTTTTTTTTTAAAGCAACCTTTTTGCTTTTCTTTTGGGAAGGTTATCCATTCTCATGGCTTAAAATGACACCTTTCTCAAATTTTCAGTCTTGAACTCACTCTTCATCTTTGTCAGTTAGGTACCTCTTACTAAAAGTCCTGCAATTACTTCAAGTGCTTAATATCTTCAACTAGATTCATGTATTTTGGGCCAAAAGTAGTTTATTCTTTGTATGTATGTTATTGGAAAGAACATTTTTCCATTCTTGCAGCCTAAAGCTTTAGCATCTTGTATAAAAATAATATAGACCAGAGTATAGGACCTTTAAGAAAACATGCAACAGTATAAAAAAACTATGAGTAATAAATTAAATATGAGCAATTAGGAAAGATTTAGAAGATTCAGAGGAAAGTCTGAGGTATTTTGTAAGACTGAAGGGCCAAAATCTTTTCTGGTGTCTCTCACATAAGCATAAATAAAAATGTGTAAATAACCCCTTCTCTTAAAAAAAAATTCATTACTAAATAAATCCTGTTGAGATTTTCTTTACAATGATTTAATATTTTTACTTTCCTTCTCTTTTTTCTGTCAGATAACTTTTATTATTTGCTAATCTGTTTACTCATTTATTCAATAACTGGTCATTCGGCATTTACCATGCTGAATTCTCCTTGGTGTTTTTCCATATAATAAGTAGGTGATTACAATTTCCTCCCAAAGATTTTTCTGTTCCCAGAATTTTCCACAAAGTATCATACCATATTAGTCATTAAACACCTCTGAATGCCCTCACGGCTCTGTTACAAAACTTTTCAGTTATCAAGGTCAAATCTAATTTCATTTGTTTGGCATTTGAGGGTCCCAAAAGTCTGAATGCCCCACTTCCGTCCCTCCCCTCTCCTCGCAGGCACATTTTTCACCTTCGCTCTTTTACATGAAAGCAGTCCTCGCCCATCTCCTCAGCCTCCAAAGCATTCCTTCACACTTGTCACCAAGACCTTCCAGCACAGCCCCCCTTTAACCCCGCTCTTCCTCGTAAGGCCAGGCCACTTCCCAAACCGTCACTAGGCCGTCCGCAACGACCTCAGTATTCCGTGTATTCTTTCTCGTCTGAGTTTTTGTGGCACCGATCATCTGCTCCCTTCCTCCAACAGCAATGTCCACACAACGTCCTATATTGCCGGGTGTTCTTGCAGATGCACCGGTGCATCTCCTCTTCCTAACCACATTATAAGCCCATGAAAGATGAGACACTTTGGCGTATCACTAACATCTAAGGTGGTCCTTAAAAACACTAATCAGACAAGGCAGGTGGTTAATAATTACGTGTTAACAGCGACTTCTTTCCATCACGTCAAGATTTCATTTACTTTTTCATTCCCCCAAAGATACCATGGACAGTGCCAACATACTGCCCTGTGTTTTTAACATCTATACTAAAGGACATACAGCTTCGAAACACGGATACAAGTAGTATCGTTTGCAAGCTTCTCCGTAGTTCATACCTCCTGCTGAACTGAGTGAATGGCATGCAAAATTCTCTGGCGGGTCCTGGGGGACGGGTGAGACAAATTCGAGGGCCACCCCCTGGAGGAGCTGCAGTCTTGGAAAGACACGTGCATACATTCCCACCTTCTGGAGCTGGCAATGACTGGTTGTGACAGACACACACAGAGTGGGCAGTGCAAGCGATGAAGTGACAGATTTTGCTTAGAGAAACTGAAGGTGTCTGTGTAGGTATCGGGGAGGAAATGAACAGTTTTTAATGAATTGGTTCTGATTTAGACATTATTTCTTGAGGCTTAAAATAACTGATTAGTAAGTATTATTTGGTTACTTGAACAACTTTGTCGATGGTGTTTTGTTTAGTTTTATGCAGCACAGTCATGTCCTGAAAGCACTGTATTCTATTTTATTTTTAAATATATATTATACATTTTATTTTTAATTACAGTTTACATTCAGTATTATTTAGTATTAGTTTCAGGTGCACAGCACAGTGGTTATATAGTCATATCCTTTACAAAGTGATCCCCCGATATTTCAGGTGCCCACTTGGCACCGTACGTAGTTATGTTACAATATCATTGACTGTATTCCCTACGCTGTACTTTATATCCCCATGACGATTTTGTAACTGCCTATTTGTACTTCGTAGTCCCTTTACCTTGTTCCCCCAGCCCCCTAAACCCCCACCTCTAGAAAACATCAGCCTGTTCTCTGTATGTATGTCTTTTTCTATTTTGTTGGTTTGTTTATTTTGTTCTTTAGAGTCCACATACAAGTGAAATCATATGGTATTTGTCTTTCTCTGCCTGACTTATTTCATTTAACATAATAATATCCCATCTTATTTTCTCTTTTTGAAATGAATTAGTATGGGTAATGTGAGCTTTGAGCCTTGAGAATTGAATAACTTTTTATAGGCTGAAGGAATAGAAGAGCCAGAGATTTCTGATAGCTTCATTCTTTACAACACAGACATGAATCATACATAAAGGAACACTGGAGATTTAGGTAAGAAAAAGAACAGAGTAGTAGCATTCAAGATGTTAAAACACATATTTTTAAACTCCGAAGATCACAAAACAGTGAAAGATATGTATGAAGGGGTATAGACAAACTTGGAAATGGTTGAAAACACAGGAATGAAATAATTTTCCTTCTAATACTAGAAACCACATATCACAGACTGATATAAAAAGGTTTTTAAGTCATGGTTGGAAAATTTTGAATATATAAACAACCTTTAGTTCTGTTGTTTCCGTAGAAAAAGCATATAGTATTCTTCTAAAATTATAAGTCTTAACTGTATGTGGTTTTTCTCTTAAGATATCAATTTTCAACAATAGTGCTAGGTGTATGTATCAATCCCTGTTGAAATATAATATTTAGTTATTCCTATGAAAGACCAATGTCAAGGTAGGTTTAATATTATACAATTTTCCCTTGATGGCATATTTTGTGTTTATGTCAAATAATTTTTTTAATGAAAGGTATACTTTGTCCCTACAACTGACATGGATTATATGCAATAATTGCTGGACTCGTTATCCAATCTGTTTCTCAGTGTGCTTTCTCAACTCACTCTCCTGTACCTTGAGGTACAGCAAGTCTGTTCCAACCTCAGGTAATCCACAGTCTGGTGAGGGAGGTAAGTTATAGACAAATGATCATGATACTGTCATCCAGAAAAGGCTCTTGAACCCCTGGCAGGCAATCAGGCTAGGACATTTTGGGAGGCTCCAAAGAGGAACTGATGTTTTACTGTGAGCTGGAGAATGTATAGTCAGGAAAAGAGGCTTCACAAAGAAGCCAAATTTGGGGTTGGATCTTGTAGAATTTGTAAGAGCGGAGGGAGCTTTCTTTCCTCAGAGATGATGAATAATTTGGCAAGAATCTTCCATTTACTAGAATGCACATAAAGATAAGAACTTACAAAGCATAACAAATTGTGATGTCTTGTGCCAAATCAAAAGCATAAACAAAGTTTTATTACAGATTAATTTACTCATAATCTTCTTATGCCAAAGCTTCAGATGAGTCCAATTCTGACAAACTTGAGAATAATGTGTAGTTATTCATCACTACAAGAAAAAATACTCCTGAGAAATCAAAATGCTGAATTAATTGCTATAGAGTGGACAGGATAGCTCTGAATTCCACACGTGTGGGGAGATGTGAGTGAAAGGCAAATCAGTCTGCCTAATATATTATGGTTTCTCAATCTTGATGCTGCTGATGTCAGGGACAAGACCATTCTTTGTTGTGACAGACTGTTTTCTGCATGTTTCATGTCATCCCTGAACTCTTCTAGGTTCTAGTAGCACTTTACTCTCCAGTAGTGACAACCAAAAATGGCCTCTAATATTGACAAATGTCCCTGTAGGGAAAAGCCATGCCCGGCTGAAAACCACTGATCTGAACAGTGCATAATTTCCTCTCCCAGAAATGGGTCCCAGAGTAGTAACATGGAGAAATGAGTGGCTAAGATAGTGTCAGATCTGCACCCAGCCCAGGGCCAGTGACACAAAACACACTGTGGGCCCTTAATGACCTTGATCTCAACGAATCGTTAGAAACAGAAACTCAAGTTGTTTCTTTGTCCTGCTGGAAAGAATACAGTAGCACTTATTTAATTCACACCCGTTTAAGGATTTGTCAGTATATCCAATTGAAGAAAACTGTCTTTACCATGCACAATTTATAAAGAGGTGGGGGATGTGGAACCTTGATAGTTTTGACCCACTGAGGTCAGCTTGAATAAACTCAAGGTTAGATCCATCAGAGGAAACATAATAGAGAGAAAAGGCAGCAGTGAAGTGAAACACACTCTCATATCCCAGGAAACCAGTAAGTCCTTGAACGTGGCAAGTAGGGAAGAAAACACAGTGGGGCTAACTGAGAAGAGGTAGGAAGGGAGTTACCGTATTTTTCAGACTCTAAGACACACCTAGGTTTTAGAGGAGGAAAATAGGAAAAAAAAATTTTGAAGCAAAAAAATGTAGTAAAATATCAAATAACATCAATAACATAATATTTCACCAATGTAAATGTAAACAGAACTCCGGTAAGCTACGTTCAGACTATAAGACGCACTCCCATTTTCCTCCCAAATTTGGGGGGGAGAAGTGCATCTTATAGTCTGAAAAATACGGTAACCTGCAGGGACTTGAGAAGTTGGCTGAAGAGAATGTCCTGCAGGAACAGAGAGCTTCTGAGGCTCCCAGCCAGGACCTGAGTCCTCAAGGCTGTGGCTTGCTGGCCACCAAGGGCGTAGTTCCAGCCCAGGAGGGGCCAGCCTCGCCCTATGGTCTTTCAGTCCACTGTGGCAATCCGTGAGCCCCTTTGGGGTTGGCCTCCCTAGCCTTAAGGCCATGCTATCGGGAAATAGCAACAGCAGGCTTGTAAGAATGGCGAAAATGCAGCCTTCTGTTCTTTCAGCTGATCCCACCCTTTTATCCAAGGAAAGTTTTCAAAACGGCTCGTGGCTTAGATATTCAATTTCCCTTACTGTTCATCGCAAGCATGAGCCAACGAGAAGCTGGGACATTCCACACGCGTCCATTTTCTTTCCATCTGAAAAGACAAACTGGGGAGATTTGCACAAAACAGGAGAATTCTCATTCTTGCTGGTAATGTAGGAAGTGAACCGACCAGAGCCACGTTCCTCCTTAG
Organism: Micronycteris hirsuta; assembly: GCA_004026765.1. Classification (NCBI taxonomy): domain Eukaryota; kingdom Metazoa; phylum Chordata; class Mammalia; order Chiroptera; family Phyllostomidae; genus Micronycteris; species Micronycteris hirsuta. The sequence continues at coordinate 160,991 of PVJI01000822.1, read as the reverse complement.
TAACCGTCTTCTCTTAGTACCTTTCAGCTTTAGGTTTATATGTTGTTTAACGCATTCTCTGCTATTGGATTAGTGGTAGCGTCCCAGTCCTACTAACACACAGACTCCCAGATGAGCTGCCACCGGCATGTGCTCTAGGAAACAGCCCATTCAAGGGCAGCTCTTCTGGTTCTGTTTTGTTTGTTTTCTTGGTTCTATTCTTGTTTCTCTCTCCTTTTCACTTGGCAGGAATTGAAGGGCTCACGATGCCCTGCTCTCCGTCACCTCCCCCCTCCTTAGAAAAGGAGCTCTTCAATGCAATAAGTTAGTCTAGACAAAGAAAATTAATGTAATTAGTAGAAAGCTTGCAAATGTGCTGTGTAGGAGGCCCTTGTCATTACAGACCCTCACCCAGGCTCCTGTGGTTTGGTGTGTGTACAGAATGATAGTTCTGGGTTTCCTCTCTGTAGAGAGGAATAAAATAATACTGGGTTTCAATTAGAGACATAACTGCAGTTTAGTCAGGGGCATAGAACCGGGTGGCTGACGGCATGCCAAGCTCCTGTCATAAGACACGAAATCCCAGCACATAGCAAGGGATCCTGAGGCATCTGAGTGACCACAGCCTTCATACTCAATAAGACACCCAGGACTAGCAATTAGAATGCAGACAGAGCAAATATTTACATTTTGAGAAAACAAAAGAGGAGGCATCCACAACAGAATGAATCAAAAGCCACAAGATCTCAGATGTGGGCAAGCAAAGTGTCCCTGTGAGTGTGAAGCAAGAAGGCAGAATGAGTTTCCAGTATTTGCAATTCGGAGATCTAGATTACTGGAAAATTCACAATAACACTGCAGTTTAAAATCTCCACTTCATTCATGTTACACGGAGTTTAATATGACAAGTCAATTGCCCTTTTCCTCTCTCCGTCCTCAAAGCCTGCTATTAGCTCCAAGTCAGTTTTCACCGTGTGCATGTGAGTTTCACGTTCCAGAGAGTCTGACTCTATTATTGCAGGAAGGTCTTCCAAGGTCCTAGAAGTGCTTACGCATATTTTGAAACCATGCATCAATTCATAAATTCATTTTGTTCAAGGGCCTGTGTTCCGAATGATCAGAGAAGGAGGTAAGATCTAAAAATAGAAGACACAAGGGCTTTGGGTAGGGGTCCAGGAAAGGAGAGAGGTGTTTGGCAACTCTCTTTTCTAGAAGTAGTAGGTAGATATGTTTTTCTCCCTCTTTTTCTGAGTTATTTTAATTGGCTCACCTATGCAAACTCAGAGAACGGGTCTGGAGAAGGGGAGGAAATCCCAGCTGGTCAGGCACAGACCTGTCAGCGACAGGAAGAGCCCAAGTCCGTCTTTGTAAGTGGACTGAGGCATTCAGTCAGAAACGCAGAGGGAGTGGTAAATGAGGATGGAATGACTGGGGCCCCGAGCGAGGAAAGGCAGGCTTTGGCTTTAACATGGCAAATGATGCTAACTTTTCCCTTCCAAGTGTCTCTAATTCTGAAATTCTATAAGCATGAGATGGTGTCTCAGCCCCTTTTGATCTCCATCAACTCCTAATGGATGTCTGCCATGCGCTTGGCATCGGTACTTGGGAAAATGACTTTGCTGCCAATTATCTGATACTGTTATTTCATTTCTAAAATGCAATATCTAAAAATTGTTCATTCGAGAGATGTTTCAAAGCATTTTTTTGCCAGTGTGCCAAGTTTCAGATTCAGTTTTGGAGAGACACATACACATAGTCTTTCAGTCAATTTAATATATTTTTTTAAAAAGGTAATGTTGAGTACATGCTGTCTACCTAACTCCATTCCGAAAGGTCTTTATGTGTCTTCAGTACAAATGCAGGGCGCCAGGGCAGGGAATTGAAGATCCCCTGCTCTCGTAAACGTTTCCCGGGTACTAAAGTCAAGGAAGGTACTTACTCTTAGTTCTTAAATAGGTTGACAGTCTTAGGGGAGTAATCTCTCAATAAATAGCTAAGAGGTATCCTCGAGAATAAAATGTCTGAGAGTCCAGACAGTGCCACAGACCTTAGTAATTGGGGGCAGATTCAAGCTGAACTCCTGACCTTTTTAGGTTAGAAATAAGAGTAGCTAAGTTTAGAGTCAGTGTGGCCAGGGAATTTTCCTTTCTAGACAATTCTTCAAATTGTTCTTCTCTCTGCTTATTGAATTTAAAATTCCATTGTTTCAAACACATGAAGTCTGTTGAGGTTTAATGTTTTCTTAGTTTAATAAAGCAGCACTTGGTCTTTTTACTGGGGTGATGCAGGCTGCTGATCATTTTAGGTTTCCATGTCTGAAGCAAAGTTCTGTAGAGAAACATTACGGAAGTTATTGCATAAACCCTGTGTATTCCACAGAGTTTATATTGTTATTTTTTAATCCTCACCCAAGGATATGTTGTTATTGCTTTGAGGGGGTGAGAGAGAGAGAGAGAGAGAGAGATGTGAAAAACATCTATTGGTTGCCTCCCATACGTGCCTAACAGGGACCCACAACTTTTGGTGTGCATGACGCTCCAACCCACTGAACCCCCCAGCCAGGGACAGCATTTATGTTATTGATGTTTTTCCATTTGGATAATAGAATAGTACACCCTCACTTTTTGGAGAGGTTCCTGAACTCTGCTGTTTCCTTGGGCATAAGATCCCTTTCCCTTTTCACCAGCTTTGTTTCCTGCATTTGCGATGCTTCTTAACCTCCCCTCCCTGCCAGTGTTCTCGTGCAGCACCAGAGAACAGGGCAGCAGCCAGGCTCGGGTTCCCTCGTGCTCAACTTTCATCTCCCTCCACAACTAACAACTCTCGGTACTTCCCACCTCAGCACTGAGACTTCTCATCATGTCTGGCATTTTCTCTCTTTCCTCTAGTTTCATGCTCACCCTATGTTTGCTCTCCATTTTAAATATATTCTAATAGCTTCCATTTAATTTTAACCTGCGAAAGAGGTAAATAAAGAAAGGAAGGAGGGAGGGAGGCTGGCTGTCATTTCCAAGGCCTGTTCTAGCTTCCTGGTCTGGGGGAAAGCGGTTGCGGGGGGACCTGCATTTGTTTTCCCCTGCAGCATTACCAAAACTGCTTTAACTCAGGGATCTAATTTGTTAGGGATTGATTGGTCATTTCAATTCTGCCTTCTGTAGCATGCGGCAATAGTGTTTGTTTAGCGCTCCGATCCTTGGTCCTTCTGCTTACCTTGGATTCCGGGTGCCCCTCCTTCCAAACTTCCCTGCCTCCTTCGAAGGAATTTTGTCTTCTCATCCCAAATATCAGTTTTCTCCAAGGTTCAACTTTTGCCTCTTTTAAACCCATTTTGCTCCCCCCAGGGATCTTATCCTCGTGGATGTGACTACAGATGCCTTCCAGATGTAGCACCAGCTGGGACTTTCTCTTGAACCCCAAACCCATCTTTTCAACATGGTACCTCCCTATTCTAGGAAAAATCACCACAGCCCCTACTAGGTTGAGAACAATGAATTGCTCAGGCACAAGGATTAACTTCTCCCTGCTCTTCTTACCAATGTACCAATTTATTCTCCGACTCTTACACATTTTCTTTAGGGTCACAGGCGACTTAGCCATGGACCAATCCAAGGGCAGCACATCAACCGGTGTGCACTTGGCTGCGTGCCCCCTCCTTCCCACTTTTTTACAAATCCTTGCTTCTTTACAAACCCTGCATGTGCTCAATTCCTTATATTCTCTTACTTATATGATTTAAACCTCATGTGTTGTGCTTGTTTTCCCTTACAGTTTAAAAACATATGTGTACATTAAGTCCCATTCAAATTAATAAACGGATGAGTAATATAGTATCTTCATTAGAACTGCCTACTCAAATTAAGGTCTGACTTTTTGCTTTCCCTTCCTAATCTACTTTCTTGAAAGAATAGCCTGGACTTTACTGCCAATTTCTCACATCCTTTTCAATCTCCAGTCTCTTGAAATGTGGCCTCTGTGACACCTGCTGCTCTGACAAAGGTCACTCATTACCCAAACTCAAAGGACTCACTTGAGTCCTTATCTTCCTCCTCCTGGCCACAGCTGACACTGTAGGTCCCTCCCTACTTCTCAATATTCCCTTTCAATTGGACTCCATGAGATCCTTGGCTGAGCTTCGCTTTCTCTCGTTTTACCCTAAGTCTCCCATACAGATGCTTCTTTTGCACAGTTGTCCCTTCAACACTGATTTCCCAAGGGCGTCTTTCTTGTCCCCGAGTTCTTTCTTTATGACCTCTCCTTTTTATAATCATTCTTCTTTACAAACTCTCAGAAGTGTTGCCGTTAACAAGCAACAACAGACAGAAGACTGGTTTCGAAGACTAAGGCAAACTTGAGTTTGAATCTCAGCTCTTACATTTACTTTTACTAACAACATAACCCAGGGTAAATTACATAATCTGTTAGTTACTGCCTCTGTAAAAGGGAAATGCTCATATCAAACTGGTATCTGGGTATTAATGGAGGTAACGTATGCACAAATGTCAAGTATATATAACTCAATGCCTGTACATAGTAAGTGCTTAAAATTATACTTGTATTAATATGATTGCTGTTGTAGTTATTTTTAAGAATGGCTATAGTTATGGACTCCAAAATCTCCCACCTTTGGCCTGGTGCTCTCCGCTGGGGTTCAGTTTTATCTCAAAGCTATTGGAGGTCTCTACTCAGAGACACCTCAAAGACACAACGTAGAGAAGCAGACATATCACTGTCCCATTCATCTTAAGACTGGCTTGCCCCGCTGTGTTCTCTCCTTTTCTCAGTCGATAGCTGTATGTCTGGCTTCACCAAGTTTCCCATCCCCAAAGTCCCTGCCTTTCTAAACACAATTTCTTCCTATTTTCTCCCATCTGGGTGATTGCAATGGATTCCTAACTGTTCTCCTTAATTTTAGTTTGCCCCCATTCCAGCCCGTGTTTCAAACTGCTGCTGCTCTCTTAACTGCAAATGGGCGGCTCTCACTTCTCAAAGCAAAGCCCTCTGTGGTTCCTCGTCATCCACAGACAGTCCAAGCTCTTGATACTCTATTTGACTTTCTCCATGGCCTGGTCCCTGCCCTCCTTTGTATATTTCAATGAAGACTGAATTGTTTTATTCTCCTTCAACCCCAATCTCTTTGCTCATGCTCTCCCTCTGCTCAAGAGGCCTCTGTCCTCTCTTCCGGCACGTTCTTCCTTCTGAACATTCTCCAAGATCCTGCTCAGGTTTGCCCCTGCTTCCCCAACTCAACATCTCACAGTTGAACTAAATTGAAGCTCCTCACAGTGTTTGGACTAACCTATGGAGAACTATTTTCGTGCATTTGCCACCTAATTCAAGTTCTCTGTTTATGAATTTGTTACCCCAACAAATGTATATCACCCACGAGGAGCACCGTGTCTTATTTGGCGTAAAGCAGGGACATTTATCTCTCTGAATGAAACTTCATAGGCAACTCAAGAATGACTTGCTCTAGACTGAACTATCTCTTCAAGAGTCTTTCCTCCTTCTGTAGCCTAGATTCCCAAGAACGGAGCCAGTTCTGGAGGCACAGCTGATACTATCTCCTGCTCTCTTATCTCTAGTATCTATTCAACCAAGAAAATTCTTTCTGTCTGCCCACCAACCCCCCCCTCCAAACATTTCTCAAATCCATTTGCTTCTCTGATTTTTTCTTTGACTTTTAGGAGTCCAATGCGGAGCTGCATACACTGCTGCAGATTCCAGTCTCTTCTGCTTTCCTCTGGACAGGGGAGTCACAGTTGTGCCTTTTCACAGCTTCCAACAGGACTTCCTTAATATACAAATACATCATGGCTGAAATTCTAAAGGGGGTCCCTCATGTCTTCAGGATGGAGTTCCACACCATTAGCCTGAGATACCAAGGTCTTCCCAATTATAACATTTCTAGATTTATCTCCAAGTACTCATCATGCCCCTGTACTTCAGGTCTGGGGACCTACTCTCAGTTCTCAGGAAATGCAGTGCCCTCACATGCCCTAACTCGCATGTTCTCTTTGCCTGGGAGGCCTTTCCCTTTCCCCACCTTTTCAACTAGCTCATTTCTACTGATTCTTGAAGTACCAATTCAGATATTTCTCATTGTTCTCTGAGGACCTATTTTTATCTCCCTGATCTCTACCCCCAGCTACCCTTTCTCCATGCATCATGCAGATGTGTCTCCTATATCTTACAATGCCTACTGTATTGTATTGTAAGTGCCGCCTTTCATGCCCAGCTCCTTAATAAAACTGTGAGTTATTTCTGCTATGTTCTATGTCATAGTCAACTCTGTATTATAATATCAATCATAGGATCTACCATGCATAAGCAATGGACTGCTGCTGGTTGAATAAGTGAATGCATGAATGAATGAATGAAAACAAATTAAGTTTAAAAAGTTAAATGGCTTGAACAGTATGAGGGAACCAGGGTACACGGCAAAGAAGAATGCTAAAGACAGTAAAGCACATTGGTTTGGAGCATGAGATTGGAGGAGAAAGAACGTGGCTCAAATTCTACCTTGGCTATTCGCTAGTTATTTATATTTAGATAGGTACTTAACTTCTCTGAGCATTTCTTCCTTATCTGTAAAACGGTAAGGATGATGAGGATGATAATTACCTGAGATGGTTCTTGCAAGGATCAATTAATATAATTTTCATAACATGGTTATCACACCAGTTCACACAAGATTGGCCCTCAGTAAATGTCACTCGTTTTCATTACCTTGTGTCTGGCAGATTGTTTTAAATTGTACTTTTTAATTGATTAGTCTTCTATTGAAAAAATTGTTGTGACTATCAATTGTATAACTGGTTAATTTTAAAAAATTGCCAGTATATATATGAGGCTTCTACTTAGAAGCCTCATAAATTTATACAGATGGAAGAGGTAATAAAGATCGTGTAGTTCAAAACCCTTACTTTTTATATTGGGAAATGTTCTAAAAGATTAAGGTCTAGTTCATGTTGCTTGTTAGAGATTAGTTAGTGAAGATCTAGGACTAGAACCAAAGTATCTATCAAAGCCCATTCTTTCCACTTGCCTGGGCAGTTGAAACCCACATGACTATCAGATTTTAAGAAACCAGAGAACACCTAGAGACTCCTGAGCCCGTGGCAGAGAGAAGGAAGATGCCAAGTGGGCGGAGAAGTGGCCCTGTAGTTGCGTCATTATTTCATTTGTTCAGGAGGCTTTTCTTTTCCAAAGAAAGGAAGAAGAACTATGAAGAAAATTATGGAATATTATTATATATAAATCTGATTCAAACTACACTGACTATAAACCCTGAGTTGAGATGGACACATCTCCCGGGACTGGTGTACAGCTCTGATCAGGTTTAAGTCCACCATTTCTGTCCAGCTTTAGCTATGTTGGTATCTTCCAGAAAAATCAAATTTTTAATTACATTACCAATTGTTTGAGGTACTCCAGTAGAGTAAGGGAAAGAAAGAAACCCTCCATCAACAGACGTGGTGATAGCTGTGAGAACATGAAAAAAAATCAGTTTGTGTCAGAAAGGGGGAAAAGTGCTATACGGCTGAAAATATTTTTTCTTCTTACAGGAATCCAAAAGGGAGCTTCTAAATGAATCTTTCTTGGTTAAGGGAGTTTCCTAATTTCATGAGTTTCTTGGTAATAAGTTCAATTATCCCAATTATTTGTCTCTACATCTGATTAAAGACTTAATAGAATAAAATAAAGCCCTTAATAACACAGGCTCCTGGCTGTCTGTCATCATGTCAAAGCTTACAGGACTGTCTGGTTGGGCTCTGACACTTCCGGAAAAGAGCAAAAGTTAGCTCTAGAAAGCTTTGTGTTTAGCCATTAGGTTCATTTGTTCACTTGGCACTTTTGTTCACAAGCATCTGGTTGCTAGACAAAATGAATGATTCTCTCCAACTGCGAGGCCCAATTTTTGTTGTTGATCTTCAAGGAAAAGTATGACAGAGAGAAGAGCACTGGACTTGGAGTCTTGTATCCATGGCTACTATAGAAAGAACCTCTGGGCGTTTTGGTGGTGGCTGCACTCCATAGAGATTATCATTGCGTCACCTATGTGCTTCTGCTCACTGGTGTTCCATGTCGGAGTCGTTTGTGATGATAGCTATTATTTAAAATGGTGTGTAGCATTCCTCTTGAATTGTATGTTTTTTATGAACTACAATTTCAAGATACCTCCCTGCCCCACCACCCCAGAAGCCACATGTGATCCTTACGCTCAGAAAGGAGTCATATATTTTATAAAGGAATGTTGAGAGCTAGGTGTATAGGAAGTATCTGGAGAATAGCTTGGTTTTTCATATGAACCAGAGATTATCAGAGAATTTAGGACAAAGAAAGAGTCTTAGAAATCATCTTGCCTGAAAGGTCCCAAAGCATGTCCCTCGCTTCTACACCACTCCAGTGAGGTACTTCTCCAAAGTTTCCATTATCCTAGAAGTCGGGAAATCCCGCACGTTGTAACTCTCTTTTAGAGACTCACATATCACAATAGTCACAGTTAAGTCATCAGAAAAGAGAGTGTTATAGCTATATTAACCCTGCTTGTTGTAATTTATTGGTCTCAGAACTCTATTACCCCCATGGAAGTAGTGTTCAGAAGTTCATGTTTTAGGAACCATTGAGCTATGCCCTTTTCTTGAGAAACCTGGGACCCAGCAAGGTTGGCAAATGGTCAGTTAGTATCTAAAGCTAGAACCTTGGAATTGAAACTCGAACCAGCATTGAGGGATAACCTGTGCCCTAAGAATACTTTGTCAAAGTCCTTGGGTAGTGAATGGAAGGGATGACTCTGTGTTTGCTTTTAAGTTGTTTTTATCAGCCCAGTAATGTCAGTGTCTTAGCGTGGATGCAAGTAAACCTGGGAGAGACAAACCTAGGAGGGAGTAATAGCACAGTGACACCACACAGGAAGTGCATCACCAAGGCACCTACTCTGAAAGGTGAGAGAAATTCTCAGAACTGATATGGAGCTCTTTCCAGGGCTGTTTTTGCCAAATCATTAAATATATTTGTAGGACTTTCTGATAACCCTGGAATTTACTGATTAGCAGAGTTTTAACCAGATTTAAGTTGTTTCTGTTTTTCTGTTTAATTTTCTCTTTACTTAATATATTCATTCACTCACCATTGTGTACCTTAGATATAGCAGGTGGAGATTTATACTATCTTGCTGTAGAGCAGAAGCCCACAGAGGTTAGTCTGCGGAAAGTCATTTCATGATGAGGGGATTCCTTAGTGGGAACCATGAGAACAGCAGTATGGGAGCAGGGGGTATCCTGCTATTTTGGTAAATGACCTATCATTTTTTGTGTTCATTCTGGTTCTGAATTTCCATGCCTTGTTGTCATCTTCCTAAATTCTTTGATGTAAATATACAATTGGCAGTTTGACACACTATAAGAAAAGACATACGCGATTTTTAATAAGAGAAAAGTCTATCCAGTGGTTCACGTGAGTAAGCCCAGAAGGCACAAGACAGATGACTACTGTGGCATCACTGGATGACGACTTTGTGCGAACCCATCAGTTTGACCTCCTCACCTCACAGCAAGTCCCTCAGAAACAAAATTTCCCCAACACCCTTACATGCCTCCTGAACTAAGGCTAAACGTTTCACATCATTGTCAGAAGTGGTCAAATAATAAAGGAAACTGAATCCAGACCGTTCCGATCCTGTTTCACCTTAGGACAACTTTGGCTGGTGAGTGCAGGGATTCCTCAGTGCTTCCTTTAATAAAGGCCCAGGAGCCCATTCACTGGGCTGGAGGAGACGGGGATGGAAGACTATTCAGGTGAAATGACTCTCCTTGATGTGGTTCTGGTCAAGCTTGTGCTAAATCTAATGCTCTACTTGAAGATAAAGGGTTATTCTAAGGCTAGAAAATCATAAAATCCAAGCAGGCTGTTTGTCATTTCCCTGCCAAGGCCCCAGGTCCTGCTGGAACTGACAGCCAGACACTGAGGACATACATGCATGGAGGGGGCCACTGAGAGACACTTTCAACTCAGACTGGTCCCAGCTGCTCACTGAACCAAGAGGATGGGCTTGGTATTAATTATGTAATTAATTTGTTTAAATAATAATGTAGTGGTTTTGTGGCTCTTAGATTTATCCAGAAAAAAATAGTGCATTCTATTATAAACATATTTCCTTTTTAATCCAGATGCAACTTTCTCCTTGTGGCCAACGGTGTTTGTGAAATATTTGAGAGTGGAGACAGGAATAAAGAAAGGAGTGAGTGGCTAGTGAGAGTCACGATCATTTACGGTTTTGAATGTACTAATTTAACAAATGATATTGAGCGCCTACTTCACTAAATTCACATAGTAAAATCCAATCCCAGAAACTTCAAAATTCCATAAGAAATTTCGTTATTGAAAAGACAATTGTATCCTTTGCATCCCTCTGAGTAAAACTTTGATATTGAGATACTTAGAGTTCGAACTTCTGTGAGTTATGTTTCCTCAGATATAACAGAGGAATAAGACCCTTACTGTACTTCTGAAGGTGCCTGGAGGGATGAAATGAGATGCTCTTATGTAAAGATGTTAGCACTGCCCCAGGCACAGAGCACTGAAAATTAGCAAGCACTGTAGAGCTTCCAGTCAAGATGGTGGCATAGACAGACATGGCTTACCTCTTCGCACAACCGCACCAAAATTACAACTAAAATACAGAACAACTATCACTCAGAAACATCAGAAGTTGAGTTAAATGGAAGTCCGACAACTATGGAATTAAAGAAACCACATCAATCTAGACCGGTAAGAGGAGTGCAGACACGGAACAAGCTGGTCTCACCCAAGTGTGCTGGATAAAAATTTGGTACGATATCTTAAGAATGAGGAGTCACAGCGCCACACCAGGCCCCCAGCCCAGGAAGATAAGTCCCCACAATTTCTGGCTGCAAAAACCAGCGGGATTGAGTTGGTGGAAGAAACTTCTGGATCCCCAAGCAGTTCCTCTTAAAAAACCCACAAATGGACTCACCTACTCAGACTCACTCCCTCTGAGCTCCAGCTTGAAGAGCACCAGTAGCATGCTGAAGTGTCTGGCATCAGGGTGAGCAGAGGCCATTGTCCCTTTTCTGAGTTCTCCCCCAACAAAGCCACAGAGCCGGCAAGCTGTTGCCTTATTTGAGACTCCATCAACCTAGCTAACACTGTTTTCCCCACCTTGGAGATCTCCAGGGACTCTGCCCCACCCAATTCACGGGCCCACCCAAGCAACTTTTCCATATGAATAGCTGGTCTTGGCTCACGATTCACAGCTTCCTAAATCCTCTCAAACAAGCAACAGCTGGCCTCAGTGAGCTCCAGGCTGGGCACTAGCAGCAGCCAGATTAGTTACATAGCTTGGCTTCACCTGGGAATCCCCAAGCCCAGCACAAGCAGCAGCCTTCTCAGATTGCTTTATAGTTTAGGCAGGGTGCCCTGGGCAAAACACAGGTGGGGGCTGACCTTGGCCTGCACCACCTGGGAAACCCCAGGGCCAGCACACCCAGTGGACAGCTACAGCCCATTTCACAGCACCACCACCCTGACCCTGAACAGCTGATCCTCCACAAAGGGCAAAGGTCGGTGGTCAGTGGTGACAGCCAATCCTTGCAGTTGATTGGCCTGGGTAAATCCCTCCCATTGATCTGCCAACAGCAACCAAGGCTTAACTACAAGAGGAGAATGTATCCTCAGCCCAAATGAAGGATGTACCTCAAATACCCAGCTTGGGTAAGACAGGAGGCTTAGCCCCCAGACCCTACAAGACACCTACTACATTAGGCCACACTACCAAGATACGGAGTCAAAGCAGGTCTACCTAATACACAGAAACAAACACAGGGAGGCTGCCAAAATGAGGAGACAAAGAAACATGGTCCAAATGAAAGAACAGGTCAAAACTCCAGAGAAAGGGCTAAACAAAATGGAGATAAACAATCTATCAGATGCAGAGTTCAAAACACTGTTTATAAGGACCTTAGCAGCATAAAAAAAGATCCAGTCAGAAATGAAGGATTCACTAATTGAAATATATAAAGAATAATTTACAGAAAAACAACGGTATAGTGGATGAAGCTGAGAATCAGATCAATGATTTGGAACATAAGGAAGCAAAAAACAACCAATCAAAACAACAAGAAGAAAAAAGAATCCAAAAAAATTAGGGTAATATAAGCAACCTCTGGGACAACTTCCAGAGATCCAATATTTGCATTATAGGGGTACCAGAAGGAGAAGAGAAAGAGCAAGAAATTTGAAATCTACTTGAAAAATAATGAAAGAAAACTTGCCTGTTTTGGCAAAGGAAATAGACATGCAAGTCCAGGAAGCACAGAGAGTTCTAATCAAGTTGGACCTAAAGAGGCCCACACCAAGCTACATCATAATTAAAATGCCAAAGATCAAAGATACTGAGAGAATCTTACAAGCAGCAAGAGGAAAGCAGAGAGTTACCTACAAAGAAGTTCCCATAAGACTGTCAGCTGATTTCTCGAAAGAAACTTTCCAGGCAAGAAAGGGCTGGCAAGAAGTATTCAAAGTGATGACAAGCAAGGATTTATAATCAAGATTACTCTATCCAGCAAAGCTATCATTTAGAATGGAAGGGCAGATAAAGCACTTCCCAGACAAGGTGAAGATAAAGGAATTCATCATCACCAAGCCATTATTACATGAAATGTTAAAGGACTTATTTAAGAAAAAGAAGATCAAAACTATGAACATTGAAATGACAACAAACTCACAATGGTCAACAACTGAATCTAAAAATAAAAACAAACTAAGCAAATAACTAGAACAAAAACAGAATCACAGAAATGAGGATCACATGGAGGGTTATCAGGTTGGGGGGGCAGAGAATGGGGGAAAAGGTACAGGGGATAAGAAGCATTCCCTGTACAAAATAGACAGGGGGATGCTAAGAATAGTATAGGAAAGGGAGAAGCCAAAGAACTTACATGCACAACCCATGGACATGAACTAAGGGAGGGGATTACAGGAGGGAAGGGGGGTACCAGGTGGAGAAGGGCAAAGGGGAAAAAAAATGGGACAGCTTTTAAGACCATAATCAATAAAATATACTTAAAAAAAAAGAAAATTAACTATTACAAGTGCTGTATTAGCTAGTACCTAAATTTTCTGTATCTCTTAAAATTATTTTTAGGACTCTCTACATTAGCATTTTTTTCTTCTATAATTTCATATTCCTCTAGCGCTAAGAAACCAGAAAATGTCTGTGGGTGATTCGGTAATTGTACACATTGCATGGTGGAATAAGCAAAGACTTAGAATTCGGACACCTTTGGACTTGACTTTTGTCTCCTAATCTTGGACAAGTAATTAAAGCTGAGTTTGCTTATCTATGAGGCAGGAATAACAGTATCACATTTGCACGGTCAGGGTGAGAGATGATGACATTTTTATTCCACCTGTACACCAGGCATTAAATAAATGACAGTTTGGTGATCGGCATTCTTCCCTCTCCCCCTCCACTGCTGAACCTTCCTCCCTTTTCGCTCTCCTTCTAAACATACCTCATCAACCCACCAAGACATGCATTCAGAACACTTTCTACTATGAACAGGAGAAGTGGCATTATGGAATATTTTTATTTTCTCCCTTGTTCTCTTTGGTTGTATTAAACAAAGCATTTTCTGTAAAATCTGAGTATACCTTAAGAAGCTGATCCAAAAGCAAAGACACTAAGTCAATACTAATCTTCTTTAATGATATAAAATTGCCCCAATTATCTGTATGCAGTATTATTTTAAAGATTCTCCGTGAGATCTGTAAATGGTTTCAAGTTACTCATAGAGAATGATATATGAAGATAAACAACTATGCATCTTGTTAAACCTATCGAGATTAAATTTCCCTTTCTTTAATAAAAATGAATGGCATTTCATATCTGGGCTACTGAAACAAGTTGAAGAAAATGTCAACAGACTTGGAAGAAGGTTAATCAACATGACATGGATACAGACGAGTGACACTGAAGACGCGCCCTGTCCCCCAGGTGGACTTCATTCCTGCATCCTGCCCCCCAGCCCCCTGTCTGTTTCCCTGCCTTGACTTCTCAGCCATGTCCCCATCCCACTAGACTGGGCTTGGAGGATTGCTCTTTGTAAGTATTGCTTAGCTAGCGGAACATCAGCTAATAGGGTTAAAGGGGAACAAGATAACTGACCCCATTCTAGGGGCTCAAATTTCTCCCTGGCCTGGGCACGGAGGCCATCTCTTCATATGCCCAGAAAAGCAGGTTTGAAGTGCAATTTTTAACCTGGCAACATCCACATCCTTTTTTTTTTAAGCTGTATGTCAATATGGGGAGACTTTCACTGGAGCTCAGATTTTTTTTTTTTTTTTGAAGCAGGGGAAGAACAATGTGCATCTGTCCACTAGATGCTCTTAAGGGGGCTTCCATGTAAGCGCAGAGATTTGGCATTGCCTCAAAGACAGCCAGGGGTCAGGGAGTGCCTGGTAGATCAGTAATAGAATATTTAAATCAGAGTAGTTTTTGGGAGAGAGCCAAGTTAGAGAAGAAGGCCTGAGTAACCTGACCTGGGCCATGGCATTGATGATAGCCCAAGCAGCTGTAGCCAGGGCCCTTAGGGTTGCTTGGCTGAATGGCTGAGCCAGCCAGGAAGAACACGGGTTTAAATGCGCACAGGATTAGTGATAGAGGCAGAGAGGAGATTGAGTTGCTTTGGTTTCTGCAGAAACCAGCATGTTGAACTCGTGTGCTGGTTATAACAAGGGCCTGAATTTTGACAAAATAATCACGCCAAACCACCTATCCAATGTATTTATTGGGATGGTACTATTTATAAAATAGGACGCCGAATGTCGCAAGGATGATCTATCTGCCCAGAACTGGGATCCTGGAATCATTGTCGGAGAGGTGTGGTACACAAAATAATGTCCTCCCAGGATGTCTCGTGAACTTGTGAATGTGTTCACCTATTGGCAAAAGGGACTTGGCAGTGGTGCTAAGTGAAGGACCTTGTGATGGGGAGATTATCCTGGATAATTCAGGTGGGCCCAATGTAAAAATCAATACATGAGTCCTTAAAGGGGAACCTTTCCTGGCTGCGGTCAGGGGGATGCGACATTGCTGGCTTGGAAGATGACAGGGTGGAGAAAGGCGCCCGGAGCACTGACTGTGAGTAGCCTCTGGAATCTGGAAAGCAGAAGGAAATCACTCTCTCCCAGAGCCTCCAAAAAGGAACACGTTCTGGAAGACACCTTGGTTTTAGCTCAGTGTGGTCCATGTCAGACTTCTGCAGAACCTAGAGAATAAATCTGTGTTGATTGAAGCCACTAAATTGGTGGCAATTTGCTATGACAGCACTAGGAAAAGAGTACATGGCTCTCACCCTGGCCCTTCATTCTAGAAAAGTCTCTCACAATCCCAGGCTAAGAGCCTGGAGAGTCTTAAGAAGCATCCTGGGGGCTCGCTGCTCTTCTCTCCAAAGGCAGGACTCCAGAGAGAAGACAGGAACTCTAGTGTTACCTGCCACACCATCACTAACCTCAGCAATCCTAAAGTAAGAAACATGCCATTTCCTGCCCAATAAGTATTTCACTGGAGATACATGGGAAATGGGAAGTCTGTACAGAGCCCAGCTTGACAGGAAGAAGGGAGAGTAGGAAAATGAGTCCAAGCCATTTAGAAACTCCACCCACTAGGTTCTTCACATCTAATTTAACTGAGATTCCTGAGAAAGTGGAGAAAACCAAGACTCAGAGCAGTCGGTCCAAGGTCAAAGACTCCCATTGCTTCAACACCACGATCGTGAGAAGGGCACTTTGAGCTTGTGTACAAGGACCTGAGACCCTGCTGGGCTGCCTCTTGTGGTCGTAGGACTAGTTCAGAACCTCATGGTAGGAAAAACGAGCACACTAGGGAGGTCATCAAAAAGTAAACGTATTTCACCCTAGCCAGGCTGTTTTGTTTTCTGCTGTGCTTGGGAAGCCTTCTCCAAGCCTAGACTTCAAAAATACTTCCTCTGTGATTTTTTCTGATACTTTTCCCTTTTAGTTAAACCTGGTACCTGAGCCTTTTTTTTGCAAACTTCCTATTCTGTCCCATAAACAAATCAAAAGACAATGAACTGGATTTAAAAAAAAATCAGTAATTGCAATACATATTACAAAGGGTATACTGTATAAAGAGCTCCTAAAAATCAATTAAAATAAATAAATGATATGAACAGACATTTCTTAAAAGGAGATATATAAATAAGTTCTAAACAAATAAAAAAGTTACTTAACCTCTATCTCACTGTGGGAATGAAAATTAAAATAACAGCGAGACACCATTTTTAACCCATGAAATTGGCAGAAATCCGAATGTTAATAACACATTATGTTGGCACAAATATATAGTCACAGAGAATATGAATTGGTACGGCCTCTAACGAGGGCTGTTTACAAATACTCATTAAAATTAGAAACACACACAGCATTTGACCCAGCAGTTTATATTAAGAATTTGCACTGAAGGGAAAATGACTTGTATTGAAATGGCATATCCTCATATGTCGTTTATAATTGGCAGGCTGCCTAGAACTGCAAATCATACAGAAAAAATAGTCAAAGGATTATCAATAAGGTATCGGTTAAATAAATTTTCACAATACGTGTAGTGAATTATGATGCAGCTCCCCCAAATAGTGAGAACTCTCTTTAAGCACTGGTATAAAGTTTTCCTAGATTTATTGTTCGATCTCTTCCCAAAGAAGATTTGGGAATGTCTGGGGAACATTTCAGGTAGGAGAGAAGGGCTGCTACTGGTATCTAGTGGGTAGAAGCCAGGGATGCTACACATCATCCTGTGACATACAGGACATGCCCCCCACCCCACACACTCATTATCTGTAAATTATTGAAGTCTAAATTGTCATCAGTGCCAAGGTTGAGAAACTCTAGACTAATGACCAGAAACTGATTATGTGACATATCTGTTGGGCTCAGGGACAGGTATTGGTAGAAACTTTACAGGGTTAGGTATTCTATTTAGTAATTACTGATTTATGTTTCTGTATTGATTTTTAAAAAATAACATTGTTTAATATTCCAAAAAAAGATCTTTAGGGGGTGCAAGGAAAAAAATCTTTGATTTTACCTGTTCATTTTGGTGTTTTCCTTGTTCCTTGCCCTTTTGAAAAGCTCAAGGACACATGTGTTGATGTTTCAATGTGCACAGAGTGCTCCCTCCGGGCAAGGTAGTCCAAACAATAGAGTAAAATAGAAGAATGAAGTTGCACTATACTCTATCTGACCAAACAGGCTTTGCTGGTAGCAAACACCAGAGAAAGTGTAACCTAAATTACCAGCAGTCACGAATAACGTAAGTCAATGTTTCCCGGAGGCAAGGACAAACACCCCTATACAAGGGGACTGATAGTACAGAGGTGCCTTTTGATCAGAACTCCTGACAGCGGTGACTTTAGAAGTCTAAGGACCTTTAAGGATCTCTCTGGAATCATATCATCAATCTACTGTAAATTTTCATTGTTAGGAACGCCTTCTCCGTGTTGCCAGTGGCTGTTGACAGACAGGTAGCAAAATTGTATTGCTCATTAAATCTCTACCTTCCCCCTTGATTACCACGGTTCCAAAACGACTTGACCAAGGTAAAGCATTCAGCAGAGCCTTGAATGAAAACCAAGTTCATTGTGGACAAGGCCAGACTCTGGCCTGTCTTCTTGATGGTTTTCCCTGAGAAGGTGTTCAAGAGTCTTTGCTGTATTTACTTTTTTAGTTTCGTTTCAACCCTTTCAATCCCTCTCTCCATTTCAAGATTTTCTGTGACATTTCAATTATTGTTTTGGGATTAAAATTACATTTAAAAACACACATTACTAAAAAAAAAACGCAACACCTATGTGAGTACCAACATATACTAAATTTGGGGGGCCTCCCCGGTAGAAGGAGTCAGCCATTTTAAGCATGGTATGAGAAAACTGAAGGGACCTCTCCAATATGAATAGATAATATTCTAATGGATGTCATTAATACATGATACCCCACCATTTGCGCTTCCTTTGGGGCATTTACTGCCTTTTACTATTTAAAATATATAAAAAATAAGAAATCACAGGCAAGAGGATATAAATGTGTCCATGTATAAATGTGTCCATGTGGACATTTATAAGCTTTTCCTATCACTCACAAGACAGACAGGAAAATATGAAGCCTTTGTAACTTAGGGCAAAGGAAGTGGAAGAGAGTAGAGGACTCAACGATGGAATTTAATGGGGTCAAAAGCAAATTTTACACAAAATGTAGTTATGTTAAATGTTTATTTTGGTACCTTATTCTGAGTTTTTTGCTTTCCCCAAAATATGAAGGACAGAGTATTGAACCAGATGGTTGGTTCTACGCTAAACTTGGCCAAAAGAAAGAGACTTTTTTGTCCACCCATACAAAGTATTAGACAAAAAAAAATGTGAAGATAAATATCAATGAAAAAATATAATTTGTGTCCTCAATGAGTTTATCATCTAGATGGGAAAGAAAACATTCTCATGAAACGTTTGCTTTCTAGCCGTTCCTCAAAGCAGCCAGCCTCTCTGCAAGCAGTCTGCACTCCACACTACCCCAGAGTCTCACCCAACTGTCCCTGTGAGAGCAGAGTCAAGGTCACGGGGGCACTTGACCTACTGTATCCTGCAGCCTGGATCCCTGTGTTTGAAGGAGAATGGACGAGAACCACTAGGGCCCCTCCCAACTCTAAGATGTCATTCCTATGCTCAGCCTGTAAGAGCCGATTAGGGCAAGAGAGTCTAAGGAAAATGCAACTATAGTGATGAGTTGCCCCTGTCCAGTAAAAAGAAAGAGAGAGAAGCATGAGCTTGAGGTGTCCACCAAAAATGTTTTCTGGCCCTGGCCAGGTGGCTTAGTTGGTTGGATCATTGTCCTGTACACCAACAAGGTTATGGGTTCAATTCCTGGTCAGGACATACACCAAGGCTGCAGGTTTGATCTCCAGTCAAATGTTTCTCTGTCACTTTGATGTTTTTCTCTCTCTTTCCCTTCCTGGCTTTTATAAGTGGAGAGCAACTTCTGACAAGTTCCAAAAGATTCTGACCTTTTCACATACCATTTGTAAGTCTTGTTCATGCTGCTTTAAGCTTATTTTTTGAAAAATGAAACTAAATTGACTATACCATTGAGAAGAAGAATTGTGTCTTTCTATTCCCAGAACATTCTAAACAAACACCTGGGATTGATTTCAGGAGACTATGAGAAAAAGACAGAGGAAAACCTTAATCTATCAATCCAAATATGGCTTCACGTTTTAAAAATATAAGTGTTAAGTGGATACCATATATGCTAATATCCAGTTTACTTTGACCTAGGGTTCAAAAATAGATACAGAAATTTAGTGTGATTAGTAGGTTTGCCAGCAAGAATAAAGCAATTTTATTTTTGGAAAACGATGGTCATAAAAGCTAGGTCCTGGTACCAGAACAAAAGTAAACATGAGAAAATAAAGATGGTAAGTAAAAGAAAAAAGGAAAGAAAAGAAAAAATGAAGAAGCTAGAAGAAATTGATGATAGAAAAATCAGTCCAAAGAGTGACACTAGCAAACAGCCATTATCATGGGCAAGGCGAGAAAAATACCAATTACAATTATACCTCTTAATCCTTCTGGTGTGTGAGCAAATGACTCTATACACGTCACTAGCCTTTGGTTTTCCTTAAACTAATATGTGAAACATACATGTGGAAAACTTAAGGGGTGATTTTTTTTTCAACTTCCAAAAATATCTGCTTTTTAAAAGAATCCATCATAAGATTCCTTCACATAGTTATGAGCTTTTAGCCTAATACATTTAAAATAAATCAGTTCCGAAAACTTGGCTTCCATCAACGCTATTATCTCTTGAGGCTGGCAATCAGCTCTTGTACTCTCCAAAACTCAGGAAATTTTGTAAAAACAACACAGCATCAACAACAATTTATCGCCTGCTGAAAACCCCCAAGAACACCAGTCTTTAGAATTAACTGAAATTCTCTCAAGTAAATTCATCAAGAAAGAAAAACATGCTGTCATTCAGAAAGACAATCTGTACTTTCAGAGTTTTTGTTTTCCAAGTGGTGGAGCTCAGTGGTGCCAAGCCACACTTGCAGCGATTCACCCAAAGCCTCTTTTGACCAAAAACAGACATTTGGTGACACAGAGGTGACATGAAATTTGTTGCTCTAGAGAAGGATGTTTCTCTTTCTAAGGTGAATGTTTCCAAAGGACATATAATTCTTTGATCAAAACATAATTTTCAGCCCTGGCTAGTGTGGCTCAGTGGATTGAGTGCCAGCCTGCGAATTGAAAGGTTGCTGGTTCGATTCCCAGTCAGGGCACATGCCTGGGTTGAGGGCCAGGTCTCCAGTTAGGGGATGTGCGAGAGGCAACCCATTTTAAGTTTCTCTCACACATCAGTATTTCTCTCCCTCTTTCTCCCTCCCTTCCCTCTCTCTAAAACTAAATAAAAATAAAATCTTTTAAAAAGTCATAATTTCAAATGGAGTTATCTTTTCTAATGAGTTCATCTAGATGGCAAATCCAGAAATTCTTAGGCTTCCGTTGTCAACTCTGCCCTTCAGACATTAGAAGAATTAGCAGTTAAAAAAGTGAAAAAAAAAAGGGAGAATACGTTTCTCTCCACATAATATAAACTAAGGGTATATTTTCTGTTCAGAATTTTTGCCCAAAAAAGAACATTTAGCAAGAAAATGATTGATTTTGCCTCTTGCAAATGACTTAATTAGCCCCATCTCTCCACTGATGGTGGATTTAATAGATGATAGCATTTCAAAATTTTAGTTTTCATTTCTGTACCAGCATCTCTCTGTTCTCTTGCTCTTCCAAGAATATAAATTTCCTCGTATAGCACAAGCGAGTCAATTACAGCCTGGATTGAGAAAATCTGACATCTTTAGATATATGAAAGTCAACTCTTTGGATTTCATGAAAAGAATTTAATAGGCGTGATTTGCAGGAATGATGAAATTTTGTTCTTACTGTGAAAGCGAAAAGAAGTAACTTCAATGACAAGACCTGCTATTTCCTAAGATACTACTTTTACTGGCTTGGCATCTTTGAACTGCCGTTGATTGATGCTACGTAAGAGTTGAGCTTTGGAAAGTTAGGGAGTTACATAGTGAGGGCTTAGTATATGACACCACACTTAATGGAAAACCCTATGAAAGGTACTTTTTTCCCCAGGTAACCTTAAAACGTATTTCAAGTTTTCCTTATAGATGCTGTTCTGATATTACCCATTCAAAAAAAAAAAAAAATGTAATGAAATCCCCAAGGAAGGTAAGTAAATTTAGGGAATAACGGAATAATAATAAAATCACCAGTGTCCATTTAATGCCTCATTTTGATAAAAAGAAAACAGACTGGATGTTCATTATCAAGCATATTCATTGATCGTGCAGTTGCTGATAATTGCAGGTTTGACCTGGGAATACTTTGCAGTTTCTAAAGGACCGCTATTAAGATCCAGGGTTGGAGAGAACTCAGTGACCTTGATTCCAAACCAAACTTCTCAGAAGTCCGTGGAGCATACTGGGGGCAGGAGAGGGGGAGACTGCATGGGAGGTCTCCCATAAAGGCTTAGATCTTTCTTATTAGAAGAAAGATCCATGATTTCGGTGACTGAGATCTAGAAACCTTTAGGAGCCAGAAGAGTCATCACCTAGTAATTTAGCATCAACTCTGCGGTTTAGTGGTGTGGTTCTTTTCATGTTTAGGGGGAATTGTTCAAACAATATAGTTGGTTTGAAATCCATCCAGGACCAATGCAAACACCAAGTGGGCTGCCTAGAAACCACACATTGTTTCCTTCAGACAAAAGATAATGATACACTAATGAGTTTTACCCTTTATTGCCCTCTCTGGGACACAGCCTCAGGAAGAAAACCCACAAAACAAAATTGTTAGTCTCGAAATTTACAATATTTTGCAATGACCCCTATCCTTTTTGCTTTAAGTGCTAGTACTAGTGTTGTTAAGTATTTGTGTTGTTTAACTCATAAATTCCAACCTCATATAATCTCAGAAGTGCCCTCCCAGAGAGAGAAAGGAAATGAGTAAATGAGGAAAAATAATAAAAGCCTTGCTGATATAGACTACCTCCAAGAAACTTAAAGCACTTCTGAGATATTTTCTAATTCTGATGTATTCTGACCTCATTAAAGAGAGGGAAGTAACAAAGATTAATATTTTAAGTTATGGAGAAGGAAAGTGGGACTAATAGACCCCTTTAATAAAAAGCATTTGATAGATCAGAACTGAGTGGAGGAAAAGATAAAATTCAATTGATCGGGTTCATGTGAGTGTGATACGTGTTGAGGATTTGTCCAACCTTCGGTGTCTCCGGGCCACACTGGAAGAAGAAGAGTTGTCTTGGGCCACACACTCAATACGCAAACACTCACGAAAACTGATGAGCCAAAAAAAAAAAGGTTTTAAGTAAATTTACAATTTTATGTTAGGCCTCATTCATAGCCATCCTGGGCCGCACGCAGCCCATGGGCCACGGGTTGGACACCCTGTTTTATAGGATTTGCTGGGATTGTTCATTGTTGCTGTTTCATTGAAGAACAAGCTGAATAGCACAACCGCAGATCACTTCCACTGAAACTATCCACGACCCCTGTAAATTCACAATCTGTACCCCGCCCTATTCCAGCTCTGATCCGCTTCCTATGCACTCGTGCACAGCAGTCTCCAAAAATGCTTGTACTTCCTCACCTCTCATTGTCTCCTTGTTGCTATTGAATGTGGCTTCCTTTATAAATGTCTCCATTGAAATGGCTCTTCTTAAGTTGACAGTGGCTTCGAGGTTACCAAATCTATGCACCCCCTGTTTTCCCTCATCACCTGGTTGAGCTCGATAGCATTCCAAGGAGTTGATTACTCCATCCTTGCAACACTGCTGCTCTTGACCTATGTGACACCAGGCCTTCCTTATTTGCCTTATTCATCTCTGGCCGTCATTGTCAATCTGCTCTGCTGGTTCCACCTTCTCTGCGTGACTTGGTAAGGCTGGAGGGCCCGAAAACTGTTTTCCTAGTTCTTGCCCTTCTCTTGTGTCTGTCTAAATATGCTCGTTTATGCCCCTGGCTTTAAACATCACCTCTCACCCAATGTGTACATTTCCCTCTGACCTCTCACCTGCAGACTCACGTTAACAACCGACCTTCTCCACTTGGAACAGGTCACATGACATCTCACACGACATTGCCAAAATCAAATCCTTGATTTCTGCCCCCATATTGCTCTTGCCCTAGACTTTCTTGTTTCAAAAACTTTGCTTCACTCTCACATCTAATGGAATAAAGGTTATGTTGTTTTAATCCTCAAAACATGTCTTACAGTTGTTTCCTCCCCTTCTTCTCCACCACTACCACGCTAGCTCAAACAGCCATATTGGTCATCTAGGTTATTCCGATAACCTCCTACATAATCTTCCATATACATTCTCACCCACATTGCCTTCTTTTGCACAGAGCAGTAAGAATTCTAAGTTTTTATGGCATAGCATTATATCATATCATTTTGCTACTTTAAACCTTGTGCTGACTTCTCATGAAACATACAGTGAAGTCCAAATACTTCATCACAGTTCATAAGGTCATAATAATCTGGCCCCTACCTCCTCCCCCCGCTTTCCTTGATACCGTCCTTCCAGCTCACTCAGCTCTAGCCACACAGTGCTTTATCTTTTAAGAACATGACGACTTGCCCTCATCCCGGTTCATTCCCACGCTACCTATTCCCTCTTCCCAGAAACCAGAGTAACACTCCTTATAATTCACGTCTCAGGTTGTACACCCTTCACAGAGAGGCCCTGCTTAACCACGCAATCTAATGACCCCAAGCCCAGAGCACTCTCTCCTCCATTGTCCTGTTATCTTCCTCACATCTGTTCTTACTATCTGAAAATATCTTAGTTTTAGATCACTTACTAGTTTATTATCTGTGTGTCCTCCCTGGAATGTAACTTCCCAGGAAAGCAGGGCCACGTCTTGTGTGCCCGTGGATCCTGGTGCCCACAGCAGTGTCTGGCAGAGGGAGGTTCATAGTGACCAGTGCTGAGAAGGAATGAATTTGGTGTCCAGGTGAAAGTGCTGGAGGGGTCCCTTTAATGGAGAGCTCAGGGACAGTAATGGGAGTTATAAAGCCCTATTAACTTGTTATTAATATCTTACTTACCAGGGCCTTAGCTTTTTAAATAATAACTTAAAAATTTTCCCCGGATGGTGTGGCTCAGAGGGTTGAGTGCCAGCCTGTGAACTCAAAGATCACAGCTTCAATTCCTGGCCAGGGCACACGCCTGAGTTTTGGGCCAGGTCCCTGGTTGGGGGCATGAGAGAGGAAACTGATTGGTGTTTCTTTCTCTCTCTTTCTCCCTCTTTTCACCTCTGTCTAAATAATAAATAAAGTCTTCAAACAAAAAAAAATGTAAAAATCTATAACAAATGATATCAACAAAATGAACTATGAATCTGAGTCTTTTATGTGAAAACCTCGTATGGGATGATTCTTAAGACATCTCTTCGGTCAGATGTGGTATCGCTTTTTAAATAATGTGTCAGAGAAGTAAGAACAGTATTGCAATTAGCAAGGAGCAAAGTAATTGCCTTCAATTATTAAAAATCCTTGTCATTAAAACTATCTGCCTGTAAGTGATGGTAACAGAAAGCTCAGGTACCAAAACCCAGCCTCATCCAGAGTGTGAAGCTTCACGCTCTCCAGAGTTTCTGACTTGGTAAATCTGCGGTGGGAGAGGGGCGCAAACATTTGCATTTCTAGTAAATTCCCTGGTGATACTGATGCTGCTGGTCCGGGAACCCTATTCTTAAAATCTCTGATCAAAATTAATCAGCAATTGATTGTGAATAGAGGGCAATGGCCTTAATAGCCAGTAGAAAAACAGGAGAAAATTTCAATCATACCTTCCAGCATTATTCCACTAGCCAGTTACTAAGTTATGTAGAAAAATCACTTTTCCAGTTTGTATTAATATATGTCTATTGTGCCATTTGATATCAAAACTTCTCTTTACCCCTGAGTGTCTATTAAGCACACATACATGTTTCATTCTGATGCCGTAGTCACAAATTTCCTTTATTCTTCACTAAAATTGTCCTCCTGTGTTTATTTAGAGAAGAACCTTCCCTCACTAGCATTTGCCCCTCACTGTTTCCGAGCATTGAACCAGTAACTGGGTCTTCCAAAAAGTCCATTGTATTTAAAAAGCATTCGCCAGAGCAAACACATGACAAGGAAAACAGTTTCACGGAGTGAGCTGAGAAGGTGTTTCCTCCCTCTGCCGTTGCTCCACCTCTGTCTCTACTGCGGGCTCCCCAGCCTGGATGGGAGCCCGGAACGGTCGGTTTCCTCGCTCATTCTCATCACGGCGGTCGCCCAAACCGCGTCCTTCTTCCCTTGGACCAAAGACGCTTGACTTCCGAGACAAATAATCTAACCCAAAGGTCTCTTAGTGACAAAGTAATGTTACTTCCAGAGCTCTGTTTTAATATTATACTTCACAATTAATATACACATGTTCATAGCAGCATTACTTATAAAGTTGACAATTAGTCACAACCTAGATAGAAGAATATTTATCTATTGAACACACATATGTGTTAGAAGATTATGTAATTGAAAATCATTTCAATTATCTTCTATTGACATAGAAGATTATCTTCTATTATCTTCTATTGATTAATCTTCTATTGAAGATTATCTTCTATAATCTATATAATCTTCTATAGAAGATTATCTTCTATTATCTTCTATTATCTTCTATTGATTAATCTTCTATTGACATAGAAGATTATGTCATTGAAAATCATTTCTCTTTAATGCCGTCTGAATCTCCAAATTTTTGACAAATAGTGAACAGATATTTTGTAACCAAAATTAAATGATCATTTTAAAGATAAAAAGGTTAAGTTTTTAAAAGAAAAGCAAGTCACTTGGATCAAACATAGTGCCACTTTCCGCCCAAGACATACGTCTCTTGTCCCCAACATCCTTGAAGAATAATCAGAAAACCTTCATTTACGTATTTTCTCCTCTAAAAAGGACTTAATGTGTTACAAGTCAATCCACATACTTTTTTTTGTTTTTCAGAACAATATTTGATTTCTCTTGACTTAGACCTTAACCATAAACTGAGTTTGTTCATAATAGTTTTATATTAATTTCTCTGCCAGTTTTTTTTAATTGACACAAAATTCACCTAACATAAAACTATCATTTTTATGGGCCTATTTCACAGTGTGCAGCCACCAGCTCAATCTCGTTCCAAAACATTTTTATTACCCCAAAAGGAAATCCTATACTCAGGAAAGAGTAGTTCCCCGTGTCTCCCTTGGGGCCCAGCCTCTGGCAGCCTCTAGTCTGTGCTCTCCGTGGATTTATGTATTTTAGACACCATTCACTTTGTATGAAATACCCAGTGAGTAGGAGTACCTCTCCCTGGCCTACCTGCTCCCCGGCTCTCGCCTGCTCTGGAGTAGCCCTGGAGGGGCTGGCCTGTGACTTCCACATGACCGCCTTTCAAATATTTGACCGCAACCCTGAAAACCACACCACCACTACTGAGTGCCTTTGCCAAACACCTATGATTTTCCTTCCTATTAAACATACGGAATTCCTTTTCTGGCTCCTTTCGTCATAACTGATACCCTCTGTGGATCGTCTTCAACTTTGTAAGGCCCCGCTCAACCTGTGTTGCCTGAAAGACCCAAACTCCTCGTGAAGAGAAGGAAGAGGGGCGGGGTCTGACTCCCCAGCCGGCCTCTGTGTCTATGCGGGTGCCCATCTACTCTGCATCAGAGCTGCGGCAGGCTGGCCAGGGGTTCAAGCGCTGTCTCCCTGGGCTCTCCCTGTTCTCTCCCCCAACGCTGCTCTCCTCCGAGCGGGCCTGAGAAGTAAGGCATCCTAACTGGAAACACACATTGCAAGTCCTTGCCAATCAGCTTCTGCGCATCTTACCGTCACAAACAGTTCAAGGAAGCCTCCGCTCTAAACATGGGGAAATTACTCCAAGAAAGAAGAGTCGAGCCTCCGGTCCTTATTCATGAGGATATAATTAATGGAGCTGGCCCTTGGCAGTGGTCCAGAGCCCAAATTATTCTATTTTACACAAATAATTTAGGCTGTGCTTTGGAGAATGTGAAGTGCTTATTAAAAAATGCCATCTCTCAGGCTTTTGCCCAAATCTCAAAATCAGAATTCCTGAAGCATGTAGCCCTGGGATCTTCGGTTTCACCACACTTCCAGGTGTGTCTCGTTTATACTGAAGTTTGAGGATAACTTCTTAAAGAGCAAGAGCCCTGTATTGAATTTGTTTTGAATACAAATAATAGATATTGTTCATAGAACTTGCTCTATGGAAAAAAAAAATGTGCCGTGCTTGTGTTTGGAAACAATATATTAGAAAATATTTGATAAGCTTGACTTAAGGTATAACCAGTTCTGTTTGATGTTAACAAGAAACATTCCCTACACATACTTCAAAAGTTCAGTGGAAGTCCTTTTTATTTACATTATTTATAATTAGGCAGATCCAAGGAAAGATCTAAACAGAGAGTTATAAAAAGCAGAATGGACACCAAACATATCATGAGCACATGTGCACTCAGTAAATATTTGCTGCATGAATGGCACACTTAAATTTGCTCTATTTCCCAAATAAGAGGCAAAGGAATGATTTTTAACCTCCCAGGCTTTTCCCTTCTCAAATACCAGTTGTATTCTTGCTATTTAAATCCTAGCAAATACAACATCTGCAACGCTTTTTAAAATATTAGATATTCATTAATTTATTCAATAAATATTTATTGGTCATCTACTACAAGCAGGGATCTGAGTAAAGTCACAGGGATATGGTAATGATCAAAACGGACTTGATCTCCACTTGGACTTTTCCATCGTAGAGGACTAGTAAGTTAGTATTTTGGCAGATGAACTATTTGAAAACCAAGGGAAATCTCAGAAAAAAAGTATATGGAAGTTCAAACCCAGGCATCCACTTGTCACTTGCCTCATGTTTTGTTTTTCAGGGGGATATTGCTTGGGTTACTGGTGTTGTGGTTCAGAAAGTAATTTGTATCCTCTGCAGTTACTCCATTTATCTTCCTCAGAGTGAATCCTCACACATTGGGAAAGCCTGCTGAATTATGGTTTACCAGCAAAATACAACAGCATCATTAACATGGCTCTTTGCACAGTATCTTCACTTCCTCCCCACGATGATCTTGTCCACACCCCCAGTGCATCTCTGAATGTCTCCAACCAAGATGTTCTCCATCAATCCAGTGAACACATTGTACTCTTGACCTCACCTGATTTCTTACGGTCTTGCCTATTCCTGCCCCTCCTCGGACATCTTGGCAGATTTCCTTTTTTTAAGGCCTTGAAAAGCTCGTGTCCCCAGAGTTCCATCCTCTGCCTACTTCTCCCCTTAACTTTAACCCCAAGTGATCTTATTACCCCCATATATTGGAAATCACTTCAGATCCCCCGTCTGAGGTCCATCTTCTACCAGACATCTTTCTTTTCTTACGCCCTAGAGGCTCCCCTGCCCCTGACTGTTCTTCCTCATATATTCTCTGTCAGAGGGAATGCCAGCCCCAGGCTCATCAACAGCAGATACAAGATTTCCCCTTATCTCATCCTTATATCTGTTTGATCACTTCAACATGTTAAATGCCCAAATACCTCAAATGTTTCCTTCTAGACTATTGGCCCTTAGGCCCACATCCTTTCTTTCCTGGCTTACTCAAAGAACCCATCAACCAGTCTCTTGCTTCCAGGAATAAGGTCAATTTTGTTTACTTAGCTCATTCCTGGAAAGAAGTCAATGATTTATGCATCTTTGCATTTAAAGCCCCAGGAAAGTGCATGGAACATGTAGAATGAATGAATCAGTTAATGCTTACATTGATTAAATGCTGCCCAGTACAGGCTCATAAATGGCGACTGTTTTTGGTATTGGTATTCATTTTTAATAATGGTTTTCAACACTTTTTTTCTTTTTACTTTTTCTGTGACTCTACATCCGTTGGCATGTTCTAAGTCTCTTGATTGTCTCTGGTCATGTTCGGGTTTTTGGTCAAGAGTCTTGAATTTTCCCTCTAATTTGTTTGAATTCAGCATCAATTGTCAATAGTACCTAACCTGAAAAAGCCAGAGTACAGAAGACTTAACACTAACTGAACCAGACTTCTCGTTTCAGTTAAATTACTTAATATGGAACTTTCCATATTCTGTGGAGCCGTTAGCCAACAGAGTGTTTTGAAAAACTGTCAGGAGAGAAAGACTGCAGAATCCGAGAGACATGAGTGTGTGAATAGAAAAGGAAGAACGCTCGCGTTATTTCTTCATAACATTTACTTGCGGTCATAAAGTTTTTATGTATAAAAGAATTCAAGGATGAATTACTCTCCTTGCCCAGTGTCATACAAAATGTTCATGCTTAGAAATAATATAACAGCATACTTCAATATTTTAGTGTGCTACTCTCTAAACATTTTTAGTGCTAAATCTATATAACTTCTCACAAACTTTTTCACTGACATCTAAAGTTTGTCATGAATGTCATTCAAAGAATACTGCAATGTTGATGTTTTGAAATACAATGGTTTCAATGCTCTTTAATGTCGCCAGAGGAATCTAAATACCATAATATCGATAGCTAAAATTTTATGGTCACTGTTACACATTTTGAAAAATACATGTAGATATAATTCTTTAAATAAAAAACAGATTATATTACTTTCAATTCATATTTCACTATAATTCTTCCCACAGAGTTTTTTTTTCCCTAACATAATAGGTTTCACACTTGGAAGTCTTTATTTATCACTGTTTTCTGTGACAAAAAGTATGTATATAAATTTCATTTTTAATTCTGTCACTATAAACCTTTAAGTATTTAAATTTTCCCTGTAGATTGATTGCCTATTAGAGTGAAAGATAGTATTTGATCCAAATACTATAAATATGTCACAAATTTAGTAAATAATTATTAAGTAGAAAAAGGTAAATTTCAATTATTTACTTCTCTTAAAGAGATGCTCCATACACAGAGATTTAGGTTGTTGTTTATGTTTCCATAAATGAATACTACTTGTTGCCAGGAAGAGACAAGATTCAGCAGAAATTTTCTACTGTATAAGTAGATATACATGTATGTAGGTATATAATATATGTGTACATGTAATACATATGTATATATGTAAAGAAATATGCTCTTTGTCATCTCTCACCTCAAGTAGTCTAGCAAGTCTTCTTGGTAAATGGCCTTCAAACTGGCATAAGTACAGTCCTGTTATTTACAGAAAAGTTTTCCAAGAATTAAATCCTCAAGGGTAATTTTAAAGGAATCAATGTTCAAATCCTCAGCCTCCATTTGATCCTTTTCTTCTAAAAGATCTGCCTGCGAAGGTGTCTATCATGGGCTAGGAAGTCTCTCCATCCCTGACACTTTCAGTTTTCCTTCTTCCTCTTAAGAGAAAAGGATTCAGTCTACTCTGACGGGGTACATTTTCTGAGGTATAACCAGGCTCTAGGGCGCCAAACAAAAGACAATTCTAAACATTGCTGTTCTTACTGAGAAGTAAATGACTAATCAACAAATCCCTTTTCAAGTTAGGTTGTTTTCCAGAATTTGCTTTCAATCTAAATTGGAGGAGGATCTAATTACACCATCAGCTGATATACCACGAAAAATAATTTTTTGGATGATCACCATGTGATTTTTCACATTAGTGAGTCTGAAAATTTTTTCAAAATTGAGACATTCATGGCTATTAAAAAACACATTTTCATTAAATTTTATTTCTGTGAACGTATGTCAATGTCTTGAGAACACAATCAAGCCTTCAGTTGCTTTTCATTTTGTGCTCTATATTGCAAAGACTTGACTTTCATCTCCTGTTTAGTCCCTCACGGTGGTGGCCGTAGCCTTCGGCATCAAATCCTTGTGTAACTACAGGCAACAACCAGAATGGTATTTTCTCCTGGCATGTCTCTTTCCCACAAGGCTGCTCCTTGTATCTTAGCGGTCACAGTGCACCCTTGCCCATACCTAAATCAGTCACTTGCAAGAAGAGTGGAATTAACCAATTGTCTTGGACCAATCAGCTTTTACTCCATGGTATGTAGAAGAGATGATGAAGAAATTGGACTCAGATACCTGAATAAAATTCTGCTTCTATTTTTAGTTTTTTTTTAATTGTATTTACTGGGGTAGCATTGATTAAATAAAATTCTATAGGTTTCAGGTGTACAATTCTATAATATATCATCTGTATGTTGCACATTTCCACAATGGAATACTACTTGGCCACAAAAAAGAAGGAAAAATTATGCTTCCTTAGCAAGGGGTAACGCTCCTAGGTAGTAAATGAACAGGATTCGCCTGAACTCTCAGCCCTCTGGTTTGGGCGAAAAGATAAATGGTGTGATGTTCATTGGGATAGACACTGTCAGAACAGGAGGTGGGAGAGAAAATCGGGTAAGGTTGGGACATACTGACTTTGGAGGGCCTACAGGACATCCAGGAAATATTTAGTAGGCAGTGAAGTACAGGGTCTTGGAGTCCTGGGCAAGAGAGCTGGTGGTTGAAGTCATAGGCACAAAGAAAATTCTTAGTCGGAATGTGAGGAATGAGAAAACAAGGTTATGGAAAATTCCTTGGGGAACACCAATCTTTTAGAGAATGCCAGGAAAAGAAAAATCAGGAAAAGAAATGGAAAGAGTAAAGAGAAAAGGAAAAATACTTTTGTCATGAACTGCAGAGGGAGGAAAAAGGGGGTACACAGTTTTGTCAGGTTTCGCTAGAGCTCTGGCCCCATTCCTACCCATACCGTACGAGTAAAACCGAGCGGCCGGAAGTAGAAAATGAACAGGAAAAGGGAGCGCCTGGGCAGGATGTTTTTGATTTTGCTCAAAGCATTTTAGACAAGCCTCTCTAATTTTTATGTATACATAGAGAGAAAATCTATACCCTGCACTCAGCGAAGCGCAAGCCAGTCGTTTTAGAATAGCTCTCCCTGAACACACAAGGCTGACACTGGAGAGGATGAAGAAGGGGACATCCCTGAGCAACAGCCTGAGATCTTTGTTTGAAAACAAAACAACAGGCTCTGCCTCATGACTGCAGACAACATCACCGGCTATAAAATCCTCAATGGATCATTCATAATTTCTTCCTTCTTTCAAATAAGACTCACGGTCCTTTTCACAGAGACGCCTTAGACTATGAGTTAATCTCAGAGTTACATTCCTTATAATAGCAACATGCGATGAGGGTGGCAAGGGCCCTTAACAACCTTTCCGAGGGAGAACCTGGAGGGGCCTGGAAGTGAGTCACATGACATCCTGAGATGGGCAGCTCTGGACCCACAAACCGTGTTCTCACTCCTATTCCTAAGTGGCCCTGCTCTAGAAAAGCAACTGCCCATGCATAATCCTACAGATTTCAAGGAGTTTTCTGTCCATTTTATTTTTCAAAAAATTTTTATTTTATTTTTTTCCATTACCATTTATCTCCCTTATACCCCTACCCACAATCACCACACTGCTGTCCTTTTCCATGAATCCTTTTTCTTTTTTGCTCAGTCCCTCCATCCCCTACAGCTGCATGCCCCAGAGCTGCCAGCCTGCTCTCCATCTATGCATCTGTCTCTAATTTGCTTGTTAGTTCAGTTTGTTCATTAGATTCCACAAATGAGTGAAAAACCTATGGTATTTGCTTTTCTCTGACTGGCTTGTTTCACTTAGCATAATGTTCTCCAGGTTCATCCATGCTATTGCAAAGGGTAAAATTTTCTTTTTTACAGTTGAGTACTATTCCATTATGTAAATGTCCCATAGTTGTTTTATTCATTCACCTACTGATAGACACTTGGGCTGCTTCTATATCTTGGTGATTGTAAATAACACTGCAATGAACACAGGGGTGCTCATCTTCTTTCAAATTAGTGTTTTGGGTTTCTTCGGATAAATTTCCAGAAATGGAATCGATGGTTCATAAGGCAGGCCCATTTTTAATTTTTTAAGGTATCGCCATACTGCTTTCCACAGTGGCTGCACCAATCTGCATTTCCACCAACAGTGCAAAAGGCTCCACATCCTCACCAGCTCTTGTTGTTTGTTGATTTGTTGATGACAGCCATTCTGACATTTGTGAGGTGATATCTCATTGTGGTTTCAATTTGTATTTTTCTGATGATTAGTGACATTGATCATCTTTTCATATGTCTACTGGCCATCTGTCTGTCCTCTTTGGAGAAGTATCTATTCCGGTCCTCTGCCCATTTTGTAATTGGGGGTTTTTTTGGCATTGAGTTTTATAAGTTCTTTACAAATTTTGGATATTAACCCCTTAACAGATGTATTGGAGAATGTGTTCTCCCATTTAGTGGGTTGTCTTTTTATTTTGTTGATCATTTCCTTTGTTTTGCAAAAACTTCCAAGTTTGATGTAGTCCTGTTTGTTTATTTTTTCTTCTGTTCCCTTGCCTGAGGAGATATGTCAGATTAAATATTGCTACAAGCAATGGCGAAGATTTTACTGCCTATGTTTTCTTCCAGGATTTTTATGGTTTTGGTTCAAACATTTAAGTGTTTAATCTATTTTGAATTTACTCTTGGGTGTGGCATAAGAAGGTAGGCTAGTTTCATTTTTCCACATGTATCTGTCCAATTTTCCCAACAGTACTTATTGAATAAACTATCTTTAGTTCATTGTATGTGCTTGTTTCCTCTGTCAAATATTAACTTACTAAAAAGGTGTGGATTTACTTCTGGGCTCTCTATTCTGTTCCATTGATCTATGTGTCTGATTTTATACCAGTACCATGCTGTCTTGATTATTATGGCCTTATAGTATAGTTTGATATCAGGTAGACTGATTCCTCCAAGTTCGTTCTTCTTTCTCAAGATTGCTGTTGCTATTGGGGCCTTTTGTGTTCCATATAAATTTTTGAAACATTTGTTCTAGTTCTTTGAAGTACAACTTTGGTATCTTGATAGGAATTGCATTGAATCTCTAGATTGCTTTTGGTAGTATGGACATTTTAATGATGCTAATTCTTCCTATCCATGAACACAGTATGTGCTTCCACTTACCTGTATGTTCTTCAGTTTCTTTCTTCAGTGTCTTATAATTTTCTGAGTACAAGTCTTTTGCATAGATTTATTCCTAGGTACGGTATTCTTTTTGAAGTAATTAAGAATGGGGTGGCTTTTTAAATTTCCCTTTCTGGTAGTTCATTATTGGCATATAAAAATGCTATCATTTCTGGATATCAATTTTATATCCTGCTACATTACTGAATTCATTTATCAGTTCTAGTAGTTTCTTGGTGGAATCTTTAGGGTTCTTATGTACAGTATCATGTCATCCACAAATAAAGACAGTTTTACTTCTTCCTTTCCAACTTGGATGCCTTTTATTTCTTCTTCTTGTCTGATTGTTATGGCTAGGACTTCCATTATTATGTTGAATAAAAGAAGTGATTCATTGATTTTTTTGTCATTTCTTAAAATTCTATGTTTTTTATTTCTGCTCTGATCTTCATTATTTCCTTCCTTTGACTCACTTTAGGCTTTGTTTGTTGTTCTTTTTCAAGTCCCTTTAAGTGTAAAGTTAGATTGTTTATTTGAGCTTTTCCTTGTTTCTTGAGGTAGACCTGTAATGCTATGAATTTCCCTCTTAGGATTGCTTTTCCTGTGTTCCACAGATTTTGGGTATTGTGTCTTCATTTTCATTTGTTTCAAAGTATCTTTTGATTTCTTCCTTGATGTCATTGTTGATCCATTCATTGTTTAATAACATGTTATTTACCTTCCATGTCTTTGTGTATTTTTCCAGTTTTCTTCTTGTGACTGATTTCTAGTTTCATAACATTTGGGGAAGAAAAGATGCTTGATATGATTTCAACCTTCTTCAATTTATTGAGACTCATTTTGTGTCCTAACATGTGGTCTAAACTAGAAAACGTCCCATGTGCACTTGAAAAGTATGTATATTCTGCCGCTTTGGGGTAAAATGCTCAGAAGATATCAATTAAATCCATTTGATTAGTGTGTCATTTAAGGTCGCTGTCTCCTTGTTGATCTTCTGTCTGGAAGATCTATTCATTGAAGTAAATGGGGTGTTAATATCCCCTACTAAGACTATTTCTGTTGATCTCCCCCTTAATGTCTATCAGGATTTGCTTTACATATCCTGGTACTCCTATTTTGGGTGCACAAATATTTACTAGGGTTATATCCTCTTGCTATGTCCTAGGGTTATATCCTTGATCATTATGTAGTGTCCTTCTTTGTCTCTTTTTGTAGCTTTGGTTTTAAAGTCTATTTTGTCTAATATAAATATTGCTACAACAGCTTTTTTTCCTTTCCATTTGCATGGAATATCTTTTTCCATCCCTTTACTTTTATTCTGTGTGTATCTTTTGTTCAGAGGTGGGTGTCTTGGAGATAACACATATATATATATATGGGTCTTGTTTTCTTATCCATTCAGCTACCCTATGTCTTTTGATTGGAGCATTTAAGCCATTTACACTTACAGTGATTATTGATAAATACGTATTTATTGCCATTTTATTTTTAACTATTTTCCTCTGTTCTTCTCCTTCTCATTCTCCTTCACCTTCTTCATCTTCTTCCCCTTCTTCTTCTTCAAGCAAGCCCTTTAACATTTGTGGCAATAGTGGTTTGGTGGTAACAAAGTCCTTTAGTTTTTCCTTGTCTGGGAAGCCCTTTATTTTTCCTTCAATTTTTAATGCTAGTCTTGCTGGGTAAAGTAGCCTTGGTTGTAGGTCCTTGCTTTTCATCACCTTGAATATTTCATAGCAATCCCTTGTGGCCTGAAATGTTTCTGTTGATAAATCAGATGACAATCTAATGAGAGCTCCCTTATAATTAACTAACTGCTTTTCTCTTGCTGCTTTTAAGATTTTCTCCTTATCTTTAAGCTTTGCCATTTTAATTGTGATGTGTCTGGGTGTGAGCCTCTTTGTGTCTATCTAGTTTCAGACTCTGTGCTTCCTAGACTTGTGTCTTTTTCCTTCCCAAGGTTAGGGGGAGGAAAA
The DNA here is from genome assembly GCA_004026765.1 of Micronycteris hirsuta. Taxonomy (NCBI): domain Eukaryota; kingdom Metazoa; phylum Chordata; class Mammalia; order Chiroptera; family Phyllostomidae; genus Micronycteris; species Micronycteris hirsuta. The sequence goes on along the minus strand of PVJI01000822.1, from coordinate 124,862 downwards.
AGGAATCTTCTTAGGGAAGATTTTGGTCATTATTTCTTCAGATAGGTTCTCAATTCCTTGCTCACTTACTTCTTCTGGTATTCCCATACTTCTGGTCATGTGGATGTTGTTATGTTTCATGTTGTCCCAAAGGTTTTTTTTAAACTCTCATTTTTTTAAATTCTTTTTTCTTTCTGCTGCTCTGCTTGGGTGTTTTTTTCTACCTTGTCTTCCAAATCACTGATTTGATCCTCTGCTTTATCGAACCCACTGTCTATTCTTTCCAGTATATTATTTATTTCATATATTGCATTCTTTATTGCTGACTGGTTCTTTTTTATGATTTCAGTGGCTTTTTTCATGCTGTTGAGCACCCATATAATCATTACTCTAAACTCTATATCTGATAAATTGCTTGCCTCCATTTCATTTAGTTCTTCTGGAAAATTCTCTTGTTCTTACATTTGGGGCCTATTTCTTTGTCTTCTCATTTTGGCTGCCTCTTTGTGTTTGTTTCTATGTATCAGGTAGATCTGCAACAACTCTGGTGCAGCCCATGTCAGATGCTGCCTGTGACTGGCCCTGAACAACCTGTTCGGAGCTGTCAGTGTTCCACAGCTTTTGGCTTCCTCTGCTGGGCCTGGGTGTGTGCAGAAAGGACAATGTTGTTCACCAAGACTGGCTTAACCAGCACCGGGCCCAGGGGAGGGTCAGCTAAAATCTAAGAGCTCCTAAAGAGCTGCCTTCTCTCGCAGGCTTTATGTTAGGCTTTACCACTGACATCGCCCCAGCTGTGCTCCTCAGCAGCTCAGCTTAAGCTCCACAGGGTTGAGTGAGAGGCATCCTGTGGGTGGGGCTATTGCTCCCCCCAGGGCTGATGCTGCATGGAGGGGAGTGCTCTGCCCGAGTAGCATGGCTTCTCCAGTATGGGAGATGACTGAGCACAGGGATCCTGGTGGCTAACCCTTCAGCTCTCTCTCCAGAGCCAGCAACCCCAGACTCTCCTCACATATCTCTAGTCTTCCCTGCCCTCCCTCTGCTGGAGCCCAGAGCAAGTGGTTGCAAATGAAATTTTGTGTATTGGCCCTTTAAGAGTCTCTCTGTGTCTCTAACTATTGTTCCCTGGTAGACAGAAACTTGGCTGCTTTTCACAGCTGGATATTACTTGGGTTCTTTTCCTTGGGCTGAGGAGCTTCCCCAACTCCATCCACTGAAATATCCCTCTGGAACTTCAGCTGCCACCCATGGGAACCCAGCTAGCCTCTCGCACCTCCACACTTCCTGACAGTCTCGCTGTGGTGATGTGGTCTCTTCCATGAGTCCTCCATTATAAGGATTCTCTCCAGCTAGTGTTCAGTTAGTTATTCAGGATGATTTTTTTTTTCTATAATTTAGTTGTAATTCCAGTTTGGTCCTAGGGGGAGGTTAGTGTAGCTTCTACCTACTCTGCCACTATGTTGCACCCCTGATTTTCTTATTTAACTTAATCCTTCGCTGCCATCTTGCTCCAATGTTACATTTCCCAGACTGAGTTTATCCCAACAATCTCTCCAAAGATTAAGAATTTTGATTACAAATTCCCAAATGATACACTTGCTATCCAGAAGTCAAAGTAAGTAATGATAGCATCACTTCTTCTTTGGTTGAAAACCTTTTTAGAAAAATACAATTTTTCCAGATGAAAATAAACTTCTGGAACAAAATGATAGTCAATGTTCCACTCAGGCATGCCCCTTGGAAAAGCAAATGAATCCCTTTGCATTTCAAACTTCTGAGTCACGTGGAATGCCCTGATTATTCCGCTTTGAAGTTGCAAGCTACTTCCTATTCTTCTCATGACAGTTCAGAAGATTTATGGTTAGTTAGTACTTCTTATTTTCCCTTTCCTAATATTTTAATTTCTCTCTTTAACTTTGAAGAAGTTATAATCATACTCTTCTCAGCATACAACTCCTGCATTTGAGCTTGGCGATCAACTCCCTTGTAGCCAGAGAGATACAAATTAAAATAATAAGAAGATGCCATAAAATTTTTTTCACATAGGCAAAAAAAAATACATGTGGTAACACCAAATGTGAGCAAGCATGCGCAGCAGCGGGCACTCGGATACCACCCAGGGGAGAGGATACCAGTATAAGCACTTGGAGAGTAACTTGGCAGAACTTAGTCAGGCTCAAGTTGTACATACCCTATGACTCCGCATTCCACTTTTTGGGGTCTCCTCTAGAAAAACTCTAACAGAGGGGCATAAACATAAAGAAAAGTTCAGTGCGGCACCATTGGCAACAGTGAAAATGTAGAAGCAGTCAACTGTCCCTCAGCAAGGTGAATGCATAATCTGTGCTTTAATATTCAGCAGTGGAAATGAATAGATGCCTTCTAAAAATAACCACATGTATAAACTCTCAAACACCTATGACTGCATTAAAAGTCTGCAAAAGGAGAATATGGTACTATTTATCTGAAGGTCAACTATGCACGCACACATCCTCACACACAACACTTAAGCAGCAAGAGTGGACAGGCATGCACAGGCATGACATTTACCAACCTCAGGACACTGGTCATCCCTGCAAGGGTAGAGTGAACCCTTAGCCTTACCTGTATTATGTTCTTTCTTTCAAAACAGAAGGAGATTGCAGAATGAAGACGTGAAATAATATTGTGTTTATCTTGGTGGTGGGCACATAGGGCCTGTTGTATGTTCTGTCTTGCTCTATGTTTGAAATGTTTCATTGTTAGAGATTTTAAAACCCAAAGCTCTTTTTCGAGCAAAAGAGCTCAGAGCTAAAGGGATTGGATTGGAAACATGACTGGATTGGATAGGAATAGTTGGGAGCAGGATTTGGCAAAATTTTTCTGTAAAAGGCCAGATACTAAATATTTTTCACTTGGTGTGAATCATAGTCTCTGTCCCCACTACTCACTGTAGAGACAAAATATAAATGAATGGACGCGGCTGTGTTAAATACATTATCTACAAAAACAGACCTGGGGTTGGTGTTAGCCTGTGGGCCATAGTTTGCCATAGTTTGCCATTGCTAAAGGTAAGTGGCTTCAGCAGACAAGCAATCTCAGGCTAAGAGGATGATCCAGGGGCTCAGGAACATTCACATGCAGATCAGGAGGTAACCTGCTACCCTCCAAGAATCCAAGTCATGGTTGAAGTACCTCTGGTTGTTGAGGCTCTAGTAGTAAAATTTAAATATATATATATATATATATATATATAATCTCTGAATTTGAGCACTGTTGGGGGTCTTGATGGGGGATTTTTTTCTCGATTTTGATTCTGTTTTCACTTGGGCTGTGGGAACAAGTTTACCCCAGGTGGTTCTGCCAATCATCAGCCCTGGGTACTTCCCTTCAACCTTCCAAGGATACACTAGAATTCTCAGATCACAGAACCCCTTCGAGCCCCATCCCAATGATCACTCATGCATGCCCAGTACTGCCTTGAGCTGACCTCTACAACTCAACAAGGCCACTCTGGAGCAAGTTCATCAGTTTGTCTGTACCCCTGGCCTTTGCTTGCCTACATAGATCTTTTGGCCAGGATGATTCAGTGCTGCCGCACCCTTTCCTAGAAATGAGCCCCTGCTGTAGAATCCCTTGACACTTCTAAGAGGGGACAGAAGGGGACAGATACTCTATAGCTGCTTAAATATTAGACTTCTGTGGCCTGTGCAGCCCTGTTCCAGTACCTACAAAGGCCTAGGGCATTCAGTTAAGCGGAAAATGCATCCACTACCTCTCTCTGTGCACGTCCAACTTTGACCAACCCGGTCTGCTCAGCCCATCAGCTTTTACAGCCCTGGCAGGCCTCGCAAATTCACAACATTGTTAGGCCATAAAGATATTTTAAAAAAAACCAACAGGACTTATTTACAAGTTTCTTTTGATACAACCCAAACACAAGGTAGGAGGGTCAAGTGAAGTATCTACTTGCTGTCATTACTGGCAGTTGTGACAGTGACCCTGAGGGGTTCGTTGTGTGTCATTCGTTTCTCTGAGTAGCAGTGTGATTCAGGCGGGGCCGCTGACGAGTGTATGGGTGATGGATGAATGGAAGAAAGAGGTGTGTGCGTTCTCTCCTTAGGTGAACTCCCACACAACTAAGGGCTCAACAGCCTTAGCGCCCTGGAAGAGGATACGCCCTAACTGTCACCGCAGTGAAATACCTCTTGCCTACGTACCTTTCCTGACACTGAGATGCCCGATCCTTGGCAACCTTACTGTCGCTGTGTGTGAGAGAGAAAAGAAACAGGATGCAGGGAAGGAAAGAGAGAAAGCCTCCCTTGTCCCCATTCATCTAGCTTCCATTAGCCCCCTTCTGGGTTCTGAAAATAAGAAGTTTGCTTTTCTTCTTAGGTTCTTGCAAGGCATGACTTCTAAGGGTGATTGCCAGATGTTTTGAAATTGTTTTAAAGCGTTCAGAGAATGCATGCTGTTAATCACCCCATCTAAGACTGTTGACTCCAAGAGTTTTTGCCCCAAATCGATCTGAACGTGTTTCAGCCCTGTTCTCCCTGACAACACCTAGGGACTGCTGAGTGAAGGCATGCATTTTTGAACCTATCAAAGACGCATGCGAAGCAGTTACTGGAACTGGGAGTTGAGGAACAGGCTGACTCTGTAAATCTTTCCTGGCGGGGACTTGAAAATTTTTTGGTTGTGTTTACTCAGAACGTTAATAATCTCGGAAATTACTAAAATGGAACCAACATACTTTCTTTTTAAGAGGCTATTGAGATCACAAATCATTCTGCAAATATAATAAGCTATGTAAACCGAGCAGGTCCAATACCCGATGCTTGCCATGAGCCTGCTGGAAGCGGGGCCATCTTTTATGTGACACTTCATGTGTGGAACTAAGGAGGCATGAGAACAGCCCTTTAAAAACTCGGCCTTAAAATTTCAATAGTTGTGTTGGACAAAATGTTTCTGAAAAAGAATAACTTGCCTTGTTTTTTTTCCTCTACTGTTCTCAGTTGCGTGGTTTCCCTTGCCCACGTCACCTCCATTTACCTAACTCCTGCACTTTCCTCTAGAGAAATCCTATTTGGACTTTAAGAGATGCTTCTTAGGCATCTCCCGCTCCATCGCCAAGAAAAATTGATGCTCTGTCTCTGTATCCTCACTATCCCCTGGGGTCACTGGTACCCATGGAAATCACCTGAAGCATTTCTTTAAAATAGAGATCTCAAATTCCATCCCAACTCTCTTGATTCAGAATGTTTTGGGGTGGAGCTCAGGAATCTACGTTCTAAAATACCCCAAGTGATGTTACTGGTCCCAAGGTCATCACCAGAACAGTTGATGCCACTGTTCTTGTGTAACTGTCACACTGCCATTGCATGCCTTCCTCTCTCTTCTTAATCACAAGCTTGTTGAGGGCCGTGAACATGTGACATTCGTATTTCATTCAACTCGTATTTACTGAGTTCCTACTATGTACCAAGGGCTGCTCTAAATGCAGGGGCTACAGCAATGAATAAAACAGGGTCTTCTCTCTTGGGTCTTAGATTCCAGTAAGTGGGGGAAATCAGACAATGCAAAAAGAAAAAATTAAAGGTCATTAAATACACACACACACAAAAGTTAAAAAAGCAGGGAAGGAGTCAGTGAATGTCAGGGTCATGGTGAAGTTACCCACTCAGGCCCCCTTAGCCGGTGATAATTAAACAAAGACTTGAAGACTGTGTGCGAGGAAGCCATCCGTGGTGGCGGGGGGGGTCATACACTTCTGGGGGAAAGGCAACGAAAGGCTCTAGAGCAGAAGAATGCTGGGCACACTCAGTGTGAGCAAGGAGGTGGAGTGGGTGAGAAGGCCCCGTGAGCAGGGGGTGGGAAGGGCAGGTCCTGGAAGGGCTCATCTGGTCCTGGAAGAACGTTGTCTCTGAGGGAGGTACTGGAATTCACGAGGCTTATCACAGTGCTTGCTTTAGATTAAATATCAACAAATACTTGATGAAGGAATTATCTGCTGGTGACATGAAAAGCCTCTTGTGTCTTAGAGGACTGACAGTGACACAGGGAAATATTTCAGCTTAGCTGTTCTTATACTGCACATTACATCCTCAGAACTTATTTACCTTATAACTGGAAGTTTATACCTTTGGCCATCTATCACGCTATCTATCTAGCTTAGATATTTTAAGACAAATATTTTTAACCAAGGAGCAACTAACTATACTGACCTGGAGCCAGGATGCATGGACTCAAATTTACTGGCTGTGTGTGTGATCTTAGAATATAATGTAGCCTCTCAATCCATAAAATGAAGGAAATCATAATACCTATGTCATAAAACACTGATAATTATTTTTATTCTTGAAAGGAAATGGCCACGGTGTCTGATGTATTTCGAGCACCAATGCACATTAACCATTATCATTAGCATGAATATATTTAAGACATCCGTAATAATGCAAGGAGGTTAATATATTTAATATTAAATTTTAGCCATTATATATGTTTATGCCTGCTATGTATATTATAATTAATATACATTTTATAGCCACATAATGCTTTCCATATGTAACATTATATTTACACGCTGCTCTGGGTGCACTTGTGAGTCCCACGGGCTCTGTGAGTGGTAAAATACACAGAGAGGGAGTGACTGGATGTGACTGTGATGGTGATTAGGATCCCAAGGATGAACAGGAGAGATCTGCTTGTGAAAGGAGGTAAGGATCATCTCTGTTGAGGGCATTGTTGTCCCTTAAGGGTATTAATGAAATAATATAACTATGAAAACTGCTCATTAAACTTTGAAGTCCGTCTGTCGGTCAGACTGCTTTGCTTCCTACAGGACATGGTTTAGAGTAAGAATAGTTTCGCTCTAGTTCCCACCATCAACTATTTGCTGGACTTGTGTCCGGGTCCCCAAATACACAGACAAAGAATAAGCCACTCGCGTGGGTCCGCATTGCATGGGCCGAAGTCAGTTCTCAGACAGCCGTGGGCATTTCTCAGTTCACAGCTGGGAGGTGGTTTCCACTGCAAGAATCTGATTCACGACTCATCCAAATTGCTTGAATATCCTTTTGCAGATGCTGAATGCTAGTTATTATTTGTGAGCAGAGCCACAATGTGCAAATATTGATTTCCCTAATCTATGTCATTTGTAACTTTTATACTCATTTTTAGATGCCTGTGAACCATACTCACCTTGCCCTTGCATTGTATCGATTTTCCTGAGCACACCCGCGTCTAGCAGTTAATTTTGATGGCTCTGGAAGCAGATGCCTGGCTCCAAATCCTGGGCCATTACTTAGTGATTGTATGACCTGGGGCAAATTCCTCAGCTTCCATGGGTCTCAGTTTTCTTCACCATAAAATGGGAATAAAAAACAATGTCCCCTTCAACTGAAGGCTGCTTTGAGGATTTAATGAGGTAGACATGCAGAGGCCTTGGGACGACCTACTGAAACGCAGTGCATGCTGGGCATGAACTGTCACCGGTACTTGGGCAAACTGGCTTGAGCTAATTTTGACAGACTTTGCTTTGCAATTCTCCGTAGGTGTTCAACGAGTGTGTGTTTTCCAGGCGTGGCACTAGTTTGTCCACATCCTTGCCTTGCGGGCAGGATCTAGGATCTCTTCACCGCTGTCTGCGCGTGTGCTACCAACCACTTCCCACCTCCGCCTGCCCCTGGGAGCCCAGCCGCCAGCCTCCCCCCGCCTGCCTGCAGCGCCTCCTAATAAAACCATAAAGCATTAAAAAGGAAAACGACGTGCTCTGGCCGCTGGCTGGGTTGCTTGGTTGGTTGGAGCAGTTACGCCAAAGGGCGGAGGGTTCCATCCCAGGTCAGGGCACGTAGATAAGCTGTGGTTCGATCCCCGGTGGGGCGCGTGTGGGAGGCGACCGATTGATGTTTCTCTCTCTCTCTCTCTCTCTCTCTCATCAATAAACCTACCCTCTGGTGAGGACTAAAAAAATAAAAAAAGAAAACGATGCCGCACGCTATCAGCTGTCCCAACCAACCCCTCTAACTCTTTTCTCATTGCAGGATGTTCTGGAAGCTTTCCCTGTCCTTGCTCCTGGTGGCGGCGCTGGTAAAAGCGGGGGCCGCCAGGAAGAACCGGCCGGCGGGAGCCATCCCCTCGCCCTACAAGGACGGCAGCAGCAACAACTCGGAGCGATGGCAGCACCAAATCAAGGAGGTGCTGGCCTCCAGCCAGGAGGCCCTGGTGGTCACCGAGCGCAAGTACCTCAAGAGTGACTGGTGCAAGACGCAGCCGCTGCGGCAGACGGTGAGCGAGGAGGGCTGCCGCAGCCGCACGGTCCTCAACCGCTTCTGCTACGGCCAGTGCAACTCCTTCTACATCCCGCGTCACGTGAGGAAGGAGGAGGAGTCCTTCCAGTCCTGCGCCTTCTGCAAGCCCCAGCGCGTCACCTCGGTCCTCGTGGAGCTCGAGTGTCCCGGGCTGGACCCTCCCTTCCGACTCAAGAAAATCCAGAAGGTCAAGCAGTGCCGGTGCATGTCCGTGAACCTGAGCGACTCGGACAAGCACTGAGCGCCCCGGGCCGGACGCAGCCCCGCACCGCGCGCCTGTCCGCTGGGTCGCGCTGCCGCCGCCTTTGTCCCTGTCCTCAGAACTCACTCACGCTGCCTGGTGGACCCTCTCAGCAGCAAGCACGTTTCTTGGGGCTGATGGTGTCCTTGTCATAAGCGCGGGCCGCAAGTGGAGCTTTGCTGATGTGTTCTGGATCGACCCTGGGCCTCCCGTGCGCCTCCCAAACCGGGCTGTGTTGCAGGCCCGAAGGAAGATGCTGGAAAACCACCACCCAGCAGTCAGAGAGGCATGGATGTTTCCACCATGTGGAAAGGGGAGTATTCCTTGGCCTTGCCCTACACTCCAGCTGCCCACTGCCTCCCTGAAGTGAAGGATGCGGAGCAGCCCCGCCAACCTCTGCTGCTGGTTCCCCACCCGTCCCCCTGGCTGGGAGCTTTACTTAGTGATTCTAGGGCTGTCTTCTTGCTGCTGAGCTGCGGATCTGGAGATCGCGGACGGGAGGTTCTCTTAACCTGGTACCAAGAAGAAGACTTGAGCCACTTGAGTGGCAAAACGGGCTTTCCCGGGGACCTTGCTCACAGCAGGCCACGCTCTCCCCACCCCCAGCGACCACCGCCTTCCTCACTCCCCCCACCGTCTTCTACAGACTAGAGATGGACTCTGGTGTGCATGCTATTATTGCTGCAATTAGAATATTATTACACACAAAGGTCTCCATATTAACGCTGGTTTTATAATTGACCTATATTGTAAAGAGCTGTTAAAAAGTATTCTAGACCTGTCCTTGTATTGTGTCACGGGTTTCCACTCTGGCTTTGCAGCAGCATCCTGAGTATGGACCAGAGCAGAGTATGACCTGCCCAGAAGGTGTCTGACGCAGAAGTAATGCCTGGCAACAGTCCACTGACAGGCACCTATTCTTAGATTAGGAAGGGAGAGGATGGGAGGAGTCATGATTTCGCATGGAATAGTATTTCACTGAAGCTAGTAAGGCATCGCAACACAATGTAGGAACTGTGTTGGGATGGATGGGTCCAGGGAAGCGGATCCATTGGGAAGATTTTAACCTGCAACTCAAAAGCCCCTATAATATTTAATATGCGTATATGGAATGAGAAGGTGTACTATTTCATTGCCATGGCACTAAGCAAAAGCAATTTCCTGTTAAAAGAGAGAAATATTTAAAAATATAAGGAGTCGGGTCACTTTGTGTTAGAGGAGGAAATAAAGGAGACAATATATCAAGTGGAAATCTAGTTGAACTGTCCTACAGAAAGCAACTAGCTTCCTTTTCAAATGGACTTAAAAAAAAAAAAGATGGGCACCATTAGGTCAGCTTTCATTTTTATAATGAATTGTTGAGAGGTTCATGTTGTGGTCTCTTGATAGAAGGAAGCTGACATAATTTAATTTCCTGCAAAATCATTCTTACTTTGCTAAATTGCCCCACTGAAAGGTTCACTGTGAGTGATGTTTATGGCATCTGATGAATGTGAATGAGAGAGTCCGATCTGATTGGTGGGAATGAGCACACTCGGAAAAGTTTTCACTGATAATTCCCAAGCACTCAGTCTTAAGTGTTCTCTGCCCCGGGGGCTCAGGAAGGCCTGGGTTCCGGGTACGTAAGAAACCCTCCACAAGCTTCTCTGGGAACAGAGGCTTCCTTCACGTTAAGCAGTGATGGAGGATCTAGAGACACCCACCAAGGGAGCAAGGAGGCAGGCAGGTTGTGGCGTGTGGGGGAATCCATTTACAACCTCGCTCTGCAGGTTTCATTTCAGTCCCACCTGTAACGCCATGAGACCTGAGCAGAACGTGCAGTTGTAAAGGAGTCCTCGGCTTCAGAAACAGGCACAGACAGCCCTAAGTCAGGAAATGCGCATTTAGTGGAAAACCTCAAGTCAGACTCAGGCAGAGCACGCAGCAACAAAGCTGTGAGGGAAGGAGGTCCACGTGATTGTGATGGAGGCCAATGGGGAGGAGTCTCCGGCCGACTGCAAAGCCAACCCCTGTCATTTTATGAACACAGAACCCAAGCAGATAGGGGAAGGACAACACTACGAACTTACAGAATACAGACACGAGCTCATTCCTGGAACCCAGTCATGGGTAGAGCAACGGAAGCAATATGATATGCTGCAGCGGGAAGCTCCTTCCGGGGTTCTTGTATGTACGTTTACCTTATAATGGCTCAAATTGTATTTAATTCTTTTTTTGTGTGTGTTTATAAATGAAGAAAAGCTATAAGTATAATGTAATTATTTTATAGGTGTACTATTAAATTATAGAACAAATAAAGCTACTCTAGGATTATACGTGATCCTGGTGTGATGTGCCATGAAAGTGAAATTTGAACTTGACCCAGTGGGCAGCACAGGAATACTGTGCGTTACGAGGACTTTTGTCCAGCCATGGTGAGTTGAACCCTAGCCTATGTGACATGATCAATCGCCTTTGGGGTTTGGCAGTTTCAAAGAGAATCAACACCAGGCATCCAAGGAAAGGGCAGAGGTGGTGGGGATGGCTCTCAGCCTTGGTCTTGGGGTGTTTCCAAGGTTCTTACGGATTCCCAACAGCTGAAGACAGAATTCTTCCCCTATTCTCCTGTGTTCTCTGGGTGAGGCAAACTGCATGGGGAAGCCTTGGGCAGCTGCCGCGAGTAGAGGTCTGCTGTGAACCTCGCCTTCCCGCCAGCAGCCAGCACACCACCCTTGTCTCTTCCACCAGCCAGAACTTGCCCTGAGTTTTGTACATTTTCGCATTCACTTTTCACGACTTTCAGCATTTTTTAATTTAAATACTTCTTAGTTTCACGGCGTCTCAGTTTTTCTATGAATCGACTTATCTGCCATTCAAGAAACTCAACTACCAATAAAAAAGTGAAAATATGAATGAAACTGCATATGGTTGATTTACTGTTTGGACTTCAAAGGAATTTAATTGAACTTAGGAATAATAAATAATCCATCTTAGTTTATGAAATGGGGCCCAATCCTCCACTTAAGTGAGACTCAGATATTCCAATGCACTTGTTTCTGAAGTTGGAGGAATGATTTTTAAGTTATAAAGTCAATGAAAATGGGTTTTTGCTATTGAGTGAACTTGGAACATACGTATTCCTAGCAAGCTTATTTAATGAGGGACCTATGACTACTGGTAATTAATAGCTGCATGGGAGATAATCAATAAGACCAAATCATAAATAATGTCATTAAAGCTTGCAGATCATCAGGTATCTTCTGAACCCCTTTCAACCCCCCACTCCTACCGCTTCTCCTGAAGCAGGGCCGGCATCAGAGGCCCTTTACCAAAAGGGAAATGAGGGAACCCACGCCGTTTCTGTTCTTGTTGTTTGTATCCACTGGCATTTGTGGGTTGCTGGCTTCTCTGGCACTTACTCTGGACGACATAAGGGAAAATAACAAAGCCACTGTCACCTCATTCCTGGAGTCCTGAGATTCTTAGTAGGTTTGCCGTCTTTTCTCCACTTCTCAGAGGAGGGTGAGGGCCTCATATAGGAGAGATTGAGATTCTCACCTGCATCTACCTGGGTATTCTGATCCCAACTTTAGGAGTCTCAGTCCTTCCCGATTAGGGCCTTCACCTTGGCAAAGAAGACTTCCTGCAGGCTTTTCTGATGCAGCACTCCTGCAACTGAGCCTGCCAGACTGCAGGGGACTAGGGCTTAATTAAATGCTGCCAGAGATCCTGCGGCTTTCACATTCCAATGGAATTGATGATCAATCACCCCGAGTCCTTTTTAAAAAATCTCTTCAACAAATCCATGACACTTGGAAGTTGGTACCTAATTCCAAACTCCTTATAACCATCCTTCCTAACACTGAAGCACCAGCCAGGAGTCCCCCCCACCAGCATCCTATTTCAGTTGATTCCTGGGAAAACATTAGCAATGCACTGCTACAGAGAGTTAGAGGTCATCATGGCAACTAGGGAGGGGCAGTGAGTGCCCTGTCTCCAAATCCTTTTTTAGGGAACACTTCTCTGGACCACTCCTGGGGCTGCCTGTCTTAGGCTGGACAAAGACTTGTGTGCAGAAGGTGGATTGGGGAGTGATCTGGGAACACAGACCTGTAGGAAGTCAGGGAAAGAGAGCTGCGTGGTGGAAAAGCAAACAGGTTGCAACTGAGGCATCTAATCCCTTGGGGAGTTCTGAAGCTGGGGCAACAGATTAGAGTTGCCCCACATTGAAGCAAGGAGGACAGGCTTTCATATCCCACGTCATCTAGTCACGGGCTCCAGGAAGCCTGCAGGAGGGGGCAGGCATTTTCCTCTTAGTGAGGGACCAGCCGTGAGCCAACAGCAGCGAATCTTCTCGGTGGGTCAGTGGGGGGAGCGAGATGAGATGCGCACATCAGCTCTGAAGAGGGTGTGTGGGTGGACCACCATCATTTTCATTTTAGCACTTGTGTTAGGGGCGGGGGCAGTGAAACTGGGTGGGGGGGGGTGAAGAATATGGATCACCATGAAAGAGAGGCAAAGAAAGTTCCATTTGATAAGAAGAAGTAAAACCATGCCAACAAATCTGACCTAGGATTATTCTAGTCATGACATGCACAATGATCAGAGGAAACAGAATCCGAATGGAGACAGGCCAGCTCAGTGGCTCTTGCAAGGATTCAGATGAAAAATGAGGGCAGACAAGGTAGTAGAATTAAGATTGGAAAGGAAGAGACAAATATTTGAAATAGTTGCAGAGTTTGGTGACGAAGAGGAGTGTGTTAGTGAAAGAGATGGGGAGCTCACTCCAAGCGAGGATCTGGTATTTGGAGGTGGGTTGTGGGTTTTTACAGGTGTGTCTGCACTGACAACGGGTCATCGAAATAAAACCGTCTCATTTGAAGAAAAAGGACTGGAACTCGAGCTTGAAGTTGACCTGGAGAAACTGATTAAGAAACAAAAAGATCATGACTAAACCCATGAACATAGATGAGATTTCTAAAAGATGCAGCGAATGAGCGGATAGAAGACAAACTAACCTTAGACACGACTCAGAAAGAATAGAAGGAAGAGAAAACGAGCGACATTTCTCAGCCAACGTCTGCCCACTGACTGAAGGGGAAAATGGAGCCTTACGGTCCTTCCTCTTAAACTACACGGTGCTTCTAACGCATCCTGTCTTCCCGGCAACCCTCTGCTCTTTCGGCAGTGCCCTGTCTTCCTGATGAAGTACCACTGGCCTGAGCTCCACCCGGACTCCAATTCCTGAAGGGAAGGAGAATACGTTTAGTAAATCAGGCATGTGTGAAGTCTTCTAACTCGGAACTCCACCCTTAAAATCTTGCTACAGCACCCTGACCAGTGCGGCTCAGTTGGTTGGAGCATCATCCTATGCACTGAACGTTGCAGGTTTGATTCCCAGTCAGGGCACATACCTAGGGTGTGGATTCAATCCCCAGTCAGGGAGCCTAGGAGAGGCAACCAGTGGATGTTTCTCTTTCACATTGATATTTCTCTCTCCCTCTCTCTGTCTCCCTTTTTCTTTCCCTAAAAAGCAATGAAAAAATGGCCTCGGGTGAGGATTAAAAAAATTTTTTTTTACATTCCGCTGTAAGGACATTCTGCACCTCACAAGACCATAGCTCTGATGAAGGGCGCTGCTGCTGATGTGCGGAGGGGAGGTACTGGATACCAAATGATAAATTGGGTGTCCAATCAAGGCTGGAAACTTCAAGTTTCATGTTTGACAGTTTAGCAAAAAGGTTTGAGAGTTATCCAAATATTTACATCTGTCATTTTTTTGCTTTCTGTTTTTGTTTTTGTGGTGGTATATGTATATTTTTAAATTTTTGTTTTAGTTGAGCCAAAGAGTATATAACTCATGTTACCATAGGCACCGCGTGTCTGTTTTCCCATGTGCTAGAGGAAGCTCTGTTGATAGGGTCAATTTCTGGATGTGTTCTGGAATTTTGTAAGCTAAATATTAAAATTCCTCATTTTCACTTTGCTTGAAAAAAATGAGCTCCCTCATTTAAGGATATGCTGATGAGTTATGGCTAGCATTTACAAAGCAAAATTTATGAATATGAAAAAGTATTGTGGGGCCCAGCTTAGGTCAATTGACTCTTATTATAATACCGCTTACTATAGAATGGCTTAAATGTATTGCCAGTTCCGCACTCCAAGAGCCTAAAACCAACATAAAAATCGCATTGTGGATTCGCCTGTAAGGTGTGGGTTGGTCCTGAGATCCGCTGCATGGAATAGAAATTGTTGTTAATTTCTGGAAAACTTTACAGTGTATGATAAAATTATAGCCATAAATGAGAAACATTTACATAAAGTCAATGAGGGCAGTATGAAATAACTCGAAAATTGAGGGGAGAGGGGGTTTTGCCTAAGGATTACCGAAATAGGCCAATGTAAAATAAAAGGCCCGATGTTACTGTAGCAATCAGACCACCATGGGAGAAAATGTGTCCAGTGGCCTGCAGACCACCCTGGCTTTTTATTTTTTTTTTCATCCCTGTAACAGACAGGCAAGGTTGGCCTCCCACCCTTATGAATCCCCATAGTGGTCTAGCGTGAGAACTTGCCTGGCCATCCTGGGGGACGATTCCTGATAGTTCCCAGAGTAATGTGGAAGCATCTCCAAGCATATCGTCTCCTTGATTCAAGGGAATCGATCAGGTGGGCGTCCTTTGATATTCGCAATGAGATACATTCCAAAAGGTTAATTATAAAATACATCCACATTAGTTTATTTTTCCAAAGTCTGCGAAATCCAAAAGGACCAAAAGAAATGACGGTGATGAAAATCTTTCTCTCCTCTATCCCACAGCTACCAGCTTCCCTTCTCCAGAAGCAACTGGTACCCGCAGGGATGCCTGCAGAGACACCCTGTGTGTTCCTGTCTGGATTCAGGAACCAAAGCGTCCCCATTTCTGCATACAGAGGAGTGCACTATACGTACTACTTTGCTCCTTTTATTTTTTAGACACAAAAATGATAAAGATAAAGCTTTTTCATGGATTTCCCCCCTTTAAAAGGTTGTACAACTTCTATTTCAGAACATAAAGTGCCCCTCGTTCTTTCTTTTTAAAAGCCTGCCCATTACCTCATTATGTAGACGTTTCTCACAGTTTACTATCACGGATACCGCTCACTTTCTGATAAGCTAAACACACAGCCGCCACAGTTCCTCTTTGCACGGCTTTCCCTCGAGACCTTCGTGAAAGGTTTGATGTCTATGTCCGGTCTTTCAAGTGAGCGTCTGTCGTTCTCCCCACCTCCTCCCCCACAAAACCATATTCTGTTGGTGTCGTCTCGACTGCATTAAACGTACAGATTAATTTTGGGATTACTGGCATTGTTGGCGTCAGGCCTTTCTATTTTTTGTGTCTCCCCATTGTTTTAATATAGATTTTATACATTTCTTATTACATTTATTTTGTGCTGTTCATCTATCTTTAGTTGCTGTTTTAAGTGGGAACTTTTCCCAATTATGTCTTCTTACTGGATATTGTATACATGAAGGTTCTTAATTTCTGGTAATTATTCTTTCGGGTAGTCAATTCACCACATTCTGTTATTGTCACGAATAATTTTTAGTTCATTATTTTCTGTCTTCTGAGTATATAATCTAATAAACAGCAAATAGAAATTATTTTATGTCCTCCATTTCAATTTTATACCATTTTCCTCTCACTGTCGGGTCCGTGATCACTAGCAATGGTGAAATTGGACATTCTGGTCTTGTTCCTGATTTTTGATGGGAATATTTCTAATGTTTCCACATGCTCCGGGCTGACTTTGCCTTGAGGTGTTTGACCATTTAAGGACATACTCATATAATGCAGATGTTTTCAACAAAATTGACATTGAATTGTTTCAGTGAGTTTTTAGCAGTTGAAGGAAGTCACATAATTTTTCTGCACATAGGAATATTGTTTTTAAATAAACACATTATAATATGCAAGGCCTTATACAGAGGATCACTCCTGCATTCCAGAAATAAGCCCCACTCTTTCACGGTCCTTCTGGGGTTTGCTGGTATTTTGCGTGGTGTTTCTGCAGGGCTGTTCATAGATGAGTAGGTCTATTGTATTCTCCATAGAATAATCTTTGCTGGTTCGGTAGCAGGGTTACACTCACCAGATATTTGCAGGTGATCTGCGTTAGGGAGAGGGAAGGGCTGTATTTCAATCCAGCAAATATTCCCTGATGAGGAAGGGTGGAGAGCGTGACCTGTTCGAGCATTCACCACCCCAGTTCAACGTCTGTTTCCTCACCCTTGTTTTATGGATAGGTGTCTTCCTGCAAATCCGATGTGTCTGTCTGACTCCTCATTTAGGCCTCACCCTGTTCTAAAAAACAATTAACCACATACAGGGAAGCTTCTGATACCAATTGATGCACTAAGGTCCATCCGTTATTGCAAACGCAGGATTTTAGGGTAGGACCTAAGGGTGTGACCCGACTTTGGAGAAGCAGACCCCAAGTGGCTTTCTCTGAAATCTGCTCCCATGAATACCCCCCCTCTGCCTCCCCCCAGACCCACACATGTGGAAGATCTTCCATACATTTTGTGGTTGGAGTGACTGATACCTCTAATTTTAATCAAAGTTCAAGTTTGCATTTGTGTTCTTTGTTGCTCTGGGATGATTTCTGAGAGGAGAAGGCCTCAGTGAGTGCTCCTTTTATCACACCGTTTTAAAACCTTAAACCTCTTCCTATTGCTTTTGATTATATAATTGAAGATGTATTTCATGGGAAACAAAACCCCCAAAATACAGCCTTCAAAAAGTTTAAGTTCACTAATTGGCTGGCAAATGGAAATGTTAATGACAAGCTGGTGCAATACAAAGAAGGGCTCACAGGATTTCTAGAGCTCGTTAGTAACAATTCCTTTTCTTCCCCAAGCTCTCCTACCTCCATCCACGGTCACTCCTTTCTTTTCCATACTTGGTTTCGCTTTGTTTTACCTGACTTTTCTGGCCTTGAGTTGAGTTGATTTTTTTAAATTCCCTTTTTCTAATTATTTCCATTCTCTTAAAGAATACCCTTAACATTTTAACTTATATTTAATTTCATATTTTTATAATAAAGCCTAAACATATTCAATAACACTATGTATTTTTTTCATCATCGCACTAAAAGCTTACATAGCACACGTATGCGTAGGGAGACCAGAGTTTGTACGTAGACAGCATTGGTTTATGGAAGTTTTCCTGGGAGAACAGTACCCCTTGCACCCTCGAGGGGATTCTGATTTGAAGAATGAATTACCGGTCAGCTCACTTACAATATTGGAGCACCTGACACTATTGTACATAAATTTCTGTTTGTCTTCCCCACTAGGATGCGTGTCATGAGGACAGGGTATTTTTCTGGTGTTTGTCTTATTAGTTCTAAAGGCCACAAAAGTCCCTGGCACACACAAACCACTCTATAAACATTTTCTTAATTATATAAATGAATTCTTAGCATGCTTGAATTATTCTCTGAATGTCTCCCACTCATTGTTATCAAAATTGTAGTCTCCTTTGTAAACACAAACGTAAGGTCGAGTCGTTATTGTTTACAAACTAGGGTTAATTTCTGTCACAAATTTCTGTGTGTTCTGGGATTTCTTACATCTCACCCTTCTTTATCTTTTTTCCCTTGCTGAAATATGCCTTTTAGTAAGTCTTCCAGTGAGGTTTCTTGGGTCATAAGCTCTTCTAGTTATGTCTGAACATATATAACTCCCTTTCTACGTCAGTGATGCTTCAGTTGGGCATAATGGTCTTGAGTCCTTGCTTTTTCTCCCACACTCCGAAGCCCCTACTTACAGTTGGCTGACAGGTTGTTGCTGAAGACAAATCTGCTTTCAGTATCATTACCATTCCATTGTAGGTGATGTGTCCTTTCTGGGATTTGGGGACTTGGTTTTGACCTGGCTAGAAATGCACCTTGACTTTTCTAGGTGCAAATTTATTGGTATTTCTCCTGCCCGGCACTGGTTATACATTTTCAGGCAAAAGATGTATGGCTTTCTTGAATTCTAGAAACTCTCGGCCACTTTTTCTCCAAGCAATTCTCTGTCTCCTCTACCGTTTCCTTCAGTTCCTTCTTACGACATGCCTCTCAAATTGGAGTTTCTCAGTCCGTTGTATTTCTTTCAGCTTCTTTTACACATCTAAACACATGTTCTCTCTCTGCAACCATGATCTCAGTGAAACCCTTAGCACTATCTTCCAGATCATTAATGGTCTCTTGATGTGTCTGTCTAGAATGACATGCTTATATACTTTTTCCTATTTTAATAATTTTATACTTTTTTTGCAGGTTTTAAATATTATTATTAAATCACCTAAATTTTGCCGTATTGTTCACATTTTTAGAGGTGAGTTCATTTTCATTCATTGAGTTGACTTATTTTTTTCTTATTTGCCACTTTTTCCTCATGTGCTTTGGGAATTGTGTTTTACAGACTTGTCTTGAGAGGGTAGACATGCTCTTTTTCACCTGATCTCTCCATAGCTAGTCATTTTCTGTGGTCTCCACCCACAGAAAATTCTCAGTCCAGAACCAGGCTTTTTTTGGTGGCACCAGGCTCCCAAGTGGCAGTGATATTGGAGATATTGCAGGTGGAGACATGGGCCCAGTTTGCTCTGCTGAGCTTTCTCTGCCTTCTCCTGCCACCACATGCTGCTTGTTTGCATATTCTATGACAGCCACTGAAGCTACTTTTAGTTGACTCCCATTGGTAGGTAAGCCCCACTCTAGTCTCACATCTCTGGTAGTGAACTTGGTTTGGTTTCCCTCCACAAATGGGATGTGATTGGTTCCCATTACCTTGGAGAGAGATTCTTCTCTCCCTCTTTCCTTTCTCTCTTCCCACCCTGGTTGGTTCTTTAGTTGTTCTACTAGCTGATGAGAAGGGAGTGTTAAAAGCTCCAGCTGTGATTATGGAATTATTTGTTCCTTAATGCTATCCATTTTTAATTCATTTATTTTAATGTTCTTACCAATACATATTTATGAGTAGGTAGATTTGTGTTTAAGAGTTTTTGTACAGAGCATAATCTTGCCTTTTAAAATCATCTAATATTCTCTGCCTTTTACATGTTTAGTCCATTTACATTTAAAGTAATTATTAATATGGTTATGCTTATCTAGCTATTTGTCCTTTGCCTTGTCTAATTGTGTTATCCCTGATCCTCCTTTTCCCATATTCTTTTGAATTATGCAAATATATTTTGGATTCCATTTTATTTTTCTATTAGCTTTCTAGCTATTCTTCTTCCATTACCTTTTTAGAGATTATAGTAAAGTTTATACTATATACTGTTAGGGTATACATCCTTAATTTCTCACAGTTTATTTGGAATTAATATGGTGCCACTTCATGAAAACATAAATATTTTGCAATTCCTTCCCCCACCTGTGCCATCTTTATAATAGTTTTATGCATTACTTTTGCATACATTATAAATCCTTCAAGACGATGGTGTATATTTTTTGCTTTAAACTGTTAGTGTTTAATAAAATAAAAGAAAACGAACTAGCCTTTTATATTTTCCCAGGTATTTATCATTTCTGATGCCTGTTATTCCTTCCTGAAGACCTGTTTTCCTTTGGTGTCATTTCCCTTGAACCTGAAGAACTTGAACATTCTGGTAGTACCGGTCCGCCGGTGACAACTACTCACAGTCTTCTCCTATATCCAAGTGTCTTATTTTCCTTTTATTCTTGAAGTACATTTTCATAGGGCATAGGATTCTGGTTGACAGGGGCTCTCCTCTCCTACGACTTTAAGGATGTTGCCCCTGTCTTCGCTGTCTGATGCAGTCCCGTTCCTAAAGACTGCCCTCAGCCCGCAGACCGTTCTTGTCTTGTTCAACTCCCTCTCACCTGAGACTCTGCCTACTTCTCTCATGCCCTCTCCCCAGAACCTCCAAGTAGTTCACAGTTTACAGTTACTATTTGTGGGAACCTTGGTCTGTTAGAAACTTACTCAGCCACACCAGGAGTGCAACTCCAGAACACATGTTTTAAGCCCCTTTTTCTATACTGCTTCCCTTTAGCAGATTTTTAAATAGAATACTAAATAAGTTAAGTCATTACCTATATTTTATAAACTTATTATTTACATTAATAGTATATTCAAAGGGCAATTAGAAGGTGTTAGTGGAGATTCTTTTTGAAGTGCTGTTTATTTTGACTTCTGTAATCTTAGTTCTTTGTAGTTCCCAGCTTTTTTTTTTTAATACTTACTTATTTATTTTTAGAGAGGGGGGGGGGAGGGAGAAAGAGAGGGAGAGAAACATCAATGTGTGGTTGCCTCTCATATGCCCCCTACTGGGGACTTGGCCCACAACCCAAGCATGAGCCCTGACTGGGAATCGAACCAGCGACCCTTTGGTTTGCAGGCCAGCACTCAAGCCACTGAGCCACACCAGACAGGGCACCAGCTTTTAATTTGCTGGTTCATCTTCCTGAGGTTTCTTTTGAGACCTCTCTATTTCTGTTTCTCCTTTAAACATTTGTCTCAACCCAACTGCAGTTAGTGTTTTGTTTCATTTTAAAAAATTGATTCCTACTTTCCTGAGAAATTTCAGCCACCTACTTGATTTCAACTACTACCTAAATGCAGCTGGTTCTTACTTCAAAATTTCCAGAACTGACCCTCTTTCATGAATTCCTGATCAATATCCTCCAAATACTAGAAATATCCAACTGGATGTTCAGCACATGTTGTGGATTTTTCATCCCCTTTAACTCCTGACCTTCTTCTTTCTCTTCCTCTCATTTATTTTTTTAATTCACTAAATTAATAAATCTTTATTGAGTGTCCCACATTGCTTCTTTGAGAGGAAGTACTCTCAAACATTGACAACATTCAGTTCTTTTCCTGTTTAAATATGCAGTTATTCACACCGTGTCTTGGCATAAAGTAGGTGGTAGGCCAATATGCAGGTGATGAAAAAAGTGATTTTTTTATAGTATATTATAAATTATAATAGATCTAAACATGAAGCTTTTTAATGAAACAAACAAAACAAAACACGTTCCATGTTTCTCCATTAGCCTCACGCTTAGTTTCCGGCGCAAATTGTGGGCACAGATCCATCTCTTGGCTCCGTAATTGTTCCTTTGTCTTGTCTTTGAATAGCCCTTCACCACTTAATCTGTGTCAAATACATGTTTGCATCTAATTTCTAAAAGATTTCTCAAACATTAATAGGTTGTTGTTCATAAGTAGAAAATACCTTTTGCCTTAAAATTACACTAGGAAAACGTCAACCTTTCTCAAAATACGTTTTGATGTAGCAGAATAATTATTTCATCTCTCAAAACAAGCATTCATCAAATATTTAACTACCAACAACTTTTAACAAACCTGAAACAAAAATGTTTAAAAATCTTCCAACACAGACGGTCTAACATATTTCCCTCCCAGTTTTAAATGTTTTTTTTTTTTAAGATTTTATTTATTTATTTTCAGAGAGAGGAGAAGGGAGGGAGAAAGAGCAATGTATGGTTGCCTCTCACATGGCCCTCATTGGGGACCTGGCCCACAACCCAGGCATGTGCCCCGACTGGGAATCGAACCAGGACCCTCTGGTTCCCAGCCTGTGCTCAATCCATTGAGCTACACCAGCCGGGCCCAGTTTTAAATTTGATGGCTTCATTTTGCAAGTATCTTCAGGTGACATGTACACAACAGACACAGAACTCTTTTATTATTCATTTTATTTTCATATAAATTAACATTCTAAAAAATTGAAATAGAAACACTAAATACAGTATTGCACATAGCGATCTTTGTTAAATGCCCTATATTTTCATTGAAGAATATTAATATACACATCTGAGGGAATGAAGAAGACAGGAAGACTACAGAACTACAACCAAAAAACCCACTGCTGTTTCTTAGCACTTAAACGACAAACTAAATGGTAAGTGACCATACTTTACATAAATATAGTTATGAGTCAGAACATTCTCTTTTTGAGTTGCTTTCCATAATTGGTTTGCAATAAATTCTCCCCTTTATTAACCATCATAATCCCCAACAAATATCATTAAAGTGATCTGTAAAAACCACACCTATTAATGTCAGATAAAATCATCACAATGCGTCATAAGCTGACTATAAGTATCCTCAGAAGAGTAGGAGATTTGATTTCCCCCCCATGACATAAGATAAAATTCTTTCCTAGGCTCCTTCAGATAATGAATCACTGCATACTCATTTTGCAGCTTTTAATTACCTGCCGTAACACATAGAGACAACCCCTGTATATGATATCAAAATATTCAGGCAGGTGCGTTTAACTAACAAGTTCTAAGTAGATGCCAATCTATCTAAAAAGTTACTTTTTTTCTCCCGGACAACAATTAGTCATGTTTGGCAATTTTATGAGCATCATTTAGTTAAATTCCTTCTAATATTGAGTCATATTTTCTTTGTGCAGGGCAACGGCAAAGTTACAGGAATGCACGCCTTTCATTTTATTCCTTCTGCTACAGATTAGTTTCATGTAGGGTCTCCAACGACGGTCTGATAAAAGTGCTCAGGACACAGAACCCTGATTTCTGCCTATATTAAATGATTCATGGAAAAGGGCTTTCCTTCTGCTATCTATTTTGCTACCCATTCTCTGACGAGTTAAAAAATGGTCATCTTCTTTCACAAATATATATTTATGGAGAGCAACTCCAAAAGTTGGGAAAGCCTCAATTATGACACAGAAATAGTACTTAAATTTTAGAATAGAAAATGTATACATAGATGTGAAACTGATATAATTCACTAGAAATAACATTTTAACCATAAATCTAAATGCAGCAATGTGGGGTACCGGTTGTCAGTAGAAAGGAAAGAATTGTGCTGTATATGGAATATTCTCACAAAGGTAAACTTTATGCACACGTGTAGCATGTTGAGAATCAATGCAGATGCCGCCTCTTATACATGCTGTTTCGGTCTATCGGTAGAGTACCAAAAACTTTTACAAAAAGGAAAGGTGTCAAATTCTCCACTGGTCTACTGTTTTTGCATTTTTATATGAATGTACAGTAAAATTCAACCATCAGTGAGCTGTCTAGAAAACACAAAGATTATGTAAGAGGTAAAGAAGAAAAGTGATCGAAATGATGTAGTTTCCTTCCCGCCTTCGGGTCCGCGGAACGAGTTGTAAGTGGTTAGAGAGTGACCCATTTTCATCTGCTTTTCTGTGTTCAGGTTTTCATGCTTATCTTTGCTTTCTGAAAATAAATGCACCAGATAAGACTTATAGTTAGAAACAAGAAGTTAAAAAATGTATGGAGTTTAGAGTAGCCCAAACAAGACCTTTTCATTTGGATCAAATTTGCTGGGAAAGGTTAAAGATCAACCAGCCCCCAAAGAAAAAACATATAAGTAGAATATATTTTCATCTTTTAGAATTTTCACCAAAACAAACCAGTAAATATTTCTGAGGAAAAAACGTTCTTAAAATTTAGTTTCTAATTGATGTAAAAGAGTGCCAACTCAACCTTCTCATTCTCAGTTTTATGGACAAATACATTAATATCAAAACTGAATCACTGTTTCACTTCAATCCTTCTAATGGCATAACTGAGGTGAACTACTAAATAATTATTCCCCCTCATTCAATCCATTTTAAATTTGTATTTTAATCAAAAGGACAAAAAATCAAGTGAAGCATAATATACTACTTGTCATGAGTTAAGAATAATTTTGACACGCAGAAACGGAAAGGGAAACAGCTTTTATTTTTTTAATTTTTTGCATTTGGTTATTTATTTACTTAGGTAGCTAGCTAGTTAGTTATTGTGCTTAGCTCTAGTTCAAGGCACCATTGTCATGCCATCCTGTCTTTTTAAAGTTTTATTTTTCAATTACAGTTAACGTTCGATATTGTTTTGTATTAATTTCAGGTGCACAGTAGAGTGGTTAGACAATCATACAATTTACAAGGTGATCCCTCTAATATTTTCAGCACCGACTTGGCAACATACATAGTTCTTACAGTATTGTTGCCTATACTTCCTATGCTGTAGTTTACATCCCCGTGACTATTTTATAACCGCCGATTTGTGCTTCTTAAGCCCTCTCCTTCACCCGGCCCCCAACCCTCCCTCCATCTGGCAACCTACAGTTTGGTCTCTGTATCTACGAGTCTGTTTTGTTGGTTCATTTGTCTTGTTCTTTAGATTCTATGTATAAGTGAAATCATATGTATTTGTGTCTGAATTTTAATCCTTCACTTTGTTTATGTTGTGCATCATGTTAATTGATTTGTGAACACTGTACCAACCTTGCATCCCAGGAATAAATCCCATGAGACCATGGTGTAAGACCTTTGTAATATATTGCTGAATTCAATTTGCTTATATTTTGTTGAGGATTTTTACATCTATGTTCATCAGGGCTATTGGTCAATATATGTGTGCATATATATTTTGGGGGGGGGTTAACATCTGTGTGGTTTTGGAATCAGGATAATGGTGGCCTTGTAAAATAAGTTGGGAGCCTTTCCTTCTCTTGAATTTTTTGGAACAGTTTGAGAAGGAGAGGTGTTAGTTCTTCTTCAAATGTTTGGTAAAATTCACCTGTGAAGCCATCCAGTTCAGGACTTTGGAAGCAAAAACAGCTCTTAATTGAAGTCATAATTCATAACTTTTTCTAAAGGCAGCTATTTAATCATATAAAAATTTGGGTTAATTCTTTTTCCATTTAGACTATGTTAGACTAATCCAATTCAAAATCCTCCAATTTTAAAGCCTAACCTAATTTTTCATTTAAAAGAATATCATTTACTTACTCTGTGGCACCAAGTACTAATCCCTCAAAATATGCAATAAAACACTGGCAGTATGACGTGAAAAATCTTGTCATTTTCACCAAGCGCATCCCTCCCAGGGTGCAAAACTTGGCATTTTGTTTTTAAGGAACAAGTGGGCAAGGAGGAAACTTAGAAAAGCTTGTTAAACTCTGTTTATTGGCAGACAGCTCTTAAGCGGCCAACTGTGTACAGACATTTATGGGTACGAACTGGGTCTGAGCCCTCTGGTCTTACCAAAGGACAACTCTGCACTTGGCCTTTCCCATTATGTTTTAGACCCCAATGGCACTAATGCAGTTAGAACAGCCACTCAGGGTTCAAATGCAGCCCCAAGCTGTGACAGTGTGTAATGAAGAAAGTGAAACATCACCCCCCAAATCCCGCCTACACACCCATATCCACATATAAGCACTCAGTATTTATCTTAATTCTTAAGCTTGGAATGCTGAATACTGGGATTCTTTTAGCCTTTTGGGCCTGATTAGAGGCACCAGGAAGAGGAAATTCTTTAAGTTAGAGGCTTGTTATTTATTCAAATGTGATAGGAAAATAATTAAAATGTTGTATGTTTGTATATCTTGTCAACACAGTATTTAAAAGCCAAAGAAATTCACAGGTTAAAGAACAGAAAAGTTAAGATACTTACAATTCCAGAGTCATGTCTTGGTTTGATTTTATACAGTGATTTTCCCTTTTTCTGCCTACACACCTCTTCAGCTTCTTTAACTCTGGGTGGGGAGAAAACACACGCATTTGAACAATGACCTACACAGGTCACGTCGACCCCCCTCAGTCGGTGAGCAAGGCTCAACTCGGTACAGATCTGATTTATTGGAGAGAAGAATGCATAGAAATGCTACCTGACATTTGGTTTTAAAACACAGAGTGTTAGAGCTAGAGGCAAATCCACCCAGGGCTCTTAACTGAAAACCAAAGGACGTAGAGGGAACAGTATATCGCAGATACACATTTTTATGTGTACATTTCAGCCTATATTAAAGGAGTCTTATAGACAAGAAAGGAAAGAAATATTCCCCATGTTCAGGTGAGCCTACCCAGAGTGGCTCTATTACCTAAATAGGATGGGCACTATAACACAAATCAGAAGCATTAGCGTAATTAAATTACCAGTTTTTTGAATGGAAAATTGAAATGTTTATTTAAAATGATTTCAGGTGCACTTCCTACATCACACCCCTTCATGCGTGAGAGTCATTTGCAATGAATACTTGGGCAGTTTTTAAAAATTAAACTTCATCAAGCATGGGAACCAATCATTTAACTGAAAACACAAAATAGAGAATAAGCAATAATAACATTTTACTACTACTAGGATTTCTTTTTAAACACACACTCCAAAGGAAAACAGCATTGAATTTGCCAAAGGTAGAGCTAAAAGAGGATGTTATTTGGAGATGAATTTCTGCATTGAGTTCTGGCTTTGCTATGTGATATCCTAACACCACTGATCCTTGTACCCCCTCGGGTGGTAGAAGGGATCAATAATATATAATGGTATTACTATTATTACTGCACAGAGTTAAACATGATTTAAGAACTTTTTTCTAAAATTTGAAGTATGATAAACAGTTATCATGATTACTTTCAATACGTCATAAGAAATCTACAAACTGGAATTCTATGAATAAAAGGAGGTCCCATGAGAAGGAAAGCAACCTCTCAGGTTAATTATATTTTGTTATTACGATTTTCCTTGGGAAGTAAAAATGGAGTATTTCTGAAGGATGTAAACAGGCCATGACATCTTAAGAAAAGACTTTGTATATAGATCTTAAAGCCTATTTCCTCAAAGAAATAAATTATAAATACACTTCTTGAGCCCTGTGGCAAAAGAGCTAATGAGAGAATTCGTTTCCTACATAGCTGAGTGAATCCCTGCTTTTTAAAAATACAATGGAACAATTAATCCAGGACAGGAGCCACAAGGTCGCTGCTACGACCTTACACTGTGACGAATGACAGCCATTCCTTTAGGACACGAAATGCCCACAGGATTGACATTGTTAGTAATTCCCGAAAATGATGACAGCCGAGGAGACATCCATTGTTAACACGTTTATTACTTTGTACCCAGCCCATAAATTGCCTTTAATCCTCCCTCCAAACATTTGAAGACAAAAATATTTTATTTATAACAAACCAAGGATTGCAGAGGCTCCATTTGCCCTGAGACAAGTATCAGTAAATTTAAGTTGTGGTATTTGGACAGGGAATTAAGGAAAACTTTTTTTTTAGCACTTAGCCAAAATCCAGTAGGTCTCCTCTCAAATCTACTCGGAGCACTTTAAAAGCATTTTGTGACATTTATAAACATCTACTTCACAAGTATTTAGATCACCAAAGCATCTTCATTTTCTCACTATCTTATTTATCTTGTTCTTAAAACCCATTTTTCTGTGAGGATCACAGGAAGCCGAGGCTCATACACACATATTTATTTTGCACAAAACAAATGCAGCCATTCCTCACTGCACAGATGATGGCAACTTGAAAGGATACGCATCAACGGGCCCTCATGGGATCTTTGAGCTCACCCATTTATGTGATGATCATTTATGGAGAAGCAACTCCAGGTCAGGCCCTGGGTCCCGCTCACTTTTATAAGAACAACTAAATTCACTGTCTAATAGGAGAGACACGCACATAAGCAGGTAGATTGCAATGGTGCACTGATCACAACTGTCTCCACTTGCAGAGGTCCAGCTGTGTCCCAGAGGAGGTGACTGGGGGTGGTGGCCAGAGCTTACGGGAATCTTTCTGGGGCAGGTTGATGGCTGAGCCTTGTTTCAAAGATAAACTCTAATTTTTCATACATTTCTTGAAAGGGGGAATGGTACTGAAGGTGAAAGTAGAGTACTGTATACAGAATGATAAATACAAAGGCCAACACTTAAAGAACTGCCACAGGATCCCCACACTACTAAGATGCCCATGTTCCCACTGGCTTCCTGGTTTCTGATTCAGTTTCTTAGGTGTAGGGCGGCTGGTCAGTCCCTGCAGCGAGAGCACCTCCAGATACGCGTGTGATCTAGGGAGCTGGGAAGTCTGGCCATCAGAATCTGGAGCAGCTACTCTTCAGATTTAGGAGAGGAGTCACTGAGAATTTATTAAAATGCAGTTCTGCAGGGCCCTGGCTGGGTAGCTCAGTTGGTTAGAGCATTGTCCCAATACCCGAAAGTTGCTGGTTTGATCCCCAGTCAGGGCATGTACAAGAATCAACCAATGAATGCATCACTAAGTAGAACAACAAATTGATGTTTCTTTCTCTCTCCCTCCCCCTCTCTCTCTGAAAAAATTAATTAACAAATCATTCTTAGAAATGCAGTTCCCCAGGCCTACTCTTCTATATTTTGGTTTAGTCCCTTGGAAATGCATTTATAAGCAGCGCTCAGAATAATCTAGGCGGCCTGTGGGCTGTACTCTGAGGAACAGCACTCTGGAACCCGGGCACTCCCCCCAAAGCCCGGACTGGGTGACCACACTTCCTCACCCCTCCCCACTTCACAGAAAGACTGACACAGGGGTCACAACCCCAAACCACGAGGAACTGCTCGCGTTGGCGCTTCGCGAGTCCCACCCTCTGAAACAAACGTTGCTTCCTCCAAGTGCCAATTTCATTTCAACAAAATTCTGACGACAAGAAATTTTTTCCATACTTTAGGCAGGAAAAAAAGAATGGGTCCCCGGAGGGGAGGCTCACTGCCAGAGTCGGCAGGAGTAAGGAAAATAATGAGGGCGAAGCTGGGGTGGAGGGCCCACGCCGGCCGTCCATCTCAGCGTCTCCTCCTCGGCCTCTCCATCTGGGCGGTGGCGGCGGGGGTGTCAGCGGCAAGCTCGGGCCTGTTGAGTAATGGCTTGTCTGTGTTCTATCCTCTTCCCTTCCCGCCTCATCCCTCATTTGCCGATGCCTCCAGCTCCTTAAACGCAGCAGGAAAAAGATGTTCATCTCACAACTAGACATCAAAGGTTTTAAGTGAGAAGGAATGGTGGTGATGACATTTCAAATAATAAACAGAAATGACCAATATGTTCTGTTTGGAAAGGAGGGGCAATACTTCATTTATAAAGAAATGCAACATTCTGTTGATGTGAAGGAGGAGGAAAACATAGTTGGTTTGGAGAACTCAGCCCGTGGCTTCCAAACATTGCCTACACTTGAGTTTTAACCCCTATCTGGGTGAGGTCTATGGACGGCGTGCAGAAATAGACGTAGCTCTCAGGAACGATTCACAAAGACGCATTCTTTTTAATGTGGCTGCATTTATGCAAAGGTGATGGCCAGGCACGTGTTTGTCGACATTTCACCCTATTTGAGAACTAAAAAGGGAAGTAAGAATTTTTGGATGGCATCTTTGATAGACTTACTGCAACTTCCAATCAGCGATCTAGACAACAGAAGAAAAATATGAACAAAACCAAATCACGTGATAATGGAAAGTCTTCCATCAGCGCTTTTTGTGATTTTGGAGAAACAACAGCAATGCAGAAAGCAGAGACTAGAAGACCAGAAATGCAGCATTATCTTTCAGACGGGAGGATGCTAACTGGTAGAACGTGGCTATAAATTTTGCTGCAATGTCTTTCATTGTCTCAAAACCTTCAGAAACAAAACTATCATGAATAAGTTGCAAAAGTATGTATTTATCTTTTAAATGGAGGACCAAAAGTAATCAATGAATATAAGGCATTATCTCTTAAGGGCTAATTTAATTATGGGAAGTAGAAAAAAACATACGGAATCAGATTTGGCAAACAGAGTAGGTGACCAATTTGAACAAAACAATTTTTGTCATAAGCAAAGTTTTGCTCCGACAATGGCTGAGAAAACCATGTAATTGCCCAGAAAGTGGAAACTTGCTCCCTGCATGGGCCCGTCTTTGTAAAACCAATTTTGAATGAAGTGTTTCTGAAAAGAAATTAAACGTTCTCCTCTTTTTGAACATTTAAGTATAGATGGTATACATTATATTAGTTATACTAGGTTCAGGTTGAACTTTTCTCTTTCTTCAATAAATAGAACGATTTAACTTATACTTGATGGCCAATGATCACCAGGACTCAAGTCGCTGTCGCCATGTGCTCACACAGGGCCACCAGAAGGTCTCCTGGAGACACACAGCAGCCTGCCCGCACGGCGGCCCAACCCTTGGTACTTGGCTGCACTTCACCCAGTGTCTACTTTTTAAGTTTTCTCTTTGCTCCTGGAGAGCAGGTTGTGATCACTGCCAGCTAGCACCAGCACACAGCAGCCTCTATCTTCTTTTAGTAATTTGTATCTTCTTTAGAGGGGAGAACCAGATAACGAGGATTTAAATGAGCCTCAAATTAGAGCCATGACTCTGAGTTCAGTCCTGACTAAAGGAGCAGAGCTCCCGGTCTTGGAGGCAGTAAGTAATTTCAGCCGCTGCAGGGCTTTCCCCTCGCTCCCCGGTTCCCTCGTACTTCAGGGTTCACAGCTGTGCGGGAGGGGACAGAGGCCAGCAGTCTGATGTGCAGAGATACTCAGGGCTTCACTGTCCTACATGTCTAGGGGTGTAAGGTTCTAAGACAGTGCATACCTGAGTCAGACCGCACCAACCAGCCGCTTATTCAGCAGTGTGTCCACAGAGGTGGAAAGTAATGCTGGAAGGACTATAAGACCTGAAGTTCAAGCTTAGCAAAGCAAAGAAGTGTGGCACCATTCAATGGCAATGACACGGAGTCTGTGATGCCACAGAGAACCACCTTCAGGATAAGAAGTGAAGCATTTTGTGAGAAATATGACTGAGGTCATCCCTCAGGGGCAATTGTTTTAAAGGGCAGAAGTGACCAGAGGAAAGCAAAACACCTTTAAGTATTAAAGCTTAAATTTACTTTTAAAAACTCTTGTATTAAACTCACCCTTTAAAACGAAAGTTGTATATGTAACCTAAAGGAAACTAACTTGATATTGATATGTCAAGGTAGGTTTTTTATTCCTTACATACAGATAATCTAAGTTGTAACAACTTTACTTGGTTTTAAGATATTAAGCTTAAAAATAAGTTCTTAATCATGGAAAATTTGAGTCCAAAAGAATGAGAATATTTTTAAATTGAGGCTAATATTATAGAGAAGACAGAGGTAGGTGACAGAATGAAAAAATACTTTTGTTGAGAATATTTTTAATTTAAGGTTTATATTATGGAGAAGACAGGTAGGCGATAGATGAAAAATACTTTTTATCACTCAATTTGTTGACACTAGTTTAAATTCCAATGACTATTTTTATTTTGGTATTTTTCAAAATGAAAAGTTTCTCAAATGTTGTCTTAGCATAGCTGAGTGAATTTGCACTAAGGATTATTCTAAACAAGGAGTGTGGCTTCTTATTTCTGTCCCAATAAAGATGCATTTTTCTTGGTACTTTCCCTCCCTAGCCCCAGACCCACTCATTGTCCCACAAACATATACAAAAAGTTCAGTGTGATTAAGTTTAAAGACAGTTTCTGAGATGAACAAGGGAGATACTCTCTGGCACAGACACAGAGGAGAGAAACCAGATGTCCTGCAGCCTTCGGGCAGAATAATTTTTATCTACTTTCTAGAGCAAAGGCAGGCTGGCCACAATCTTATCAAGAAAACAGATATGCTCCCATCAGTCAATTGAATGAGAAACGGAGCCACTTCTCCACCACAAAACATTAATAATTTTGTCTAAATAAGTATCTGTGGCAGACGGATTCATTTCCTGCTGGCTCCAACTCGGCTTGCTGGGAGAAGCCTGAGCATTACTGTCGTCTACAGTCCGTGAGAGGTTCAAGGGCAGCCCAGCACTGGGATGTCACACGTCTGAGGTCCTTATACAGTGGGGGGAATGGTCCTCCTGACTATAAGCTCAGAGTAGCCATAATTGTCATTATTACCAGTTCACAATGTACTTTGCTGAAACACAACACCATCGTGCTTGCCTACAACTTCACCATTTTTTAACCCAAAAGAGAGAGGGAGAGAGGGGGGAGAGATTCTAGACAAAGGCTGGTGAGGAGTAGGAGCAGCAGCTTTGAAGCTGTGGGTCTCGCTCCAGGTAAAGACAGAGCAGGCATGACAGACCTTGGGGATTTAAAGGTGATTGGGGGGAGTTTACCCCTGGCTCTATCTTCTCCCATGTTAACCTCACTGATTGAACACACACACATATATACACACACACAAAACCACAAAACCCCTGAAACTACAATGGAAACACTCACCAAAATGTAACTTACTATCTCAAGTGAAAAGAACGTAAGTGTCCTCAGGCATGTATTTCTGGGTCTGCGTTGAATTTCTGAATTTCATCACTGATAGTCTCTGACTTTTTCAGAGTGAATGCTGCATTTGCACCTCACTCACTTATAGGGGGCCATCGGGATGAACACAAAGTAGCCCCTGACGGAAGGAACCCAAGGTTTAAGAAAAATAATAACACCTTTGAGCTGTGTGATGTAATGGGACCATGGCTCCAAAATGGACATTCAGAGCTGGAGGAGGACTCACTGGGGAGCCCTGAGGGCCTCACATTCTACTCAGTGCACCGTAAGGCATGATGCAAGCCTGCCCCTTCGATTAACAACATGAGCTGAATTTTGACGAATACCCCTAGCCTAAAATCTAGGGTTCCATAACAATTAGACACACGTGTTCTATGTTTAGATCCTACAAACTCCAAATATATATTGAACATAAAGCCAATAAGCAAAGATGATAGATATCAGTATTTCCTGAAACTTTTGTGACATATGCATGGATGAAACAAGATGAATTTTAAGAAAACTCAACCAAACAAATGAATTCCCTGTCATCCAAGCTCATGAGTGAATGTGTAAGATTCTATAAATGTAGAACATTATAATTCATGGCTAAATTATCTCAGCAAAACCACCTTTCCCCATAGAGTTGGAATGGCTATAAATGAGGAAAGCTGGGCATGGCTGTATGTTAGGCTCTCATTTCAAAGCAAACAAAACAAAAGCTTCACACACACACACACACACACACACACACTCACACACACGTCATTCCCATCAGCCTCTCTGCTAATCAAAGAGCCGTCATACTTTCCTAGCTGGCGTACCCACCAGCTTCCGGGTCCCCCATCATGCTCATGACCGAAAGGTTAACTAGTCTTTTAATTCTCTTACCCTTTGGTCCTCAGAGAACGTCTGAGTTTTCCAACTATCTTTCTGGAGAGGCTTTCTTAATTTCTTTTGCTGCTTCTTAATTATTAAACTTCCCCTCAAATGTTATTTTTCCTCCCAGGGCTCTAATCTTGACTCTGATCTGGACTGCGGTTCCGTAGGAAATCTCCGCTCTACGACGCTGCCTATCATTTCTCTGCTGAAGACTTTCAGATCCGTACTTGTGGCTCTGACCTCCTCCCACCTCCTGCTCGCAAGCCTAGGGGACATTATTCTCCTCTCAGTCACCCGGACCTTGGTGAAGAACACAACCGCTCACCCTCTGAATACACTCTCTCCCTCGTCATCACTCCTCCATGCATATGCACATAGTTAACAAGTTCTGTGATTAATTATTCCTTTATAAAGCTTTTAAAATCTGTCGCAACATCTCTAATTCCATTGTCCCTGATTTTTGTTTTTCAAACCTCCTCCTTCTGTCCCCTGGACCACTGCTACATCCTGCCCAGGTTTACTCCATCCTTCACAAATGCCTTCACAACACAGGAATCATCTGATCCATGTGTCATTTGCCAAGAAAAAATTGTTTAAGTTCCTTAGTGAGGTATCCAAGGCCATTGCCAACCAACCTGACTTCTCCTTGGGGTCTGCAATGTTCCCTGGGCTGAACCCCACAGCACCACACTGCCCCCCACGCCCCGTGGGAGGCCTCTGTGCATCTGTTCCCCTGGGTCTGTCCAGCCTCTTCTCCTCTTCCCACAGGTCCTTCAAGTTCAGCTCACAATTACCTTCTATGGAAAGTACATCTGACCGTGGCAGGCTTGCTTTTGCATAATTTGGTTCAAATTTTTATTTTATATTTTCAACTCTACATTTTATTTAAGTGTACTTAGTATATAATCTTATACTGATTATATTGGTTTCAGGTGTACAGTACAGTGATTCGACATTTTTATATTTTACAATGCAATCACCCCACTAATTCCAGCATCACCTGTCACTATGTAAACTTATCGCAATGTTATTGATTAAATTCTCCTCCCCCTTTTTATCCATCCCTCTTCCCTTCTGGTAACCAACCCTTTGGTCTCTGTTTCTAGGAGTCTGTTTTGGTTTTGTTTGTTTTATACAGTATTTGCCTTTCTCTGCCTGATGTATTTCACTTAGCACCACATCATCTAGATTGACGAATGAATGATGATAAATAGGGCAATTAAAATTAAGCTAAACTGGCCCAGCTGATGTAGCTCAGTGGCTTGAACACGGGCTGGGGACCAGAGGGTCCTGGTTCAATTCCCAGTCGGGGCACATGCCTGGGTTGTGGGCCAGGTCCCCAGTAAGGGCCATGTGAGAGGCAACCATACATTGCTCTTTCTCCCTCCCTTCTCCTCTCTCTGAAAATAAATAAAATAAAATTAAGCTAAACTATCACAGGGATAAATTTGGGCAAATAGCTAGAGCTGAGATCTAAATCTCTCTCTCTTTTTTTTTTTTTTGCTTCCTTCTTCCAGTGAACTCTTCAGCAATAAGTCTGGATATTCAATTCACATTCTGAGTCACCTATGTGGGCTTTTATTTATGTGAACATTGAATTTACTGATTTACTGTTACAATTCCACCCATAAATAACAATTTGGTTTGAATAATTACACATGAAATGTAAAGTTATGGAACACTCTAGGTTATCATATTCACTTTCTTCCATCTTATAGAAAAGCTAATTTTGGATACACTGCATGAAACACTAGTGGTCTATAGGATTCCACAAGAAATTGTATCACACTTGTTTCACTAACTTTTATTAACTCCTAGGTTAGTGGCAGAGATAAATTACATAGATGTAATATAGCTTCATTTCAACAAAGCAGTTAAAGAATCTCTAACTGGACGTGTGCAGAGAAATGATGGCTAGACAAGAGGATATGCGGACGAATCCACAATAATCAAATATGCCCAAGGAAGACCAGGGCGACTTCAGTCCGCTTACGTGCCTGTTTGAAAGAGTGCCACGTTGAAGAGGTTCAGAGCACAATCAACAGGTAGAATTTCTTGTAAAGGCTGCTTTAATCTGAAACCAGAGAAAACCGTCCTAGCAATCGGAGATGTTCAAAAAATGACTGGCCTGCTTTTTCGTCTGAAGAACATTCACATTTGCAGTGAGCCAGTGGGGTATTTCCTGGGCACCATTTTATTCAAAACCCAGCAGCCAAGCATGAGAGATGCCTCGATGCTATTTTAGGGATGAGGCGCCTGAGACTCAAAGAGGTTCTTGAGGTCACACAGTAGAAGAATGAAGGAGAAAATCCAAATCTAGTTGACTTCAGAGTCTGCACCTTTCCATATCCCTCCCGCTAGGAAGGGTGCAAAACCATGGGATAGATCTTCTTAAATTTATTTCCCATGCTCAATGTCTCTCCCCCTTTAGAAACCTTCCGCAAAATGAGAATCTTAAAAGACACTATAGTGTTAGCTCCTTGAAGGCAGAGAATGAAATATCTTCCCTCCACACCCCATGCCCAGCAGCGTGTCCAGCTCATCAAAACAGCAGCTAGCACTTACTGAGAACTAGGTGCCAAGCACCGGGCTAAGAGGGTTTACAGACTTTATTCTCTTCAAATCTTGTGAAAACCCTGGGAGGTACTGCTGTTACCCAACTCTTACAATGAAGAAACAGAGACTTAAAGTGGTCAAATGACTTGCGTGGGGTCGAACACCAGTTTGTGGCAGGTCTGTGGTTCAAATCCAGGTAAACACAGATGTTCGACCTCCAGAGCTCTGGCTTCAACCACTGCACCACGCTGACTCTTTCGGTGCAAATGCCCGGGGAGGACAAAAGCGTCAACCATCAATGCCTCCTCTCTCTATTTATTGATGTTCATCTACTCATTGACATTTATATATTTATAGTTGCCTTAGGTCATATTTATATATTTACATTCATGACATTATATTGTTTATTATTTTTAATTCTATTTATTTAGAAATATTTGATGCTAAATCTTTTAAACCTTGGAACATATAAATTGTGGCAGTTTAAAATGATTTTTGAACAGAAACTATTTAGAAATAACAATCACATGTTTTGTCAGGTGCTGGGGAGAAGTATTATAATTGGCAAATTCAGAACTCTATTCAAGGAAAAGTAGTGATGGGAACACAATGGGTCGTAGTATTCATCTTTGAAAAAGGAAAGCGCATAAGATTGTCCAGAGAAAACAAAGCTACCACCACAGTTTCTTGATTCCAATTTCTAGGAGGAGTTTTTTTTTTTTGACGTAGTTCTCTAAATAACAACTGTGAAATGTAGTCAGTACAAATCTAAAAATACAGAAGACAGAGACATTTCTCCAGTGGCCTTTTGTAAAAACACAAGTCGTCACTATAAACTGAGATTAATTTTTAAACTTGAACTCGGTGAAGACATTTCTGAGGAGACGGACGTCAACATGGACTTTGACGATGTCCCATCGGCTTTTTAGTATCTAATCTGATACAGGAATACAACTCTGAAAACTCGAGGACAGTCGGCACATTTCCTCGATTATCTCACATCGCAATGGTCTCAACGGAATAGCAGTGAGTAGGTGGCTAGCTGGAAATTCTGACAATTCCGAGCTGGTGAAGAAGGGGAAAAAATTTGCTTCATGAACGAGATGAGTAAACAGCCGAGTTCACATTCCATTGTGTAAATAAAGAGCCTGAATTATATTCTGTCAGACCAAGAGTAATCTTCTTTCATAATCTCCCACAGGAATTTCACGTGGTATCAGAAAAACGATGAAAAATCTAGAATGTGCTGGTCAGAACTTTTAAAAATGCTTAGCTGATAGGCCTTTAATAGTCACTGTAATAGGAATATTTATGCTCACATACATGTTAGAAATTTTAAGCTTCTGATCAACATATTTTTTACTGCTAATTTAAACCTCTGATTTAGGGGGAAAAATGTTTGTTTTTCTCCTAGATCATGTAGTACTTACAATTTTTATTCAATATTAGATGTGGATTTAGGTGGAATTTACAAAAGTAGCTCAGCTGAATTGCCTTTTTTAAAAATCCCTTGTAAGAATGACCACATTCTTTCTGTGTATACTGGGGATTTTTAGATGCTCTCAATCAAATGGTGAAATGACAATCCCTGGTTCCACAGACTTACGACAGAAAAGTCATGTATGATTTTGTCATACATGATGGCCAAAATGATTATAAAATCACATTTGATGGCAAAGTTCATATTTTATTACAGGAAAATAGCGCTGGTTACTATAATTGACATTTTCCATGCAAACATCCTTTTTTAACTAAAATTTTACTAAATTTTACCTTTACTATTTCCACCTGTGTTAGGATATTTTCTTAATCTCAGTGATTTTTATTTTACATATGGATCAGAAAAGTTTTTGATTATAGCTAGTGAGATATTAAATTAAGCGTCGTTGGTTACTTACACTATGGTTTATATTTTGATACTTCTCCAGCAAGGACAATAGGGATGAATAGCTGAGATCCTATTTAGAAAGATTTTTGGGGAGGGAAAGTCAAAGGCTTTTAGACATAGGAATTAGTTTATACAGAGTTGATCATATTTCCTCCCTGTAAAACTCATAAAAGAGTAAAACAAAGCTATTTATATCATAACGGCTTAGAATTATGTAAGAGGAAGAACGGCTTAATTAAGGAGGGAGATGTGGGAGATACAAGGCAGAAATGGGATCAAGGAAAAACACACATATTAAAGAAGAACAAGGGTCACAATTTTTCCTCTGCTGGATTATTCCTAACTGCACAAAAACATGTTGTTTATCCCGGCACTGAACCAAAAAAATTCCTTAACCCACTTTCCCCTCCAGTTAGACCTTTTCTCTGTGATCCTTTGGAGGGGCCAACTCCTCAGCAGAGTCGCCTGTACGCACCGTGCCCACTTTCTCTGCTCCTCTCAATCCAGCCTTTGTCCCTAACCACTGGACAGAGATGACTCTTGTGGATGTCACCGAGTCCTCCAAGTTCCCATGTCCCAAGGTCAGCTCTCAGCCCTCATCTCCATCGTACGGGCGTGGGCAGCATTTCCCATGGTTGTCCTCTAAGCCCTCCTTCCCGAAGCGCTTTCCCCACCCGGTCCACCGGGCTACCCAATCTGGCCCTAGCACCCCCCCCCCCCCCCCCCCCCCCCCCCGGCAACCTATACTCATCCTCTTCCTCTCTCCTCTTGCTCACTCTGTTCCAACTACTCGGACCTCCCCTCTAAACACTCCTTCCTCAGGCTCTGCACTTGCTGCCCCCTGTCTGGAATGTTCGACCTTATATATCCATTGGCTTATTGCCCCACTTCCTTTGAGTCCCTGCTATACCTCCCTTCTCAGAAAGAGCTTCCTGGCTGGTTTATACGACACCATCACTTCCCACAACTCTCTTCCCTTTGTCCTACTTTATTTTTTTGTCGGGTCCGACACCAACACCCAGTGGACATTTATTGTTCATAAGTTTCTCCTTCCTATAATGTACGCAGAGGGCAAGGATTGGGCTTTGTCCACCAGATCCTTGCTATATAGCAGCTACTTAATACTTGTTGAACGGCCTCAGCAAAACACATGTATAGTTTCCTAAGTTCGCAGCGAAGAATGCAGACGTGGTGTTCGGGGTTGAACGAGGGTGGAAGAAGGCACTCCAAGGACTGATTATAAATAAAAAGGAACAGTTGAATGAAAGCATTCTTGATTTTCCATTCTTCTCACGCTTCCCAGAATTTTTCTCAGAACAGCTGTTCCTTAGAGAGCCTACCTTAGGTGGGAGAAAACTGATTTTTAAATAGTCCAGCTTGGAAAGTTTCTCCCAGAGCAACAAAGGTGAAGGGTATGGCCTCGCTGATACTGGGAGTGGCGAAAAGTGTGATGTGTTGTGTTGACAGGGTTTCGAGGAAGGCACGGCTGAAATTCCGAAGGGTGCGGTCCAGGCCGAGCGGGAAGCTAAAGGAATCAAGGAAGTCCAAAGAGTTTCTAGAACAATAAAAGACCTGGCAATGGAAAACCTGATAGCATTTTCACAGATAAT
The DNA here is from genome assembly GCA_004026765.1 of Micronycteris hirsuta. Taxonomy (NCBI): domain Eukaryota; kingdom Metazoa; phylum Chordata; class Mammalia; order Chiroptera; family Phyllostomidae; genus Micronycteris; species Micronycteris hirsuta. The sequence continues at coordinate 85,351 of PVJI01000822.1, read as the reverse complement.
CTCAAACACCTGAACACCCACTACACGGACAAGGAATGGATTTATGTGTGTGGATCTAGGCAGAGCAGAATTCGGGCCGGTGAGTATAGGGTGTGCTCAGCCAGCTATCCGTTCGTTCTCTAATGCTTTACCCAAGCCTTGGGGGCCCGATGGATTACAGAAATCAGAACTGTTCTCATTTCACACAGTAAAATGGTATCTAACACTCCGACAGGGTCGGACGCAGCATGCAGCGATGAAACACGTGAACATCTCTGTCGGAAACGGACATTCTCACTGAGTGGAAAGGTAGAGACCACAGACAGCCTCAAGTGGGTTCAGGTTGCCACAAACTTATGAAAAAACTTTGGATTTCAGAGGCTTTTGGGTCACCAAACTGTAGACACGTGATTATGATTCTGGACTATAAAAATATAAACAAAACTGTATCTACTGTAATCATTTCCCCCAAGTTTGTGAACTCCATTATACTCTCAGACTAGAGAAGTCATTAAATCCCCAGATAGAAAATGGAAAATGGCCACTAACAATTGGGAATTTGGAAGTGAGCACTTAATTGTTGAATTTTCTTTGATCAGTATGATTAGAAAACTGGTTTTGAATACCTATGCATGAAGAGTACAATTTCTACTTTGTGAAAGTCAGGGCATGTTCGTTCCTTTTCACTGTGATCCACCAGCTTACTGATGACCATGTCCTCACCTCTGTAAAGGTGAGCAGTTGTGCATGGCCCTTGGTTCTTATCTGAATGTCTGGACGTGGAAGTAGGTCATCAGTGGGCAAGTGGTTGTGGATCCTTTTCTTTTTCTTTATTAATAATAAGCTTTCCTCAGAATAACATCACTTTCACTTACACTTGTATTTGCATTTTTTTCTGAATGGTTGTGTGTGATTGGTAATAACTCTCCACCCATCCATCCACCCACCTGCCCACCCATCCATCCATCCACCCACCCACCCATCCATCCACCCACCCACCCATCCATACATACATCCATGATATTTAAAAAATGCAGTTGCGCCTTTCCTCTAATTTGCCATCAATACTGTCTAACCTCAAATTCTCGCTGTAGTACTCTATTTCCTAGTTCTTTCATTTTGCCTTCATAAAATAAAAACTTAGGAAAGTCAGAAGCTGTCGGAAATAAACCCATGTACAAGCTCAGTGCAGAATTAAGAGTGCTTCTGTTCTAAAAACAAAACACGAAATTTAAGAATACATGATGATCCACATCCAGACAGACTTTTATACTGGAAGCTTCTGAGTTATCTGTGAGCATCTTAAATTCTCTTAACTGATGAAATATACTTTTTTCCCAACTATTTCTCATCTTATTTACCTCCCCCACAAACTTGGAACACTTTAAAGTGGCCAAATGGAATCTTATCAAACTTTCCAAAAATGTTCACCCCTAGGCCATAGGAATTTGAATCAAAGAGGTTAATTTTTAAAAATAATTCCATCTCATAAAATTCAGACCTACTGTAAATATGCTTTTACTTCTGATGTGCTTAATTTTTTTGTAGAACACGGATTACATAAATTTATAATCATAATTAGAATATTTTAAAGATGAGAGTGAGCGCTTCTACCTTCTTCCCATTTCCTCCTCCAACAAACCTTAGAGATTGCTCTCCATGCGCTTTTGTGACAAATTAAAGCTTAGAGGACTGGGGATTCTCACATGCAAACTTCTACTTCTGAAGTTTTAAATTTTAAATGAATGTCTCTGATTCTGACACCAATTCCCACATGTGTTCTTCCCACACCGCCAAACAATGAACCTGATTCTGGCATCATCTACTGGGAGATGGCATCAGGTCCCCCAAGTTCGGGGCTCAGTCCCACAAGATGCCCCGGCTCACTTAAGGCTCCAATTGCAGCCAAGTTGTCACCTGTGCTTCTGATCAGCTGGCTAGAGAGGAGGTTCCAATGACACCCTCCTCAGGTTTGATTACTGTGGTAGAATGGCTCACAGGACTCTAGAAGTTTACTCACTAGATCACTGGTTTATTATAAGAGGATATAACCCAGGGACAGACAGCTGGGAGAGACGCACGGGGCGTGGCAGGCGGGAAGAGGGGCGCAGCTCCCATGCTCCCTGAGTACACCGCTCTCCCCGAATCTCCATGCGTCCACCAATCTGGAAGTTACTTCAACCCCATTCTTTGGGATTTTATTTTTATTTTTTTATGGAGGCTTCTTTACATGGCTAAGACTGATTAAAGCTTCGGTCACTGGGGATTGGGTTCAGAACCTCTCTCTCCTCAGGGGTAAGGGCAGTGGATTGGTCTCGCTGGCCCATGTTAGGTGACCTAGAGGCTTTGTTAAGTCACCTCATCAAGATAAGCAAAGACACCCTTTGTTGCTCTTCCACTGAGGAAGGGTTTTAGGAGCTCGGTGCCAGGAATGAGATCAAAGACCGAAGGTCTATTTTCTCATCATTAACCGCAATATCACACTGCCTATATGGCATAAGTATTCAATATATTCTTTTGAGAAATAGCAAATGTCTATATAATTTAACCTAACTGTAAGTATTATCCTTTTTCAAATTGATGGTAAATGCAGACCACCTTAGATGCCCATATCATAAAACAACAGAGACATTTTAACAGGGCTTAAATATGAAAGGCTAATTCATTAATACAACTATAGATTATTTCATTTATTAAAGAATGATAACAACATGGCCCTTATGTCTCCCTGTTGGATTCTACACAAGCTTAGTATGAAATATGAAATCACATGTCCTTTCTTCTTCTACTGCCCCAGTGCCCCAGTGTGGTGGAGACGAGGGTCGTCTTTGGGTTGATGGAACCAGGGTGACCCGGGGAACCAGGGCTCTCTCAGGGAAGAAGCTGGCAGACCTCTCTAATGCCGAATGCTGCCTTCCTCTCCAGGGCCCACTTTTCAATCATCTCATCCCCAGCTCATGTCCAGAACCACTCCAGGGCCAGAAGAACCTGATGAAGCCCATCAAGTGATGGTGGTGACTTCATGACCTTGGTTCATTCTGCTCAAAGTCAAACAATCACAGTCCCCACCGATGCAGCCAAAATTCTGTCCTCATCAACACTAGTGCTTTCTGAAAATTACTAGGTACTTCCTTTTAAAAAGCCAGAAAGCTTGGATCTGCCTAATTCTCTAAAGCATAGAGCACGCCTACTTCCTGAGGGCACACTAGCACAAGGACACCTTCCTTCTCCTCTGAGCCTTGGTTTTCCCATGGCCAGGGTTGGCTAACCCGGTGCGATGCAGGAGGCAATGGTGGACGTAGCTTCTGCAGGAAGAGGAGGACAGCTTGCCCTTTTTGCAAACACGGGAGTGGTGCCTTTCAGTGTGACCCTCACTCTGTAAGACACAGCTATCCAGACAGGACTTTATATAGCTCAGCATCAAGTTTTAAATCATTCAAGGGAGGAATCTGTAAGGAGACATACCAGCCTTTCTCCAGAGAGAGATCAATGAGCTGTGGAGACAAGTTGGCCAGGAACACTGCCTTTGATCTAGATACAGAGTGTGACACTCGGTGCCAGTCTAAGGGGCACACTTTGCAATCAATTGGAGGTGGAGCATGGCCAGGGCCATGTGGGACAAAATAGAGACAAAGCTGATGGATTATTTAGAGAATGTTTAACATTACTCAGCAAGATAAAATGACAGATGAAGTTGATTAAATAAAGTTTTCAAACTTAGAAAGATATTCAGGGTATCAGGGATCCTAAGGGTTCTGTTACAGTCTCTTATTCAGAAAACAAATGCATGATAAATCAAAATGCAATAAAATAAAATAAAATAAAAATGCTCAGAGGATTCATAGCAGATAACAGTCAAAAAGAGTAAGCAGACAAACCTCTGGTGTATCTACATATTAATAATGTTACAGCTATAATTAGAGAGCCTGAATTGCAAAAAAGAGTCTTATATCATTTTAGGAATTATATTAGGTGTAATGTGATTTTCTATTTGGGGCTCTGCAATGCCTTTACTACTAAAACTTGCAAAATCATAGCTCCTAACACTCTAAGAGTATTAAAATTTGAAATGATGTTTATAATATGCATATGAGAAATAGTATGCATACATAATTTAAATGATGATGATGATGATGATGACAATAATTTAAAGGTCATTTTAAGGAGAAACAAATTGTAAACAGTAGTTTTCCCCACAAACCAAAAAGCCCAAGCTACAGGAAACTAAGCTGCCATGATAGTTATTCAACTGATGGACGTGAGTTTACTAGAACCCACTATCAAAGACCACATTGCACTTCTTCAGCACGGTTCATCTTCATCGAATTAATCTTATTACACACCAGGAAGCATCATATAAAACGTTTACCCTATTACTGTCTGCCTCAAAAAAAAAAAGTCTCCTTTCCATGGGTTCAAAATTCCTGTCATGACCATATTTCAAGTTTCTAAGTCTTACTGTTTATGACCAGCAGAAGAAAAGTCCCAAGCAGCAACTCAGAAGCCTGTGGAGTAGGGTGAGTGAGTACCCAGAAAGGCAAGGAAGGGCTGGGGACCATGAAGCCAGGTGGGGACATTGTGGAAAGAGGGCAGAGGGGTTAATTCAACAGATGAAAGATGTGAGGCTTTACCCCATAGCAAATGCAGTCGAATTTCTTTTCCTTTCATTTTATTTATTTTGACCATTATTATATTCACTCTTCTAAGCATTCATCTCTTCTCCATTAGAAATACGACTTAAGAAAACTTGGACAATCTGATTAGGTTTGAAAAATGTTTATTTCGCAACAGATGAGTAGTGTCGCAGTGTTTGTACCATGACTTCCGCTTTCCTGAAACGGGTTTACACAGGGAAGGCACTGACTCATTTTATCGCTACAGAGCTGGCTACTCGAATTGACCAAGTCTCTAAACCAACAGAGATCTATCTGACTTTGGAAGAAGTGCAATTTCTTCTTCTTCTTCTTTTCTTCTTTTAACAGTTTTTGCCAGCAGATTTCTTTCTCAGATTTTGATTTAGCACATATTCGTGCTAGTGGGTAAGAGATTCACTACGCTTGAATAAAGAACTGAGCACAGGGGGCAAGCCGGGAGTGTGCCAGGCAGGAGCACAGGGAACGGGCAGGATTCGGAAACCACAGACAGTCTGACCAGGTCACTCAACGGGGTCAGTACATCCAGGTGTGGCCCTCTGTGGTCTCGGAATCCTAATAGGAGAACTCTACTTAAAAAAAATAGCGCTATTGAGATGCTGTTCACATACTATAAAAATACATCCATTTAAAGTGGACGATTCAATTTTTAAACAATATTGTCACAGGGTTGTGCAACCCTCTGATTTTAGAACATTCCATACTCCCCAAAAGAAGCTTCGTTAGCAGTCACTCCTCTCTCCCCCCACCTCCTAACAAGGGCTAGATTTGCATTTACGTGGTGGCTAAGGATCTACTTTTGGATCCTATATGTAGGGGTCGGCACAAGTAGATTTACAGCAGTGAGTACATGAAGTACGGAGTTTATTCTTGTATTATGTATTTTTCTGTATGAACAACTGTAAACCTACTTTTGCCCGCCCTGTATCTGCCAATTCTCGGCATTCATATAAATCAAATCATACAACCTATAGTCTTTTGTGACTCTCTTCTTTCACTTAGCGTAATATTTTCAAGGTTCATCCATGTTACAATATATATTAGAGCTATATTCCTTTTTATCACCAAATACTCTTCCATTATATGGCTAGAGTATTTACTCACCATCACTTGATTTACTCACTATCATTTGATGGACACTTGAGTCATGTCCAATGTTTAAGATATTACGGATGACGCTGCTGTGAACGCATGCGTGCAAGTGTTTATGTGGACGTGTGTTTTCACGTCTCTTTGGTATACATCCAGGAAGGAATTGCTGGGCCCCTTAGTATAATACAATGTGTACAGTCCCAAATACTTAATAATCATAACAAACAATTAGGTTGCTGGCCCATGCATTTACTGCACTGTACTTTTTATTGTTATTTCACAGTGTACGCTCTCTACCTACAGAAAAGCAGTTTGCTGTAAACACTACGCTGTGTGTGCTACGTGGACAATGGCCTCGTGTGTCTCCTGTTTACTGCATCTCTGGATGGCATTTTTTTCTCTTTGCTTGATTTAATCTCGCATTGTTTTGTACGGTACCATGCTGTACAGGACTGTAACCTAGGAGCAACAGCTATACTGTGTAGTGTGGGTGTGTTGTGGGCCAGACCACCTCTTCGTATAAGTGGTAGTGTACTCCGTGATGTTGGCACAATGACGAAATTACCTAACACTGCCTTTCTCAGAACGTCACCCACCGTTACACAGTGCCTGATGTACAGTCGCCCTAGTGGGTGCGCAGTGCATCTCACGGTGGTTGGATTTGCATTTACCTGGGGGCCAACGATGTAGAGCATCAGTTTGGGTGCTTTTTGGCCATTCTACTTGCTTTCTTAGGACCACACTCTAACCTGCCACCCTAAGACACAGCAACACGACCTTAGTCTTTCTTTGTATCCTACATTGAAATACACATTCTCCTTTCCTGGTACCCTCCACCCATCCCCAGCTGCCACTGCACACACACACTCAGCACATGCTTTTACAAACGATCCTTTCTAAAATTGAATTTGATGCCTTATCACAGTGGCCTCTAAATGTTAACCAGACTTCAGCAGGCAAAACCAAGTGAGCTAATTGTTCTTTGTCAAATACAATAACTACCAACGTGTCTTTGTCTAACGTTTGCCATTTCCTGGATCCCAAGTCTTTAAAGTGCAGAAAAAACATTTTTCGTTTCTCTAAAGCTTCTCTCACACTGATGGGAGCAGGGGCGCCATCTGAGAGTGGGATCCCGAACAGAGCGGGAGGAAGAATTCTCTGCTGGTGGAATCCTCCACCCAAGTGGTCAGAGTTGGCATGGAGACCTGAGATGGAAATGAACTGTGGGGAGCCTCTGACTTGGTACATTTTTCACTCTCTTAAAAATCCAGGCTGCAGCGGAAGCCCACACAAACCTAAGAATTTGTTCATTTGACATTACACAAATTGGATAGATCTGGTCCTCCTCCTTGGCTGATTATAACCATTCCACTATTTGATCTTATCCTAAAGAAACCTAACTTAACTGCTTAAAAATAACATTTTGCTTACAAAGGGACAGCTTGTATAGGAACTTGTTTTCAGCCCCTGTAAGCTACCTATTGTTATTTTTCAAGAGGTAATTTTAAATATCTTTACTCCGTGGAGTTTATTTTGATGCAAGATGGTTTTACCACAAACTTTGCTAAGACATCAAGAAACATTTTCAGCAAATACTCAAGGGAAATTAATAGCAGCTCAGATGCCTCTACATGCCTCTGCAAACTCACTAGAAAGTGCAACAATGGTTAAATCCTTTTCAAAGTCAAAGTCCCTTTGGACTGGCTATTGTCTTGGCTCTTGGTCCAGATTCTCTTTCGGGGAGCTTGAATCAGAACCTCTAATGGTGAGTTTCTTCCATTTTAAACATGAGGCTTTTGAGAAAGGATTTTCCAGAATTTAAAGAACATCTCTTGGAACATGGCAAGATAGAGACACAAATGCAAAAATCTTTTCCACCTAATTTAAACTTTAGGATATTATATAATTCTTGGAGTACTTAAGTGTTAGAAAAGTAAATTTCCCAATACCCAGAATTTCTGATCTTTTCCTAACCTTGGCTTTTTGTAAATCCTTTTAGGAGAAGAAAGGGGAAGTTTGTTTTCTTGATCTAACTTGCTGGTTAACATGAGCTTCCGGTATCTGAGCGGAGACTCAGAATTTTCTGACCTCCAAAACTGGCCCAGCCAGGACCAGTGAACAGCACGTTTTCATAGGTCTGCCTCCAAGGTATGGACCCAACACACCCACTTCCGGTCATCTCTATTGCCTCTGCCCCAGTCCAAAGCCTCTTACCTTTCACTTGGGCTACCACAGTAAGTTCCTAACTTGTTTCTCAACACCACTGTCCAATTTACTACTCCCTTGGGCAAACCAGCTTTTCATGACATGAATCACATGAGGTTATTCCCTTAAAAAAACAACAACCACCACCTTTGATGACTTTCAACTGCATGCACAATGAAAGTCAATTTCTTACCATGACCTGCAGGGGCCTGAATGGTCAGGTGCCTGCCTAATTCATCAAACTCATCTGATGACCGTCATCTTCCATGCGTGCACGCCATCTTTTCTGCCATGTTGTCTGGAACTTCCTACATCGCTGCCTGGCAGGCTCATTGTAGCACTTTGGTCCCTCACCCCCCTGGCCCTTTGAATTCTTTAGGTGTCAACATAAATGTTGTTACCTCTTCAGAAAGCCACCCTCTGACCACACACGGTACATTAACCTCTTCTGCTTTTTCTCCTGCAAACATGGCTCACTGTTTATTTTTGTCATAGTACTAATTTCAACTTGTAATTTAAAAATGTGTTTACTTTTTTATTGTCTGCTTCTCTCACTAGAGAGTAAGACCCACATGGCCAGGAAATTTGCCTGTCACACGGCAGGACATTAATAATTGTTGAATGAGCTAATAAATAATTACCTGTTATGCCTTAATGCATATCAACCACTCCTTTAATAAATACAGAACACTTTCTCTCTGCATTCTCAGACTCCACCAGCCGGTATTCTATCTTGTTTGTCAACTGTCTTGCCAAAGATTTACCTCCTGGAAGGTGGAACTAGAAAAAGGATTTTTTTGGAGGGATCACTTCTCTAGAAATTTATGCCTGAATTAAAGAGGTAAATGGATGGTCAAATTAATTTATTGATACAATGCAACAAAGCTAACTCACAATGCATGAGGCAATCCCTCACTTAGGTACCGAATAAATCACATAGTAAAGCTTCTTCCCTTATTTCCATTCTTCAGATTTATTTTCAGTTGCTTTGAAAGCGGCCACTTCTTCTACTTCCTTCTACTCTGATAACTCCATCCTTAAATCTGAATATACAACTCAGTTGAATACAAATTTTGGAAACAGAAATGCTCCCACGACAAGTGGTGCTCTCCAAATTAATGCATGGCCTCCTGACGCCAAGCATTCAACTTCTTTTCCTCTAATTACAGATTTCAGTTGGGCTGCAACCAGACTTGATTGCCACATGTTTGTGCAATTAAATAGAAGAGCAGCTATCCTTTCTCCTGGTTCATCAAAGACTACCTGTCTCAAAGTAAAATAAACCAGTAAATTAAGTTAGACATCACTTTAAACATAACTCTTACTGATGTCACAATTGATCTATTAAATTCAATGTCTTAAGCCAAAAAAAAAAAAAGGAACTATGGTAGACCACACTACACACTAAGGGGCTTGAGTCTCTTTTGCCAGAGCCGGATTTTCTGGTCTAGAATGCCTTTCTCTCTCGGGACTGCTTGTGAAAATCCTCTTCTAACTCCAAGCTCTTTGTCAGAGGTCCTCCAGGCAGGATTCAGGCCCCAGCCCCAGTTTTCCCCATTACACATTACACCACACCAGTGCTAGACCTTAGTTCAAGGAGATACAACCTTCACCAAATAAACTCGAGTGTCTCCTGTGCGTGGTAAACACCCCATATGGAATGAGGCTATAATCACAAATAACTTCATGCAGTTCTATTGCTGAAGGCTCTGCCTGAACACCGAGTTCAGCTTACAGCAGAGCAAAAGTGAGAAGCGAAGCAGCTTTGGGCTCCCACTGTCTTCTCCTGGGGCCATAATCCTTTCAACAGGATTAAAAACCACGTGTGCTCTCAATCAATCTGTGCTCCTTCCTCCGAGTGATACAGCTCTTGTCCTGGCTCCATGGGGCCTCATTAATGGCCAATGTCTTCCTGAAAGGAAGAGATGAGGACTGTCCATTTCCTTCCATGCTGGCAGAGTAAATGTTAGTTTATCCCGCTGCCTTCTGGATGTAGTCAAGCTGAAATTTGTTTAAAAAATTATTTTTCATATATTCTGTGCTGCTCAGTGATAATAAGCCTACATTTCTTTTTAGATGATTTCTTATTAACAATGGAAAATACCTAGTTCCAAGTATATGCAAAAAAACCCTTTTTTCTGATTCATGAAAAAACCAAAGGGTCAGTTGTCTAAAGCACAGAAACAGGGGTTCATTCATAGAGTATAATAACTAAAAAAAGAATATATATATATACAGGGAGAGAGCCTGCCTTAACATTTTCCAACAAAAGTTTATCCTCAGAATCAGAATCAAAACATTTTACCTAACTAAGAAAGTGAGTCACAACAATGCCTTGTATTTCCAGAATAAGTTCCTAAGATACTTAAATATGTCTTATCACATTATGTTACATCATCTTGGAGGTAGGCAGTCATGGTCAGGATATCATTTATGTCACATGATGGGGGAACAGCCATTGTGCATCAAGCTGTAGACAGCGCTTTTACTCTAGCAACGAAACTGCAAGACAGACATTCCCAGCTCCATTTTGCAGGTTGGGAAGTACGACTTTTCATGACTATAGCTAGTAAGTAGAAGGCCTAACTCAACAACCCTCATCAAATCACATCGGTTAGAAGGACAGCACGACTTTTCAACCTGGATGTATGCAAATTCACCATTTCAAGAAATGTATCTACTAAACCATATGAATCATTAGGACAAAGCCAGAAAATACATTACTACCATTTTATAACCAGGCACCAATTAGAAATAATGGGGTAAGAAAAATGTATGCAATATTTAAAACTTTAAATACCTTATTCAATGAAAAATTCCAAATTAGAGCAAGGAAAACTTAATTAGAAAGGGAAATTTCAACCACACCATTAAACCATCGGGTTACTTTTAAAGACTTAATAAGTTAGGGGTAGTAGATTATTGTTTACTTTTTATGGAAAAGTGCTTTTCCCTGCCTCCAATGATACTGCCAGGAAGGGAGCTGTCAATCAGGATGACTGCCCCCTCTGCCTGCAGAATTGGGCCTATGAACGACTCAGCTAATCATGGTGCCCATGCCTTAGGCCACTTTGGATCCACAGACGGGCACGACTCATCTGGAGTTACTACTTGGCATTTTCTACATGTGAAGCACATTCTCTCCTTCTGGGTTGTGAGAATGGAAGCCATGGCTGTGATGACCAAGGGCCAAGGGTCCACCCTTTAAAGGAACAGCCTGGCTTGGAAATTAAGCTAAACTACAGAGGAGAGTAGGGAGGGGAGAGAGAGGAAGAGAGAAAGAGCAGAGAAGAGAAAGGAGGAGGAGGAGGAGTGAGGGCATCCAAAAAGACAGATACTGAGGGAGAAACACAGACACACAGCGGACTAACCCCACAGACTGCAGTTAGAGTCTGAACTCGGGCAAGCTCCATCTTGCCTGTGTGGGGTCTGCTTGTCTAAACAAAGGGAGTTTCTCTGCTCACAGGGTTTGGCGTGGGGCTTTTATTACCATTGCACATAATGATCATTTAATAACAATTAAACGTTAATTTAGTACGATGGTAATTTAATAATAAACTTAAGTTACACAAAAGAAAAACCCAACCCCACCTTCACTATTTACTAATCTAAGTTCTAATTTCCATGTCTGTCAAATGCAATGATACAACAAGTCAAATCAGCAAATGTTTATGGAGACACTAAGAAGGGAAAGGCACCGTGGCTTAGCACAGTAAGCACTATACCAGCAGTGAAGACATTGGGAAATCAAGATCAATGCAAATGTCAAAAATTAAGTTATGGTACCAAATAAAAACAGACATGTCCTGAGGCAATATGGGATTAATGAGTAAACAAAGTATGCAGAGAGTAAGTCCTGCAGGAACACTGAGGAGGGGACAAGCGCGCTGGGAAACAGCATCCCATGTTAAGCATCTACAGGGTCCGGCAGAAGTAAGGCCTGCCTGAGTGTGGCTGATAGGGTAATGATATGGGTGCAATCATTTATAGTTTTAGTTTGAACATTTCACCTAAAATGTCATATGGTGTGCTTGAGTGTGATGTTGTTATGTTACAGAATTACATGCTTCTGATTTTGTCATAAAAGATTTTGTAATAAGAAAGCAGTGATATATTTGTGCCAGATCCTTATATTTCTACTTCTGGTTCTACTCACACAAACAGTGACTATCCCAGAGGTTTAGCCCCTTTCACTGACCACACCCTTCACTGACCACACCCTTCACTGACCACACCCAAGCTTCCTACCAAAGCCCCAGGCCACTCAAAGCATTCCTGTCTGATGTAAAGCTTGCACTAGACAAGGCCGGCTCCAAGGGCGTGCACATCTGCAATCACACAGGGCCCCACTCTCAGAAGGGCTTTCCACGTGGTTTAATGATTTGCCATCTTGAAATTGTTAACAATTTTTGAAGAAGGGGCCCAGCATTTCCACTTTGCACCGTTCCCGGGAAACTGTGCAGCTGGTCCTGCACGAAGGAAAGGGATACCGTTTTTCTACAAACAATTCAGACCAGCAGTCTTGCTTTTCCAAGCAGCCTATTTGCCAAGAGACATGATATATTTTGGAAATCAAAAGGCAAACGGCCACACTCTCACCTTCCGCATGTCCCTCCTTAGCCCTTTATTGAAATGAAATGATTTAGAAGAACGAGCAGTCTGCAGTGGAGAGTCTTTGGAATCTGCCAATGCACAACTCTGCCAAGATGGAAGGCAAGCCACCAAGTGTGACTCAAAAGGCCCGTAGTCTATTTTATTTCTAGGACATGACAGCACAGGATAAAGTACAAAAGAAGGGGGAGGTGTGTGTGTGTTTGATTTTATGAGATACTTAGAGAGAGAAGAAAAGCAAGTTCTGGTCATGTCCAATCATAAAATACGAATACGAGTTTGCTGTCGCTAGTGTTACATAGAAACATAACTCTGTCACATGGGGACTGTGCCTCTGAACTAGTCAGTTTCAACATTTCCTCCACGATGGCATCTCAGCAGCCATGAGCTGGCGTACGCAGTAGAAGAGATTCGAGTGTCTGCCTATGTTCTTGTCCCAGGGCCTCTGGGGCCCCCACCGCAGGATCCTCGTATTTCAGGCCTTCCTTCCATGCGATTCCCTTACCTGGCCAGAATAGCTACTCCCAAATGACAGCTTCAACAGTCTCCCCTTGTTGATGCCTAACTCTCACCACTTCCACCCTCAATTAGACTCTAATACCAAATATTGTGACTGCGGAAGGTGAAAATACTAATCTTTTGGTTTTGCACCTTCGTATGACTGCTTTTCAGGACCTTTTCCGGGAGGACAAGTTTAGACTAGAGAGGAGAAGAGGCTTGTGGGAAGCCAGTGAGGTTCATGGATGGAAGTTGTGTGGGATGTGCCAAGAAAAAAAGTTTCCTTCTTATAATTTTCTAACCTGAGCAAGCCTTGCTTGGTAAAAAATTGATAACATACAGCTAAGTCCAAAGTAAATGAACAATTCAAGGGTGCTTATTTTTAAGCAATTCTCTGTTCCACCTTACCTGCCTTGACTGACTTTTAACTAAAATCATCTTTCACGTTAACCTCTACAATGCATTTTCAAGTAGAATAAGCTTATAAGTTCTAGAGAGAATGTTTCAAATGTTTTCTTCCTTTTCAAACTGCTGTTTTTCCATCTACATTCACTGAGGCAGAGCTTCTTCTATGATAAAGTTGTGGGATCTGAGTAGTTACATGAGTTAGCACAAGTAAGGCAGAGTGTGCGTGGCCCATGGAGCTTAGCAATTAATTTCACCTGATTTAAGGATGTACCAGAATCTCCTGGCAAGTGCACACTGGGTGGATGATCCTGGTTTTGCATGCAAGCACGACTGAAATGAAGATAATAAGCAGAAAACTGTGGAATGCAGTGGTGTGGTGAGCAAAGTCCCTTAGGATGTAAGTTTTCTAAAGATCTAAAGCAAAGTCATTGTCAACGCGAGGATGTTGGAAAGTAGACTAAGTGGTTTCAATATTAGTGTTTGGTTTACAGTATGCATTATATTTCCTTTTCATTCTCCTACTAGAACCAGCTATTTTGGGATGCTGTCCTGGGAGGGAGAGCTTTCTTCCTGAATTAACATTTAATATGCCTCTATGGAATTGCATAATCATAGCGACAGAGACTCTAGCTCAATGCTTAGGAGACATTTCCCTTCATTCCTGAAAAGATTTTGCTTTAGGAAATGTGATATAATTCTACAAGAATCTTGAAAGCTCTTTTAAAAAAAATATTGATCATTTGTTTCTAGGTGACATCTGGAAGAAATTTTTATACAAAGAGTGAAATTTTGACAATATCCCATTAATTGAGCAAAAACAAAACTGATTATTCTTACCTTTATGGTCTTTGCTGTTGGTTTCTGGAGGTGAGTGGATTTATCACCTCCATAGGATTGCTCCACTCTTGTTACATGGTCTGCTTTTGTCTTGTTTCCTCATCAGAAATGTTGTTTTACCAGACGGTTGTCCTGGCAAACCATCACCCTGCTATTCTCGGTAGTATCACAGCCTCTGTGCCGATTCTTTTATCCAAACGCCGAGTTTTGCCAAATCTCAGCACCCTCTTAGACCTGATACCCCAGGTCGAGGCCCATCTAATTGTCCATTCAGGCTCTAAAATTTGGCAACACTCATGGTATCACACCTAATAAAACACCAGTTTCAAAATGCCATCGTACAAATGAAAAAAGCCTACCTCTCTTGTAGAATGAGTTTGTTCTCTTTCTTCCAAAAGTCTTTAAAGTCAGAGCTGAATTCATGCCAGATACTGAAAAAAACATTTGGGGACACCTCCTTCTCTCCAATTTTTGGTTTCATGAAGAAATAGGCTGTGGTCTCCAGAAAGCTGTCAAAGCACACACACACAGAGTATAAAAGCGATGATTACTTTCCAATATGGGATATTCCTTCTCCATCCAAACGCTGATTTCATTCATGCACAGTTATTATTACCAAGAGGACACACACTCTTCAGGCACCAACGCTAGTTCTCTGATGGTTTCGTGGTAGGGTTTTGGATACAGGTAGTAGCAACTGACAAAGCCCACCATATACTGAGAACTCTCTGGTCCAATTCTGCTTTCAATCACTGTGTGTCCAACATGTTTCAGAAATGAACCGGTAGTCAAGTTGAGACATACTGGGAGTGGGAGGCCTATACATTCTTCCTACACTCTAAACAAATAAAATGTCAGCCATTTGCCCTCAAGCTCATATATGTTATATATTATGTTATTTGTATGCCATTTGGCTTCCTATGTTGCTACAGGAAAAAGCAAAAGTCCCAGGAGATGCCAACAAAGTCCCTCAACAGTGAGTGGGTACCGTGTGGCCGAAGACTGCGACAACAGACCCATGGCCTCCAGAAGGTGCCACTCAGAGGCTACTTCATATTACAGCTGCCTTAAGCTCAGAAGTATTTCAAAAGGGTATTTGACAAAGAACATAGCAGGGCTAGATGATAGGTTTACGACTTAACAAAAGTCTTCCATCCCCATGAACCATGCCTTGGAAAGGACCCAGGCCGATAGAGCTGTGTGCATGTGGCCAGAGGCACTGCAAAAAGAAGTGGCACTCCAATCACCTGGTCCCCTTCTCCTTTTTTCCCCCTTTGCCCTAAGGCCAGCACTGTTTCTGCCACAGAAAACTCAAGTCTGATTTCATCTGAAGTAAAAATGTCCAAGGCAATGTGATTTTACCATAGGGTGCTGTTTGTTTACAGCGTGGACACACGTACACACGGGGACACTACCCGTGCCTGTATTCAGCTTGTCATGTGGCTGACTTCAAATGCCTGCTGTGAAAAAAGTATCTCACTGAGCTGGGCCTGAAAAATGTGAGGTGTTGCCCTGGTCAGGTGGCTCAGTTGGTTGGAGCATTGTCCTGCGGGTGGAAGGGTCGCCGTTTTGATTCCTGGTCTGGGCACACACCCAGGTTGCGGGTTCGATCTTGGGGCAAGTACGAGAAGGCAGCCAATCAATGTTTCTCTCTCTCTCTCTCACTCCCCACCCCCTCTCTCTAAAGGCAATGAAAAAAAAATCCTCAGGTGAGATAAAAAAGAATTAATTTTAAAAAATGAGATGTGGAAGGTGGTTTGCTCAGAAGGTAAAGGAGACTGAGCATCACAGGCAAAATTCAAAACTCCCCAGCCACCCTGACTGTGGGTTACCAGGTGCGGCTGGTTTGCTCCGTATATTTTTGCTTTTGCCTTGTGGCTGCCTCTGAGCAGCAAGGCAGCCAGGGAAACCAGCCTTTCGATTCTGGGGACAGATGACAGGGTCAATCCGATCAAATGTGCAGCTTGTGGAAATTATATATTTCTTTCTAGTTCACCTAGTAGGAAAATGACAGAGTAGAGTCCTTTCAGCCTGAGAAAGAGTCAGGCCGTGAAGTGGATATGGTATGTGAGAATCTGGTTGGCACGAGCTGTGGTAATGACCTTAGAATGTGTCCGCAGAATGCGTTGATGACATGAAGACCGCCAGGAGAGTGGACGGCAGAGAGCATAAGTAGCCCAACACATATCTGGGTCGTATTTTACAAAAACTGATAAAGTATACATACACTTCACTCCTGGGAAACCCAGTCTTTTCCCTTATATGCCCAAAGACTATTTATGACCCGTATGGCTGAAATTAGGTCTGAGATCTTTTGACTCTCCTTTTAGTCTTTTTCATCATTTCTCTAGTTATTATGCTTTATAAAATTGATTATTACAAACCAGGCCAGGCCATGTGGGCAGTTCTCTAAATTGTAACAGCCGGTTCATTCAGCCACCTTAAAACACTCTGAGGGTCCCATCACAAGGTAGCAGGTATAAAGGAACAAGTATAGGACTCAGAATAAGAAGACATAGGGCAGCGGATCCTGACTCTCGGACGAGTCATGTGAGCAAACCATTTAACATCACTGTGACTCTGCTTTTTCGTCCATGCACCAGAGCATCATAAGCAATCGTTCTGAAGTTCAATGGAAGAATAAATACATTTCCACAGTGTTTGTTGACTGTTTGAATAAGAGGTAAATTTATTTAATATTGTATCTCACTTTACACTATATATGTTATATATTACACATTCAAAAATATAAATATTTATTTCCTAAAATTTTTCTCTAAATTGTAACTAATTTAACTGGGGCTGATTTATTAATAGACACACAGGTGATTGTGTTTCTATAGATATTTTTGAGTTATAGATATTTTTGGCATGCAGAGAGGCTTCTGATGGTAGTAATAATTACTCTAATTAATAATTTCCTCTTGGCTTTTGTCATAAGTTGCCCACATCATTTTTAGAAGGTGACAACTTTTGCACTTTGGTGTCCTTGTCTGTGAAGTGGAAGAGGTACCTGCTCTTTGAAGGACGTGCTGAAGACCGGATGAGAAGTACCTTGCCAGTTATAAACTGAAATAGCAAGGCATGTATTAACTCATAAGATGCAAGCATTTTTTCACTAAAAGTGCTCTTTGTGAAAAACTTGATGAATGTGTAAGACAAATGGGTCAGTGAGTGAAACTGACTAATAATGTGATTCAAGAGAACCTAAGTCCACAGCCATTTCCTTGGAAGTGGCCGTGGGAAAAGAGCAAGTGTCACCCAGCAGGGTAACAGGAGAGTAAAGAATTATCGGAGGAGCGCTGTCCCAACTGTGTTCAGCCACCTCATGGCCACAATAAAGCATAAGCACTTTTCAGAAACAACCACGCAAATAAGAGGGCAGTAATTTCTACAAATTATCGAGCTCCTTTGAATTCCAGAGGCATTTTTAGTTCTACATTAATCAGCATTCAGCTAATTCATTTACGTGACATGAAAGATACCCACTTAGGTGACAGAAGGTAGGGAGCGGTTCCACCCTTTCTGAATTATCCCCTCTGGATAAATCTGAAGCCAGGTGGGTACCATCCACCATACAGCAGAACAGGATCACTAAAAAGGACAGATGTCCTATCTGGGACCTTCCCCACTACATAGGCTCTTCTGTGAGACTCTCTTGAAATAACCCCGGGACACTAAGAGCCAGTGGCGAAAGAGCTGCAGCCACAGCTCTAAGAAAATGCAGACGTCACGAGGAGAGACAACTCCAGAGGACCCTCTAATCTGGACACTCCAATGCCTGTTTCTGTAAAAGATCAGCGTTGCACTTTTCCACGACAAACATTAAACAGTACAAACTTGCTGCTCACAGCACCAGCAAGAGAAGCCACAGAGTTCTGAAAACACGGCTTTAGTGCAGGACTGTTTGGGATGTCTCCGAATCCCCACCCGTAGAGAGAGCAACTAAGATACTAAAGTCAAAGCTCATAGAAAAATAGCCACAAAAACACTGTGTCCAATAACCCCACAAACCACAAAATGCAAACAGGTGCCAGAAAGCACAGGCAGCGCAGAAACCCAGGGGTAGCCTCATCGGTACAGGAGGAGGGAACAGGGGACTCATAGACCTTCGTTGTACATTTTATTGCACGAGTTATGCCTCAGTTGGGTGGCGGGGGCACAAGCAGTGTGCAGACGATGTCCGCAGAGTTGTGCACTTGAGTCCTGCATGGTTTTATTAACCAGTGTGACCCCAATAAAGTCAATAACAAATAGAGAAGGAAAATAGAGAGAGAAAAGGTAGAGAGCTGGAAAGAAGGAACAGAAAAGATACGAGAAGGAAGAAAGATGAAGTCCCAGAGAAAATGATTACAAGCAAACGAACAGGAACAACACGGTGGCTTGCAGACCACTGAGACCGCGCCCGAGGGCTGTCTGTGACGTGGGTGGAAACTGCTGGCTGATATTTAAAATACGCTAAAAGAAATTAACAAAAGGAAAGAGGCTGCAATGAAACACAATTTGAAATCAGGAAAAAACTCAGAAACGAAGTGACAGAATTTAGTAAAGAACATAAAATTTAAAATACTTCACATATGAAGACCAAACTGAGTAAGAGAGGAGCTAATAAGACCAATACAGTTTCTTAACAGAAATAGACAAAGTGAAAGAAACCTTTAAAAATCAAAGAGAAATTGTTAAAAAAACATTTGAGAGAAAGTTCCAAATATAGGACATGAGAAATTCCATGTGTATTATACAAGTCCCTACAAAAACTAACCAAAGCAATGAAATAGAATACATTTAATCATATGATTGAAGAATATTTTTCTGAAAAAATATTTGAAACTACGTGTTTTGAAGGTGCATTCCAATAATCAAAACTGAAACATATTCTAGTAAAACTACTGTATTTAAAAATAATAAAGAAAAAATTTGGTCATTATTCAAAAAAGAAAACAAGGTCCTTACAAAGGAAACAAATCTTACCATCAAACATTTAGATAACATCCTCTGTTGGAAGACAATACAATAATATATCGTACAATAATAATACAATAATATATTTAGCTCAACAAAGTGTGAGCTAAATATTTATAGCACAGCAAACTAACTTTTGAGTGTGAAGGACATGAAAAACTGTTTTAAGTATGAAATAAGTCAAGGAATATTGTTCTAATGGTCAATTATTGAGAACCTAGTACAGAGTGAGATTCAGAACATCGACATGGCAGAAGAGACATTGATTCGTGGATTAGCAAATGAGGATTCTTAACATGGGAAAAAATATTGAAGGTCAAATCTTACAGTTAACTCTGTCCTAAATTTGAACTGGAAGTGTCAGTATAAAGAATAATGCATTCTTT
This sequence comes from Micronycteris hirsuta, assembly GCA_004026765.1. NCBI lineage: Eukaryota > Metazoa > Chordata > Mammalia > Chiroptera > Phyllostomidae > Micronycteris > Micronycteris hirsuta. The sequence continues at coordinate 65,721 of PVJI01000822.1, read as the reverse complement.
TATTCTAGTTCTGTCCACTGAAAAACCTAGTTATAACACTAATGCAATAAAAATTAACAATAACCCAGATTGTGATCTGCAAAGGTCACATTGAACATTCTTTTCACCTTTACACAAGTTTAAAGTTTTGATAATAAAGAATGTGTTATATTACAAATGTGGACACATACAAGGTTAGTACAAAAAAGTAATGGCTATAAGGATCTTTTAAAATGGCATTCTAGAAATATTCTCTAAAGGCTAGAATATTGCTTGAAAGACCTCCACTGGAGACTGTTTTTGGCTACAAGTTACGTTACACAGATAATTAAAATAGCTTTGATCTCCTTATTTGAAAAGTGGACACATCACACAATGAGAATTACATTCTTTTTAACTTCTCATCTGTTTTTAAGACAGTCTTTGGAAACTGTACACATAAAGAATGACTCAAAACTTGGTTTTTATTACAACCAAAAAGGTCCTAGTAATCATCCTAAAATAGCATTTTCTTGCCACAAGTTATGATCTGTAGGGAGAAGCATGTTCTCTGCAAACGAAATATTTTACAAATACTGTATTGCCTGTTAATACTATCTGTTATTTCCCATCTACACACAGGATTTAGCTTTGGTGGAGCACCATAGAAAATCATGAATTTAAGCCATTCTGTTGGCACCTACTCTGTCGAAGTCATAGATGAGGACATGGCCACTGTCATTTACTTCATCAGTAAGCAGGTATGCCAGGCATCACAAATAGCAAGTCACAGATAAAGAAAAATGCGATCTTCAGAATATCATGCTTAAACAAAATAGCTCAGAGAGAAAAAGCTAAGAACCATACAATGTCACTCATATGTGGGATATAAAACTGAAAGCAGCAAATGAATGGACAAGAAAAACAAACAAAAACTCACAGACACAGACAACAGTATGGTGGTTACCGGAGGGGAGGGTAAAGGGGGTCAAACATATGGTGACATAAGAAGATTTGACTTTGGGTGGTGGGCACACAATGCCATATACAGATGATGTACCACAGAACTGAAACCTATATAATCTTATTAACCAATGTCACCCCCATAACTGTCATTAAAAATACAATTGCTATTCAAAGCAATTTGCTGTGCTATGTCTCAGTTTATGGGCTGCCAGACATTGACCGCTGTGCTCAGAACTGCATCCCCATAAAAATAACTGCTCTGCTCTCAAGTACATGCTTCAAGAATGGAAAACTCTCCACAACAAGGTTCAGATTGGTGCTGCTCTCCAACGACATCAAAGCGTATCTACAACAGAGGAGAGGACTTCTCGATGTGTGGCAGGTCACTCCAGAAATGACCCTGGTTGTAGGAGAAAGGAAGGACCACAAAAGCAACCTGGGGTGAGTGATACAAACACGGGCTGATCTTCAGGATCATCAATATTATTACTTTCCTTTTTACTGACTGATGTCAAAGAGACTTCTGACATCCATTAGCGTAATCGTCCCCTATCATTACCCACGGGCTTCTTGCTCCCCTCATCCCGGCCTTGCAGGGTATGACATTCTGATTCTGTATCTTAGTCTTCATCTACCTGGAATATTCTTCACCCAGGAATCCACATGAGTGCCTTCACCGCTTCCGATCTCTGCTCAAATATTTCCTTGGCAAGTTTTTCCATGAAAAGCCAGAGTAAAATCACAACACTAGATTCCCCTAATATTCCTGCCCAATTTTTCTCCACAGCACTCCCTGCCATCAGAAATACCAGAGATTTTTCTACCTGCTTATTGTTTGTCTTCCTCCACTACAAATTATCCTTTATAAGGTATTTTTATCTTTTATGTTGACTGCTTTGTTCCCAGCACTCCAAACTGTGTCTGGCATACAGGAATTGTGGGATAAATATTTGCTTAAAGAATGATTTCTACTGAATAACTACACTAGACATTTCTGGGGACAAAATTTCGGTTTCTGGGAACATTGTAGTAAAAGAAATCTGTCAGGTTGCTCAGTAGCCCAAGGTTTAAAAAACCTGAAAGACCAAGATTTCATTCTAGTTTCACCCATACTGGACCTATGTTGACCTAATGAACTTTGGTTAAGTTTCATCATCTCATTTCTTTTTTTTTTTTAATTTTTTTAAAAGATTTTGTTAATTTATTTTTAGAGAGATGGAAAGGGATGGAGAAAGAAAGGGAGAGGAACATCGATGTGTGAAAGATACATCTAACAGTTGCCTCTCTCACGCCCCCAACTGGGGACCTGGTCCACAACCCAGGCATGTGCCCTGACTGGGAATCGAACCATGACCTTCGAGTTCACTGGCGGGCACTCAGTCCACTGAACCACACCAGCCAGGGCTCATTACCTCATTTCTAGAATGAGAATGACAATGCTTCCTACGTAATCAGATTATCATGAGGCTTACATGAGACCAAGTATGTAACATGGTTCACGGAGTTGCCAGGCACATAATAAGACCACTAAGTGGTGGTTCTTATCACTTATCACTGGTGACGGCATCATGAAAGATTCCTCCTGAGTCTTCCTTGTGTGTTCACAGAGGGTAAAAGACCCGGCACCCACTCTCCGTACCAAACAATTAAGGAGAGCAATTCCCTTCTCTTTTTTCCAAACCCCCATGTATTATGAGACAACACAACTGATGTCAGTATGTCCATCTCCTTGGGGACAGCAGGCCAGCCCCAGAGTGGGTTAACCACGCTTACTCTCTCCTCCCTACTCATCTATGCGGTTTATCTCCCTTGGCTCAGAAGAAAGTTTACAGTAACTCCAGCCAAGAGAATTCCTCTCACTTCATTTATGTAGAAAGAAAACAAAATATCTGTTTGCCCTGGTATCATATAAGAGGTGAACAGTAACAACAGGATACATTCTTTATTCTGGACTCGACTTCATACGACTGTTTCATGTCCCATGACCTGTACTTCATACACATGAACAGACACACACACACAGGCAGCTTTCTGGCACCTATTTAACAGACATATCACCATCAACAGCTAAGCCAAGAGGTCTGCTGAAAGAAGGAAATCCATTTAATTCCACTTCCCCTTCCTCCCACCACAAATATAGCTGTAGTTATCAGTAAAGCTAATGCCACAATTCAGATCTGAGTTGCTCTGATGTTCTGTTGCATCTCCAAGCTCTATGCAGACACGCTCAGGTCAATTATTAATTTCTCTCTAATGCTAACACCAACAAGCCTTGGGAGCAAAGTCTGCTCTCCCTGGCTCAATTGCCAAGGGTGTTTCAGGCTCTCCTGAGATATTGCTGTATCTGGTGGGTGGAAGTAAAGGGTCCGAGGAGGTAGTTTCTTAGACACACTCCACAACCCAAGGGGTCTTTCAGCAGTTCAGTCCTGGGCCTGTTGTTCTAAGTAAGCCGGGGGTGACTTCCGCCCTGTTTTCTCTGTGACTGTCCCTCCTTTCTTCCCTCAATAGCATCATCCCATTGGAGTTTAAGGGGGAAAAAAATCAGGTACTAAATGCGAGTTAGACACACTAAGAATTACTCACGTGTGAGTTAATTAGCTCATATAGTCAGAACTGAGAACATAGAGCATCTCAGTATTGAACACGAGGCCAAGAGAGCGTAGTGGTTGCAATGAACTGCCGAGGGTCATCATCATAAATCTTGCCTCGCGCTTGCCATTTGTATTGTGCAATGCTGGGTTTTGTAATATTATTCTTCAGAATAAACTAAAGTCTCCAGAGAAAGATCTATTTTCAGTGAAAGCCTTCTACAAATAACTGAAGTTTTTGGTATCTTAAATCATCATCTTCATTTCCACTTTCTTCCTACATCCCCAGAGAAACTTATATGAAGTATAACACATTTTATTACTCCAGTAAGGAAGAATAAATCCTTTTGCTCATTACTAAAAGGCCTTTGAGGGGTCTTCCACATCTTCTGAAAAACACAAAGAATAACTCCTAGGCCAACCATTTTGCTCCAAACAACAGAAAATCAGAAGAATTCAGACTGGGGAGAGCACAAACTGGTGTTACTTTTCTCTTACAGTGAAGAACTGTGGTGTTTCCACTTTCAGGGTACTTGTGACCTCAAAACAGCCAACTGTTCTTAGGGGTAAAAGATAATTCAGCGTAAGAACAACCATCAGCTCACATAAAACATAAAAGGGAAGTCTAAAAACCTAAGTGACATATTTTCAGGCACAATTTGGCCCTGAAGAGACAATCTAAATTGAGACTCGTGCCAATCCCTAAAATTAGGAACCGGATGACAAAATCTCACTTTACTAATTTCCTTAATTTTTCACCACTCTAAAACTTATTCTCTCTATATGACCCCACCGTTGTCCTTTGCCTCCAAGGGGGGAAACCATTCATCACCTGTAAATACTAACCTATTCACCTAAGCAGGGTTATCCTAGCCACAACTACTTCCTCTAGGAAAGTATCAGATCCATTGTCTCTTACTTCCAGCATCTAAAATCTCTTATTATTGGCTTATTCTCCTGACACTAAAGCATATACAGATTTCTTCATTCAAAAATATTTCTCTTGGCTATTCAGACTCATTGAAAGATGTCATTATTTATGGAGAGCTGGTTTAAAATTCAATGCTTCTGTGTCCTCACTCATTTTGAAAACTGGACTCACAGACCCCTCTTCCATTATTTTCCCACTATTTTTAGGTCAGGCATCCCTGACCTAAATCTATAACTTGTAGCCAATTTTCATCCTTATGCCCTTAAAGAATGGAACTATTAACTGTGCTGCTTATCTGAACTTGAAAATAAGAAATCATTAACAGTTTTTTTTTTTAATTCCTTTAGGTCAAACTGATGTAAATGGAATTAAATATACTATTTTGATTTACCCTTCATTAAAGTTTCAATTATGGAATCTTTGGTTTATCTACTTCAGAGCTTCACTTTCTACTGATTTTAGATTTCGGGAAATGTTGGAGATAAGATACAGAATTCTCAGATAGCTTTCGCTCAGCCTCCTGGAGTATCAGCATCTTACACAATCACAGTGCATTGTTGAAGCTAAGAACTTAACATCAATACCATGGCAGTGAAGGAATTCTTTTGGCAGGAGCTCCTGCCAACGTTCTTCAGTGAAGTGAGATGAACTGCACAGACGAGTAGGAGGGAGCAGTAAGGGTGGTTAGCCCACTCTGGGGCCCGCCTGCTGTCCCCTCTGAGACTGACATACTGACATCAGTTTTAATTTATACAAAAGTCCTGTGTTCTGTCACAATGACGTGGGGGTAAGGGAAAGAGAGAAAGGAAATGAAATCAGGCAAAGTATGCTCTCTGACCACAATGGAATTAAATTAGAAATCAATAACAGAAAGATTAACAGGAAGATTTCCAAATCATTTCTAAAGAATTCATAGATTAAAGAGAACCTCTCAAGGGAAATTAAAAAATTTTTGAGCTGCAAATATGATATATCAACATTGAAGGATACAGATAAAGCTGAAATTAGATGAAAACATATAGCATAAAGTGTTCATATTATAAAAAAAAGAAAATTTTTAAGATCAATAACATAAGGTTTCACCTTAGAGAACTAATGTAAAAAGTGCAATTTAAGTCTAAGGCAAGCAGAAGAAAATAAACAATACAAATTAGAGCAGAAATAAATGCAATTGAAAGCAGAGAAAAGCTAGAGAAAATTAGCAAGACCAAAAAGTGTTTTTTATTTTAAAGATAGAGAAAATGTTGATTAATGTCTAGCCAAGATAATGACAGGGAAAAAAAGAAAAGAAAAAAATAACTTATGCTCACATGGAACGAAGGAAAGAAAAAAATGAAAGGAAAGGAATGAAGGAAGGAAGGGACTGAGGGAAGATGAGGCCATATAGATAGGCTCTAATCCAATATAACTGATGTCCTTATGAGACTAGATTAGGACACAGACACACAGAGAGGGAAGAAGAAAAACAAGACATAATTAAGATCTTAGAAGTGGAAACTGTGATCATACATACACAAGAGGGAGAGAAAGAGAGAGAGAACACACACATTAGTAATATAAAAAATAAAAGAAGCACTATCATTATTAATAACATGGACACTTACAGATATATTATAAATAATTCTATGCTCACAGACTTGATAACTTAGATAAAATAATTAAATTCTTTCAAACTACCAAAGCTGTCACAGGAGAAATACATAAACTAAGACACCGACATCTATTAAAGAAATTAAGTCAATAATTAATAATCTTCCAAAAAAGAAACCACCAGGCCTAGGTGGTTACCCTCAAAAATTGTACCAAACTTTTAGAGAAGAAATGGTAGCATTTCTCTACAATCTCTTCCAGAAAATAGAAGCAGAAGAAACAGTTTCTAACTCACTCTATGAGACCAGCATTAGCCTACACCAAAACAATGTAAAGACATTACAAGAAAGAAAATATGCAGGTCGATATTACTCTTGAACATAGATGCAAAAATTCTCAACAACATATTACCAAATAGAGTTCATCATGAATAAAAAGAAGTGACCAAGTGTGGTTTATTCTAGCTATGAAAAATGGGTTTAATATGCAAATAAAACAATTTAATCTACCATATAAACAAGTTAAAGAAAAAAGTAATATGGTGTTATCAACTGATGTGAAAAAGCATTTGATAATCTCTAACACCATGATAAAACCTCGAAGCAAACTAGGAATAGAGAGCTGGCTCGACTGAATAAGGCACATCTATGAAAACGCCTACAGTGAACATGATACTTAATGATGACAGACTGATGCTGCCCTCCTAGGATGGACGAGGAAGGGAACCTCTCCACCACTCCCTTTTAACATCGTACTGAGTCTTAGCTAATGCAATATGACAAGAAAAGGGAAAAAAAAGATATTCAGATTGGAGAGGAAGACATAAATTTGTCTTTACTTGCAGATGAATATGTCTATGTAGAAAATGCCAAGGAATCTACAAAATATCTCCTGGAACTAATAAACAAATAAAGCATGTTGAAATATACAGGTCAATATACAAGACAACTGCTCTCCTATATAGCAGCACTGAACTACTAAAGTCTGAAATTAAATTATATACACACATATATGCATCTCTGTAGCACAAAAACATGAAATACTTAGGTATTACATATGATCTATGTGAGGAAGCCAATAAAAGTCTGAAAAAAAGATCAAAGAGGACGTAAATAAATGGAGAGATATTCATGTACTTGGTAAGGAATAACCAATATCGTAAAGACACCAGTTCTTCCCAACTTGATCTGATTCTTGTAATCCCAACCAAAATCCTAAATCTTATTTTGTGAATACGGACAAACCAATTCTGAAGTTTATATGCGGACGCAAAAGACCTGGAACAGGCATCACCACACTGAAGAAGCAAAACAAAGTTGAAGATCTCACATTACCCAATTTTGAACCTGCGGTAAAACTACAGTAATCAGGACGGCATGGCGCTGGGGAAGAGTAGACATGGAAGCCCAAGAAACAGCCTACTGCCCTGAGGTAAACTGACACAGAATAGGTGACTGGCTTTTGTCAGGGGACCAAAAGCAACTCAGTGGAGAAGGGACAATCTTTTGGACAAATGGTGCTGGAACAACAGAATGTCAATGTACAAAAAATAAACAAACACAAGGAAACCTAAGCACAGTCATCACATCTTTCAAAAAAAAAAGAAAAGAAAAGAAACTAAAGTCAGCCCTAAAACACTGATTGACAACTTGTGGAATGGTGGTAAGAAAACATGAATAATTTGAAGGTGTTGTATTATTTCAGAAAGAGGTAAAGATAGTAAATAAATTAATACTTGTGAATGAAAGGTATTAAAAATAAGAGAAATCACTGGGGTGTTTCTGTGGCAGCCATGAGTAAGCATCTTTACAAACACCCAGATTTCCAACTGCAGAGAGCAGAAATGGCCCAGGGCTCCAGCTTCTTTGCTCTGAAGTCGACCCCTCGCTTTCGGAAAGCCCTGGGGCTGCTCCCTGCTAGCAAGTGAGCAGGGCAGGAACACTGACACAGGTGCAGGTCCAGGAGACACGAGGCTCCCATAAAGGGCGACTTCGTCTCAATGACTTCCCATCAGCGTCGCCAAGACCTTGTAACTACCCCGCAGTCTGAGGCTTTCTCTCCCTGCCCTCTCCTCCATGGCTTACAGCTGCCCCAGCTGCTTCTGGCTCCCTTCCCATTTTTTCCCAATAATTAAAAATCCAGTGTTGGCACCTGCGACTTGGAAACCTAAAATAACATAAGTAGGGCCTTAAGGGACCTGAGGAAACAAGCATTGAGAAGGGGTTCTGGGGCAGATTCACTTATCACCCCACTGTCCTTAGTGATATGTGGGGCACAGACAGACCCTGGGCACAGCGGAGGCCAGGAGCTGCTAAAGACATCACCAGAGTTAGCCTAAGAAAGTGTCCTGGGGGAGTGGGGGATGTCCTTGAAAGTGTGATGATCCCAACTATTGAAAACACAGTGAGGACAATGCCACATAGGCAGTGGGATTGGCTGACTCTTGCTAAGCTGGACCGACACTCTGCTGAGGGATAATGAGAAACCCAGGGCGTGAAGAAGCAGTTAAAGATTGCTCGAGGGCCTCCTTGGTAATTTGGAAAGAGGCCGCTGTGTCCTGCGGTGCAATGACAGAAACAGCTGAGCAACACAAAGAAGATCCACAGTCAGAGCTGCAGAGCTCCAGCAACATCCGAACGCTCGGTGGCGCAGGCCTACTCAGCTGAAGTCAGAGCTGTGGCTGGGAAAACCGGGGTCCTGGAACAAGGATGGAGACAGTCGAGGGCCACGCCTGTGGGTCGCTGATACTCTTGAGCACTTGTAGAAGCAGCACACTCTTCTGTAGTAAGAGCTGGTGCTTCCCCCCGGCTAGAAGACACTGAACACAGCAACAAACGGGCCCCTCAGAAGCGGCCCCAGCTTCTCTCTAGGCTGCTAAGATGATAATTAGGCTGCCATCCCAGCATAACCCAGTTAAAGGAATGCTAGATCAGTTAAGGGTAAAAACAAGAGTATACATCCAAGGAGCTCAAGAATGAACTGTATGTGGTGGCAGGAGTCTGGGAGTCAGAAGCCTGGGGACGGTAATTACCATAGTTACTGACAAGGCAAGGGGGTCTGACCCACAGGAAACGTCAAGAAGTCAATAGAACACGACATCCTTAGGAGTGAATAACAAGGGAACTGCTTAACATCTGTGACCAAAGAAACAGGCAAGGACAGAGGAACAGGAGGATAAGGGCAGTTGCTTCAATAAAAAGTTAAGATCCCTTGATCAGCTCCCAGAATCAAGCCAAGTGCAGATCCAGAACCCACTGACCAAGGGGGTGGATGGGTCTCTATTGGGAAGAGACCAGGGTGGGGGCTTACAGGGTGAGGTAATAAGGAATCCAGGCTAACATACTGGTATATAGCAGTTTGCAGCAGCCCTACTGGCCCCACGGCCCCACGCAGTGGCCAATCACCACTCTCCAAGCACACAGTCGGGATGGCGATACACCAGGGCAGTAGGAATAACCCCTAAATTGGTTTCTTTGCCCATAAGGACATAGAAAGTTTGAAAGTAAAATGGTGGAAGTGCCATAAAAAATAAATACTAACCAAAAAAAGCTAATATAGATATTTATTATTATCAGACCAAATAGAAATTTAGGCAGAAAACATTATCAGAGTAAAGGATAGGATTGGTAACAAGATTTAGTTTACTAGGAAGATAGAGCAACTTCTACATTTGCATGTACAGAACATAAAATGTGCTACCCTGGTCAGGTAGCTCAACTGATTAGAGCATCGTCCCAGGCAGCAAAAGGCTGCAGGTTCAATTCCTGGTCAGCACACATACCTAGGTTGTGGGTTCAATCCCCAGTCAGGGTGTGTACAGAAGGCAACCTATCGATGTTTCTCTCACTCTCTCTCTGCCTCTCTCCTCCCCCTACTCTCTCCAGAATCAATAAACATATCATTGGGTGAGGATTAAAAATTTTTTTAAATGAGGGAGATAATAAAGTGTGACAACATCGAGCATACTAATGTTTGCATTAGAGGGGTCCCAGGCGGAGAAGAAAGAAAGGGGCATAAAACATATCTGAAGGAATGATAGCTGAAAACTTTCCTAACCTGGGGGAAAAAAAACAGGTATCCAGGTTCAGGATGCTCAGAGAGTCTCAAAACAGATGAACTCAAAATGGTTCACACCAAGACACATTATAATTAAAATGTCAAAAATTAAAGGTAAAGAGAGGATTTTTAAAATGTGAAGAGGAAAGAAACTAGTGATCCACAAGGGAACCCCCAGTAACACCGTCAGCTGACTTTTCAGGAGGAACTTCATGGGCCAGAAGCGAATGACATGATACATTCAAACTGACTGAAGGGCAAACCAACAATCCTGAACACTCTACCCAACAAGGTTACCATTCAGAATTGAAGGGAGATAGTTTCCCCCCAAAAGCAAAAGCTAAAGGAACATATGACTACCAAACCGGCCTTATGGGAAATGTTAAAGGGACTTCTTTAAGCAATAAAGAAAAAAAAATTAAGTAGAAATAAGAAAATATGTGAAGAAAAAACTCTCCCTGGTAAAGGCAAACATAGAGTAAAGGTAGTGGAACAATGACTTATAAAGCTAGTATGAAGGTTAAAAATCAAAAGTAGTGAATCCTCTATATTTACAATGATTAGGTAAGGGATAGATACAATAAAATTATGTAACATGTTAAAATTATAAAACACTGGCCAGGAGAGTAAAATTGAAGGGTTTTTAGAACGCATTGAAATTTAAGTGATGATCATCAACTTAAAACACACTGCTGCTTACGTAGATTGTTCTATATGAGGCTCATGGTAATGACAAATCTGTGACAGAGATGCAAGAATAAAGACAGAGGACTCCAAACATAGAACTGACGAAAGTCACTGAATCACAAGGGAAGAGAGCAACAGAAGAAGAGACACAGAAGAACTACAAAAACAATGAACAAAATGGCAATAAGCACGTATGTATCAGAAATCACTTGAAATGAAAATGAACTAAATGCTCCAATCAAAAGAACTAGGGTAACTGAATGGAAAAAGCAAGACCAAAACATACATACTGCCTACAAGACAGTCACTTCAAAACTAAAGACACACAAAGTAAAGGAATGGGAAAAGAAATTCCATGCAAATGGGATTAAAAAGAAAGCCGGAGTAGCTATATGTATATCAGACAAAGTAGGATTTAAAGCGAGGACATAACAAAGAAAAAAGGGCATTCCGTAATGATAAAGGGATCGACCCAACAGAAAGACGTACTTGTCAAATATCTGTGCACCTGTCACAGGTTCACTTAACTGAAGTAGAGGAAGAAAATAATAGTTTTAAGATAATAGTAAGGGACTTTAACACTCCACTTACACCAATGGGTAGTTCACCCAGACAGAAAATCAACTGAGAAAACATTGGCCTTAAATGACACATTACAGCAAAAGATATTAATAGACATATACAGAACATTCCATCCAATGCCGGAAGCATACACATTCTTTTCAAGTACTCACGAAACATTCTCCAGGACAGACTATATATTTGGACACAAAACAAGCCTCAATAAATTCAAGAAGACTGAAATCGCATCAGTCATCTTTAATGAACACAATAATGTGAAACTAAAAATCACATTCAAGGAAAAAAATGAAAAAGCAAAATTGTGTAGAATAAAACAACATGCTACTAAACAGCCAATGGGTCAATGAAGAAATCAAATAGGAAACTTAAAAAAAAACCTCTAGACAAATGAAAACAAAAACTCAACTTTTTAAAATCTACGGGTACACCATACACAGTTCTAAGAGGGAAGTCTGAAAAAGGTGAAGGGATTAAGCAAAAAACAAAAACAAAACAAAATATACACCTCATAGACATAGACACTGGTACGGTGATTACCAGAGGGAAGGGGGGAGTGGGGGTAGTTGGAAGAGGGTAAAGGGGGGGTAAATGGTGATGGAAGGAGACTTGGCTTTGGGTGAGGAACACGCAATACAATACACAGATGATGTATTATAGAATTGTACACCTGAAACCTATGTAATTTTATTAACCAATGTCACCCCACTAAATTCAATTAATAGGAAGTTTAGAGTGATACAGACAATGAGTTAGCAGAAAAAGAAATAACACAAATAATCCTTACAATGGCATCAAAATCAATAGAATACCTAGGAATAAATTAAACAAGGAGATAAAAGACCTGTACTCTGAAAAGTATAAGACATTGATTGATAAAAGAAACTGAAGATGATACAAATAAATGGAAATATAAACTGTGCTCATTTATTATAAAAGTATTGTTAAAATATCCATACCACCCAAGGCAGTCTACAGATTCAATGCAACCCCTATCAAAATACTAACAGCACTTTGCACATAAAAAGAACAAATAATCTTAAAATTTGTACGGAACCACAAAGACCTGGAATAGCCACAGTCATCTTGAGAAAGAAAAATAAAGCTGAATGCATCATTATATCTGATTCCAATTATATTACAAAGCTATAGTAAGCAAAACAGTATGGTAATTGAACAAAATCAGATACATAGATTAATGGAACAGAGAGCCCGGAAATATACCCATGCTTAATGGTGAATTAATCTATGACAAAGGAGTCAAGAATATACAATGGGAGAAAAGATACTCTCTTCAAGAAATGGTGTTAGGAAAACAAGACAGATACATGCAAAAAAAAATTAAATTAAACGACTGTCTTACACAACATACAAAAATAAACTCAAAATGAGTGAAAGACTTAAATGTAAAGCCTGAAACCAAAAAACTCCTAAAAGAAAACATAGGTAGCAAACACTTTAACATTGATCTTACACAAAGGTGTCACCTCAGGCAAGGGCAAGAATAAACAAATAAGATTAATCAAACTAAAAAGCTTTGCACAGTGAAGGATGCTATCCACTAAACAAAAAGGCAACCTACCAAATGAGAAAAGATATTTGCAAATGATATACTCAATAACAGGTTAATATCCAAAATATAAAGAACTCACAAAACTCAATATCCAAAAAGCAATCAGTTTAAAAAACTGGCAGAAGACATGAATAGACATTTCTCCAAAGAAGACATAAAGATGGCAAACAGACACATGGAAAGATAATCAACTTCACTCACTATCGGGGAAATGCAAATCAAACCTACAGTGAGGTATCACCTCACACCTGGCAGAAAAGGCTATTATTAAAAAGAAAACAAGCAGCAAGTACTGACGAGGATGTGGAGAAAAGGGAGCCCTCGTGCACTGTTGGATGGGATGCAAATTGGTGCAGCCACCAGGGAAAACAGCATGGAGGCTCCTCAAAAAATTAAAAATAGAACTAGTGTACTGCCCAGCAGTTCTACTTCTGGGGATTTATCTGAAGAAAACAAAAACACTGATTCAAAAAAAGGTATATGCACCCTTAGGTTAACTGCAGTGTGACTTACATTAGCCAAGATATGGAAAGAACCCAAGTGGTTCATCCATAGATTAATGAGTAAAAAAGATGTATGATAGATACCCACACACACACAATATTACTCAGCCATAACAAAGGATACAATCTTGCCATTTGCAATGACGTGGATGGATCTAGAGGGTATTATGCTAAGTGAAATAAGTCAGAGACAAATGCCATGCAATTTCACTAATATGAGGAATCTAAATAAAACAAAACTAAGGAAAAAAAAACTAAGAAAAAAAAGGAGAAACAGACTCATACACAAGAGAACAAACTCATGGTCACCAGAGGGTAGTGGGAGAAGGGGATAGGCAAAGTAGGGAAGGGAATTAAGAGGTAAGAAGTTCCAGTTATAAAATGAGTAAGTCACAGCGATGTAATATACTACATAGGAAATACAGTAATAATATAATAATCGCCTTGGGTGGTAATAGATGGTGGGTTACTAGACTTTCTATGGTGATAATTTCATAAGGTGCCACATTTTGTCATGTACACTGCAGACCCACGTTTCTGCGTTGTACATGGGACTATTACAGCCATCATCATACCCACAGCATGTAATTGTTACACCCACATATAATGTTCATCCTTAGTTTCCCTAAAAAATCTGGGCAAAAAAAATGCGCATTATACAAGGCAAATATGGGTATATACATGTCAAATCACCACAGAGTACACCTAAAACTAATACAATATTGTATGCCAATAATATTTCAATAAAAAATCAAATCAAGAAAAAACTTAAAATAAATGAATTAGTCACTCAAATTACAAAGCCAGAAAAACACACACACACACACACACACACACACACACACACACACACACACGGGTTGTAGAAAGAAGATAATTAAAGAGGGGTGATGTGAGAAGTTGAAGGCAAACAAACCAAAAAAAAAATGGGGAGATAATCAACAAACAAAATACCTACTTCTTTTCAAAGCTGATAAAAGAAACTTCCTATAAGACTGGCCATGAAGTTATAAAAGAAGGCACAGACAAACATTAGTAACAAAAGGAAATATAATTACAGATCAAGTGAGGTGGAGGAGGATGGCGATAGGAACTATGGGGGGCGCGTATAGATGCTTGCTTTTTGTTTCTTTGTTGCTTCAATAGCTTCTCTTATGATAATACGGAAACAGGTTTATTAATGGCTTCAAGAGAGAAGGTGAAATCAGAAGGGAAAAGGATCTAGAGGAGACATCTGATGGGAGGAGATACTCCTTCAGACACAAGAAGGGGAGACAGGTAGGTGTTCACAGGTGTGCCCTCCAATGCAAAGGGAGATAGGGTCTGGCGGGTTTGTGAAATAGCAGGTGGGCAGGAAAATTGGATCAGAGCAGCAAAGAGGGAGCGCAGAAGTTTGAGGAGGCTGGAGATACTTGGACAATCTCACGTGCCTGAGATTGGAGGTGTGTTGAGGACAGGTACGTGTCTTTAGTACACATTGCAGCTCTTGCACCAGTTGTCAGTCTTTGCCTGCACTAATTACTCAAGTATTTACTGCAAAGTTCAAGCCTACTTCTAATTAAATGCTTATCATCACCACATTCTAGGCGTATCATGCTTAACACTTCACGTAGAAGCTGAGCTATCTAAAATGCTCACAGTTTCAACTTCACGCGTACAGTGGAGATACTGTGTAAAAGTCAATACTATAAAAACAACTGTATGAATACATTTCCCAGGTCAGGTGGAACCTTCAGTAACAAAAATTTTTGTCTAGCCATTTCTTTAAAGCACGGTTCTTCATGGTCAATGAGCCTGCTAGGCTACATCGATGCTCATGCTGTTTCTCAGGGTGATGATGGCATTTCTAACCCCACGCATTTCTAATTTACAGTGGACATATGAAACAGACAGAGACAACCAATGACTTCCCACTGGTTTTACGTATCTGTACTACTACACATGGGCTCCACTTTTATTTGCGAGGCCCTCCAGACACGGAATCAAAATGACAGACTGGTACGAAGATAAAAACACTGTCCTGTTACTTTTGCCTGATTTCTCACTGAGTAAAATCATCATAAATGTCTTGCATTGATATGTATATTTTACCATATAATTTAGAAAGTATTTTAACATATATTGCTAGTTTTGTCCTGACAATGATTATTAAGTGGCAGAAACATGATAATAAATGAGTTATAAATTATGATTTGGTAGAATTAAATAAGAGTAAAACATCCCCATGAATACCAGTATCTCATTCATTTCACTTGAAAATTTCATGATTGAATCCTACAGTTGCACAATAGATAGACACCCGATGTTCAACTTTTAAGGTGGCTCGAATTCCATTCTTGGCTCTGAGCTACCTCACACTCTGAGGCAGGGCAAGTCATTTCGCAGACATGAAATGCTCTCTTTGTCTTCATCGACACAATGGGCACTATGAATTACCCTCCCCAGTCCTCACAGGAATATTGTGGGAACTGGCTGTGGTCCCCAAAGTCCTCCCATTCCTCATCTTAGATACAGATACAATAAGCATAGAAGATCAAATCTTGCTTTTTGCGACAACAGCAACTAGAGGTATTGCAGAGCCCTCTCCAGCAGGAGTGTAGTAATGACTAATCACAACCACGTCCACGGAAACCTCAATTTCCCTGTGAAGTCAATTCAGAGATCAGAGGCTGGAAAACAGACATTATCTGGCACGTTAAAAATGTACTTTCAGTGCTTGGATAAATCTCTGCTTCGCTAGCCCAACAATATTTGTAAGATATTCCTGGCATGTTGCACACTGCATAGCATTGCCACACTGAGTGGAATAGCTTTTTTATAAGAGCGAGCAAAGGGCCCACGCCAGTTGTTGCGGCAGAAAACAAGAGCTACCATATTTGCATACTAATTAGATTCTCCAGCATCCTAACATTTTTGAAGACACTAATGCAGTTTGAAATATAAATATTATTGCATTTTTGGTCCATATCTATAGAGACTATCTTGTACACTTTTCGAACACACAAACAAATGCCAGCAAGGAGATACCATTCATAAAGTGATACATGCCATTGGGCCACTGGGACAGTCTTCCTCTGTTGGGTTATTCAGCCTGAAGAGACCCTCTATTTTTTCAACTATCTCTTCTCCCAGTCGTTGTCATTCAAAGGAAATGTGTCCTCCTTCTCCAGATAATGCCAATCAGAACTAGCTCTACCAGCCATTTAAGCCTAGCAAACCCAAGAGGCTAAGCGGCAGCAGATGAGCTACAGCAGTCCATGATGAACGCATGAACCATGGCAACCTGTTAGCATTCACCATTAAAATAATTCGTCCAACAATCTCTCCAGGTCTGTACTACTGTGATGAGCCTCCACACTACCCTTCCTCACCCACAGGCCCACTTGTCTTCCTAAGTACAAGCCCCTCCCAACTCAACTCCCTCTATTCTCCTCGGACATACGTGGCCCCACTGGCTCTACAAGCTCCGTTCTTTTCAAGCCCTCTGAATTCCCGCCTGTTTGGGGAGTTGCAGAAACATATTTGTAACTTCATACTTCATTATTCCAATATGATTAGTTGTTATTTTTCTTAATAAAAGCATGGCTTTAACAAGACGACACCCTGTCATCCATGATGTTGTTCAGTGAATCCTTACATTCCCCTGTCTCTCATCCTCCCAAATTCAGGGAGTGGAGAAAGGGAGTCTCACAGTTTCTTGTCCTCTGATGCCTTTCTCGGCCACTGTTCTACTACGACTGAGCAGCATCTTTTCTGAAGTTCATGGCATCAGTTATAACCCAACGCCTTCCATGGTTCTAACTTCCTCATGGCCACCAGCAATTGGATCACAGCTTTCTTCTGCTTCGTGGCTATAATAATTGTCCAAAAATGAAGGTTATCTCTCCAGCTATGGCTCTTTCTGTAGCTCTGTCTTCGGGTGCAGCAGTCAGAAGTGACTTAAAACATTGACCACATACTTCCCTCTATATTCCATCCAGTCTGTCTCTCTCTCTCTGTCTCTGTCCTTCCAAAAAAAAGCAGCCTACCCTCAGAGTTTCCATTTCTTTATTTCCTTTAGCCCACTGCAATATTGCTTTTGACCCACTTACTTCTACTGGGTCAAATCTAAGATACGCCTATTTTTGATAAGGGTGCAAATTGTTTTCCCATTACTAGAACAAACAGATTTTGTTTTTAGCTGTACATCATAATCATTTTTGGGATTTTCTGCAGTCTTCACTTCACCTAGACCTCTGTCATGATACTCTTATTTTACTTCTTCCTGCCCTGAGGTGACTTCTCTCTCTGTTACGTCCCTTGTTCTCTAGTAGCACCTCCAATGTGGTATCTTTCATGGTTTTCTTCTTAGGCTACTGATCATCTGTGGACAGAATCTCCTTGGGTGGTCTCAGGCAAGGACATCGTTGACAAATACGGCAGACAATATCAGAGGAAACAGCTAAGGGACATGTAAGAAGGAGTTGGAAGGGACAGGGCAACAGGCTGCTGTTTCTGTTATAAGCCTCATGGTTCTGACTTTTTCAACTATGTCTACATTTATAACTTTGAGAGAAATAAAAATTACTAAAAAGTGAAATGCATTACAGAGGCAATACGTGTGTGGAACAATACGAGGATAACAGCAAAATTGAAAAACTTCCCGAAACGAACTTGACTACTATGTACCCTAAGTGATTTGTTAGTGGAACACCAACAAACAATGACTCACTTAGAAATAAGTAGCAAAAATAGAAATAGGCATTAATATTCTGTCGCTATGTGCTTGCAAAGCCTCTTCCCATTCTAAACCCCATAAATATGTCTCAATATCTGCTTCTCAAGTTTCAATTTTAATGTTTATTTGTCTAATTCTTTTGCAGTTTATTTGGATTACTACCTGAGGCTGAAATCTAGATCAACGTCTAGCAGAACCTCATCATCCTGAAGCGGATTTTCCCTCTGAATCTGAAGACCTTGTTTCATTATTTCCAAATGTCTTCGCTTGCTGGCCTGCCATTGACTGGCAATGTTTGGGGCTGCTAGACTTGCCCAGTGAGAAACTCCAAACAGAAAATGTTAATGGTGATTTTTTACTTCTGAGCTGGGACCTAAATATGTCTTTTTAAGTATGGAATTAAGAGTTAAGAATTTTTATATAATTATCTAACTACTGTGCTGTTCACCTGAAACTAATACTGAATGCCCACTGTATGTAAAAGACACAATTTTAAAAAGAACTAATAATTTTTTAAATGCCAATATCTTTCTAGACCTATACTTCTATTTTTATATCAGCTAGCTGCAAACCTTCTCTTATTTTGTCTAACTTATGTAGTTGTCTAAGAGATAGAACAGCCTATTTTCACCCACTGTCCTAGAAACCTTATAATTACAATCACTGAACTTATTCTACATTAAATGTTAAACATTATACTTGAGCTATCAAGTTCTTGATGTTTACATTTAGTTTTCTTTTAAACTTAGCTTTTTATTTTTTGTCAAAATAGTATTATTTTGTGGTTATCTGTGGCTATTGATTTTTTAAAAACATTTTATTTGTGGTTATTGATTTTTAAAAAACATATTAACATACAAAGTTACTGAGATAGGGATTTCCTTATACTCCTAGAACATTTTAACCTTGAACTATATAATAGGTTATGAAAAACTGTCACTGTCTGAAATCACTCTTTAACTGCAGATTTAGTGAACCAATCATTTCTTACTATTTAACCTCTTGCTACTTGTCCTCCTTTTTATCTGTGTATTTTTATTAAAAAAGTACAATGAAAGGTAACTTATGAAGTTTACATAAATACTGCAATTCTGAATAACTGTGCGTGTGCACGTTATCAGGAACTTCATTCTCGTGATCCATTTAAATAGAAGCTGATATTTTCTATAGGCACTATGTCTGAACAGCACTGTTGACAGTTGGGACATGTAAAATAGCCTATGAAAATACATAGAGGTTGCTTTTAAAAGGAGGCCGAAATTCTGTAAGCCTGTATCTGAAAACATGGCTAGGCCACTTAAATAGCAGAGTTGACAAATCACATATTTCAAATAAAGTTGAGAGGTTTGGAATATTATCTTAATTTCTCCTTATCTAACCAGGAACATAGGGCATATAACTAAAAGCAAAAAGGAAAGATAAGTTGCATGAGTTTTGAAAAAAAGCAGACCCTCAGTTTATGTTCAGAGGTAAGGGGAAAAATGTAAAAAGTCCTTAATACAGATTTTAAAAATATGTCTGTCAACCTACAAGGCACGGTTTCTCCCGGGACATCACTGCAGGATCGGAGAGCTTTAAGAGAAGCAAGAGCAGTTCAGGTATAGAGGGTACATTTGGAGGTTCAAAGCGGTTTTGATCTTTTTCCTTTTGGTTATCCAGCACACTGACTTATAGTCGGAGCGAATATTGGAGGCAATAATTCTCTGGCTCTTACTTTTAATGGACCTATATTTTAAGTCCCCTAAATAAGTGACTACAGAGTATGAGTATTATCAGTGTGCAACTACACTTTTTCGACAATCATTGATGCTTGAAATCAAAATCAGCTTCAAAAGGGTGTAGTCTAAGTTTCAGGTCATAAACAAGAATATGCAATATAATACATCCTTACAACACCCTAGGATAAAACAAACAAACAAACAAATACATGTACTGTTTTTATTGCATCCTATTTCTAGGTCACTTTTTACACAAATTATTTTCCGATTTCTTACTGCCTTGTTTATTCTATGCTCTTCTGGTGAATTCTTGACTGTAGGTCAAAGGCAAGAGTCTTCTGGACTAGTTTTTCATGCAGTTTTTAGTTCAATGTTGAAAACCATGTCAAACATTCTCATTCTCTTTAACTTGATTTCAATATCTTTAAATCAAAGCATTTCGATCAACTCATAAATTTTCCCCTGGATATTCATGCTTTTATTGCTAAACAATGTAAAGACTACCAACAAAAACAAACAAACAAAAAGGACTTAATGAATGACTTGGTAAGCATATATTTTCATAATTTTTAAAAATAATCCCCAATCCCTTTGGGAAATTTTAGTGGGTTAAATAATATACAATATGGTTTGACAATTTTTAAAAGCTTTTCCTTGCATGTACTCACACTAATCTAGGGTATGCCAATCATATTCTTCCTCCTTCAAAAATCAGTATAGGTACAAATTTCCACACCACAGTATCATCAAAGGACTTAAAACATATTTTCATTGCAAATATGCCAATGTTTCTCCTTAGCGGACTCTGTGAACAAGAGTGGGAACGTGACCTTGGTCTTAGCCAAATGGGCTGACGTTACTTGGGGGAGAAGCAAGAGAGGAGGGGTGAATAACCTTGGACCCCCTAAAGACTATACAACAGGGAAAAAAGTTTCCATTTTTAAAACAAAACTTTGCAGAAACAATGAATTCTTTGATGTATTTTTTTCCCTTACAGTTACCAACTCAAACTGAAAGGAAAGATACCAAACTCTCTGAAGCTGAAGGTCCTGACATCCTTCTATTTAGAATACACAGAAACTACGAGTAAAATATTTCAGGAGACCACATCTAAGAAGATTTTTTGTAGCGGACAAAGGCCAGCCACTCTGCAAAGGGTATCGATGGGTCCCACACTGTGGAAAGTCCGTGGACTTTACAGAAATGTAAATAATGCAGCTGCAGAAGAGAATCCCTTTGTAAAGTTCTGTCCCGCAGATCCCCCACACAGCCTGAAAGCAAAAGGTGGGAAGTGCAGCTTCCTCCCCTGACCCTCGTCCCTTCGGCCTCCAAATGCTAACTCTTCTGGGGAGGGAGTCAAAGTACTTAACCAAGAAATCCAAATTGGAAAATAACAAACTTCAACTTTGTTTTACTTTATCAATAGGGTGAAGAGAGTGATGTAATTGTTTGGGGGTTCTGCAAAGACGTTCCGTGTCACTTCAGTTTTAATACCAGGCTGGAGCCTGCCTGGTCTGCCAGCATCGGCCAGATAAACACAGACCTGTAGTCTTTCTATTCATCTCCGGATAGTTACTCAGAAGGACTCTGGAAAGTATGTCTAATATGAGCTAAACATTTCACTTTTCATTTTATCCATGTTCCAGGAGTCCATTCCTTGGATAAACACTTTACAAACTGACACTCTAAAAGTCACTAAACATGATAAAGCATGTGTGCATCATTTCAGGACCGATTAAATATTTTCTCTCCCGTGACAAATGAACAGTTACATACTATATGAAACAACTGGAAATCAACATTCCTTTGTTTCTTTCCTTGATTTTGTCTTTATTTTGCATGAAAGATAAATTTTCCATTTCAACTCATTTGTTATGCAATCTTGGCTTTGGTTAAATACCACTCAAGCAATATTACATGCAGAAGTAGCATTTATTTTTTAAAATGTATGATTTAAAATTCTTTTACAAGTGTGCTTTCTGCCACTACTATTTCTTCCCTTTTTTTACTAGTGGTTGTTTGAAATTGCTTTTGCTGTTATTTTAATTAAATGGAAGAGAGGGGAGAATTAATGTATTCTTTCTAAAAGTTAAAAGAAAATTGATACTATGAGGTACATTAAGTATATTGTAAAACTACCCAGTCAAACATTTTATCACAGCATATGCCAAAATTATTAACATTAATTTAGTAATTCTGTCAGTATGATTATGGTAATTGCTTCTCTCTTTAACAAAGTTATTATTGTCTTATGATTAAAAGATTAGTTATATTCTAATCATTTAGTTGTCTTTAGCTCCTAGAAAAAAATTTTTTAAAAAGACTTCCATTCTGAAACATGTTTTAAAAACAGAGTTTTATAAAAAAAATATTTCAGTAGCGTATGTTGTATTGAAATATACAAACATCTTTGAACCAATTTTTTAATCTGTAGGAAAATCCACAAACTTCCTAGAAAAATTAAAGTTCTTTTAAAATAATAGAAGCGGTACCAAAAAGTTGTTTTTCATTACTCACAGAAAATGTACTAAGTTGTTATACCTTTGTTAGCCTGATTTCCTTTATCTACATCACCTAAGTTAATTGACAAAGGTACTTATATGAACGAAAACTACTATCTAAGATCATTGAAAATTTACATTTAGTTATTTCATCAGATTTATTCACATCAAAATTAAATCTGTTCTTTTTCTATCTCAAAAGTCAGTTTCACTATAAAATGTGGGTTTTACCTGTGGAATTTAAAGAAAGAAACAGAAGAAATTCTAAGAAAAATGTGAAGGTAGCCACAATTTATAAATAAGAACTTCTGGGTGTCAGAAGTCAATTTTATAACTTCCATTCTCATTATTCTTTAAATGTAGATATAAAGAAATGTTCACTTATTAGAAAAATCCAACATTTCTACATTCTCTGCCTGTGAGCTGGCACAGACGCCGGGCAATTCTGTGGGAAAATGAAAACAATCGTATTTGGTGTGATGGCACTTTTCCGCAACTGAAGAAAGCATGTCTGCTAATTAAACATAAAATAAAAGCAGAGGCGGAAATAAACACATACAGTGGGGGCGCAGCCAGCCCTAACCAGACCAGCTGAAATCTCTGTTTTGTTCCAACATAGTAGGTTGGCTTGCCCAGTGAGATCATCTGCAGATGAGGATACATCCCTCCAGTTTGTGTTTGGGCTTTGAGTATGGTTCAGGACTCATCTGCTCAGCCCCCTTCCTTTCCGGGAGAATTAAAGAGCTCAGAGTAGTTACCCAAAGCTGTATCTTTTTGTTTAGGCAAAGCAAGCTCGAAATCCCACTTCTCAGATTGATAGCAAAAATGTGTGACTGAAACAGACAAAATGAGCACATAAAACTATCATGCTAATGAGTGGAATATGGAAAAAGATCTGACTTGATTAAAATATATATTTGGTTAAAAATGCATTATTTAGATAGATATATATACTATCCATTATTGCTTTTGAATATGTTTTTTAGTTAGGAAATGACAAAATAACCTGAAAAACACAATAGTCTACTATAGAAATGAATTCTTTCAAAAAAAGTTCTAATTAGTTTTTTGATAAAAGTGCGTCTTAACCTTTACTCGAGGATATGTTTATTGGTGAGAGAGAGGCAGACATCGATCGGTTGCTTCCTGTGCACACCTTGACTGGGGGTCGACCCCCCAACCTTCTAGTGTACAGGATGACGCTCCAAATAACGGGCCAAGGCTACACTTACCCATTTTAAATGGACTGAGAAATGGACCAAGGCTTTAAAAAAAATTACTCAGTCATAAAGACCAACGATTATTATTCCTTTTCAAAGAAAGCTGACAACACAAATCTGTGCAGTTTCCCAGACCTTTTCCCATGAGTATGCTCTTCTAGCAAGGCCTCAGCTAGTCACCCTGGAAGAAGGTTTGCTGACAGCAAAGAGCAAAGGATGATATTCCCACAGCCCTAGAAGACGGGAGGAAGGACGGGGTCATACTCCAGTCACCAACGAGGTGGCGGAGGCCCAGGCATGCTGTGCTGTTGACCCCACTGAACTCCGGACTGGAATTCGCAGGGCGCTGCCCGCCCCACCAGCGGGCTCCTTCGTAGTGAGCCTATGAGCACACAGAATACTGAATCGCCTCAAAACCTTGGGGAAACCTCTTCTGGCCTCCAAAAGATTGTTCAGTCCCTGTACGATCCTGAAGACACTCGCAACCCACCACGGCTATCACAATTATTTGTACATGACTTTGCACCAGGTCTAAGAATGAAAGCCCACACATTTGTTACTAATTTGTCAACCGGGTCTTATAAAAACTAAAATGTCTTGAGTTGTAATAGCATCGCTGAGATAAAAACTACCTGACAAGAATATGTCTTGATTAAAGTGCTTCCAATATATTCAAACAACTAAAATGTCCTTGTGTGTTTGCCACCTCGAGGTCAAAGGGCTGACACAAAGCTGGAAACTGAGGAAGGTCACCTCTGCCGGTGCGTAAGCTTGCAAACCAAGTAGAATCAGTGGGCTTATATCCCATCCCACCTCCAGAATGGATTTCAGCTGACTTAATAATACGATACATGGAACATAATTATTTACAATAAAGTCAAAATCAAATGCAGAATGTCAGCCTGAGAAGATACATGCCTGAGTGCATATTCCTGGCTCTCCTCTCCCTCAGGGCCTAGCTGAGACAACTCAAATATCTGGAGATCACATAGAGAGTGAGAGTGTGTGTGCGCGCTTCCTTTTAAGTTTGTTTTTGTTTGGAGGGGATTCGGGGTGGGTCAAAAAATTTTTGGCCAATCCAAGCACAAAGAGGAACTCTGTAAAAGCCCAGGGCTTTGGGTGCCATACACGTATATGAAGATAGAGAGAGCATTTGGTGATATACCACTGGGGGTAGAGGTGGGTGGTTTATAAATGGGCAAGGCCTCACCCTGGCTGGGTGGCTCAGTTGGTTAGAGCATCATCACAACATGCCAAGGTTGTTGGTTTGATCCCCGGTCAGCGAACATATAAGAATCAATCGATGAATGCATAAGTAAGTGGAACAGCAAATCAATGTCTCCTCTCTCTTTCCCACTCTCATTCTCTCCCCCTTCATCTGTCTCTTAAATCAATCAATAAAAATAGATAGATAAATGGCCAAGGCCTCATAGCTGGGAAGGAGACCTGACCTCTAGAATCTGGGTCAAATCCACCTTTCCCTCTACAGGAGCGAGCCAGCCTGGCAGAGTGAAACTGCTCTGCATGTCCAGAAGAAGCTCTTGTCTACTGAAGCACATAATCCCAGGAGAAGTGGTGAATTCAGCTGATACTGGTGCTACTATGTCACCACTCTCAGGTAGACTGTGGGTAGGTACACAGTCTTCCCAACAGCCAGGAATGTACATGATTTTATGTTAAAGCCCAGCTTCTGAGGCGTCAGAAGAGCTTATTGTTCAGCCATTGGTTGGTCAAGGTTGGACAGAAGCCCCCAGAACCAAGGAGGTCTAGACCATTTTGTTGATGGATCTGCGTGCAGCTTGGGGAATGTTTCTGAAGTTGCTCCACGCCTGTCTGATCACTCGTGACTGCAGCCTAGTTCACTAATGCACAGCCTTGCCAACTCCCAGGGTGCAGTCACCCCAGGAGGACCCTTCTTGGCTTTCTCCTTTCCTAGCTGACTCCGTTAAACTAGTTAGAAGACTCAATTGTTTGACCATTCTGCTTTTCCTGCTTGTATGCTGGAGCTGCCAGTACCCTCTTCATTTCTCTTCACCGAGACCACCGTTGCTGTCCACAAAGCCTTTTGGCATGGACTTCTCCTCTGTTCCAGATAAGCCCAAAGTCCCTTCAGGGAGCGCTGCAGACCTCTGGGCAGGAGCGCTGCGCCCTGCGCTAGAGCTAAAGCTGGAGGTGGCAAAGCGGCCTGCCTCTCCGAGACCGGGACGCCTGCTTCATAAGCAGGAGCTGAGGAGGGCAGAACCCAGTCTTCTTGGCTTACCCTTCCTCATACAGAACGTGCCCCTAATGGTCACTGGGACAGAGCTCTGGGGTCCAATATTCTTGGTCTGCCACACCTGGAGAGGAGTTCCACCCTGCAAGAGGGGGCTGGGTTGAAGAAGGAAGCCCATCCTCTCTACATCATTGGTCTGGAATAGAACTTCCAAATAAGCTGCAGTTGGAGGGATGACCGAAGCTGGCAGCCTGCTGACTCAGGGAGGAGTGATGGCCTGAGACCGGGAGCTCGGGAAAAGGCGCCTTGCTTGGACAGGAACTCAAGAGTTGTTCCCGTGAGACAGTGTTGGAAAGGGTGGGCCGCGTTCAAATGCCGCAGACTTTCATGGTTCTTACTAAGATTTAGTAGGTTTTCTTGAATGAGTGATTCTCTAGTTGCTGGAAGCCCTTTGAACATTTTCTAGAAATGTTAAATGAGTATTATATATAATTTTCTCTAGTTAAATGGTTGTTTCTTGGGAAGCGAGTTCATTCTGGAAGTCGGTCCCCCAAACTCAAGTATTTTGGTAAATACAATGGAAGCAGATTCTGAAAAACCTAAATGAGGTGGGTGTTTCTACATATGTACTTTACATTTAAGTTAACTATTGGGAAACTTATCTCTACTCAGTAACAATGTGGGCGCTGTTTCTCTTACTGCACACAGAAACAAGGACACAGATTTAAAAGTCATGGTGACTCCCTCGAGCGACAATGCCAGCAGTTTGGAGCAGGTGCAGAAATGCAGAGCTGACACCGGAATCCATGCTCCACAACCTGGCCAGATCATCCATTACCGCATTCAATGGAGACAGCAAAGAACAGGAAATGAACAAATACATACGTGGCAGAGTCCACAATGGGACGCTGGTTTCTACTTGGACCACCAAACATTTTGTCATTTCTGGTTATGATGCTGAATTAAAAATAATATAGCAATGGACACCTACTGATTGCTTACTAAGTACTTAGTTCTGACCTACCAAGTTATCCTGAGGTTATGGTACTGCCCCCAAATCACGGAGCTCTCACACGTGCGGCAGGACTCCTACCGGAAAGGGGGTGGACCACACAACGCCGCACACAGCCCCGCGCACAGCCCCGCGCACAGCTCCTGCTGTCTCTGCTGTGCCGGTCGTGCAGGGAGGCTGCGAAAATGGCACAGTGACTGATGTCGCCGGGGGATGTGTTGTATGGCCCATTATCCTTATTTTTATGTTTGAATTTCAGAGGTAACTTTCATTGTAAAATATTGCTCCTTTACTAATAATTTTGTTGTTAGCTAGTACTTCTTTCCTGCAACTGTTTGCTATAATTTAAGGTCTAAGCTCAGTTTTTGCTTTTCATAGAAACAGGTTAATTCTTTTACCAATGTGTTGAGCACATTTGTATAGCAGATCAACCACTACAATCTATGTGATATCTGTTTGTAGACTATCCAGGATCTCGCCGAATAAATAATGGAAAAGAATTTCTTTAATCTAAATATTTCCTTGAGAACGTACGATGGTTAATTTGTTTAGAGCATACGATGGTTAATTTGATGTGTTAATTTTGGCCAGGCTATGGTAACTAGTTCTGGGTCAAACACGGTTTAGATGTTGTTTTGAAGGTATTTTTTAGACGTGATTAACATATATATCAGCAGGCTTTGAGAAAAGCAGATTATCCTCCATAATGTTGATGGACCCATCCAATCAGCTGAGGGCCTTAAGAAAAAGAACTGTGTTTCCCCAGTAGGAAGGAGCTCTGTCTCCATAATGTTTTCAGACTGAGGGTTATAACATCAACTCCAGCCATAACCTCCAGCCTGCCAGGAACCTCAACATCTCTCTCCCTACAACCCCTCCATGTGTACACACGCACACACACACACACACGTATACATCCCATTGGTTCTGTTTTCTGGTGAGCCCTAACTGATACGGAGAGAAAAAGAAGAAAAGAACATTGAGGCAGAGAAGCAGGGAGATTCCTGAGATATTTTCTATGCTCCCCCAGGATTGCAAACCTCCATTCTGGAAGCTGAGGTGTGAACAAGCGAAGCCCATAGCGTCCTACCTGGATTCAACTTTCGAATGTGGAAATGCAATTGTTTCCTATAACCAAATGCTTTGCCCTTTTCTCAAAATATATTCCTGCTGTCTTGTCTCCCTTTTTCTTGTACTTTCCAGTCCTAAATCCTCTTCCAAAGTGAAGGTGCTAAATTAGTCACAATAATTTGATACTTAACAGGATTAGACACCATTGAGACTCACAAAAATAAAATTCAGAAATTCAATGTGGAATCAAAGTACATTATATATTTTTCTTTTATGCTTGAGAATAAAAATTGCATTAATGATTGGTTCCTTGAGATAAAACACACTAAGTATTTTATGAGCCTATTCTGAAAAGGAATGTTAAAGAAAAGTACTTAATTTCTCACCATTTATGAGTCTCTGTTAGTGAGTTCTCCTCTGCCTCTTGGTCAATTTTAGCTGAAAATACAAGAAAGTAAAAAGATGAATGACAAGTAGTTATACTCACTCAAGCAATATGATCCCAATAATATAAAATATATTATAATTTATTCCATGAATTCCAATGTACTCCAGTCAGAAGCTTATTTTAAATACATGAATAGATATAATTGAATAGATTAGATTTAGTTTTCATTAAGTTTATACTATTATACAGACACAGATAAAATGAAATATATCGCTCATTCACATTTTTAGATTCTAAGTAATCTCTTTTTTCTAAGTAATTCCTTTAAGTCGGTCTCATTAACCTGCGAAAATAAAGCACTAGCTGATTTCATAAGCATATCTATCGTGTTTGTCAAACATTAAATACCAAAAATTAGTTGAAAGTAATTATTTCAAGCAAAGGTACAAAAACCGAGTCGAAAAACTAAATAGAAATGGTATATGACCTTCTTCATAAGCGCTCCCGCACCACAGTGGGGCAGATACGGAGTTATTTCTACAAAGCTGCGAGGTAAGACACTAATGCTTTCCATTCATTGAAAGTGGGAGGGTGATCGTGTACCCATTCATTTGCTGTTATTTTGTCCAAAAATAAAGAATGATAACCAGACACAAACCCATAGGCCAAACTGGGAAAAGAGATTACATCACTGTTTTCAAATTATTTACAATAACAGAGGAACTCCATCCCATAAAGTAAGTATGGCAGTGACCATCACATTCTTGATGAGTAAGCATTCTGGAAACATACGTATTACTTCTCCACACACATACACATAAGGATTTTTGACACAAAAGTTTTAAAAATACTCTTACTTCATGCAAAGCTCTCTAATATTTTTAGTCTGTTCTATTACATTTTAAAGTGTTAACTGTACCCCCTTAAGTTGATTTCATGCTTCCCTGATGGTTTGTGACACATTTTGAAAATCGCTTGAGCTCTAGACGAAACATTAAAACAATTAAAAAAAAAAACCCCTGGACTAGTAAAAGCAGAAGTTGTCTTCTGATAGGCATGCCCCTTCGGGTCACACCTGTGGCCATCGGGAGAAATTAGAAGACAAAGTAGAACAGAGCAAACTAATTATAAAAAATTGGACCTATACATAAAGGCAAGCCCATGGTCACTTGGGAATTGTCAAAGCGTCTCTATCACTACTTTAAACACAATAGAGCAGCTTGGGCTGGTTAATGTTTTACAGTCTCAAGACAGGGTTTGCTCAAAGGTCTGTGCAGTATCTGCAGAGCCATCATTGAGTGTCACGCTGTCCCTCTTTGCCAGGATTCTAAGAATTTAAAAGACATCATCTGAGCTGGGTTTTGTCCCCCCCCCCTTTCCCTTTTTGTACTTTACATTGTTGACATAAACTTAACGGGCAATCATTAGCCATACTAAAAAACAGAATAAATGGCCCATGATTATACTTCGAAAAGGCTCCAGCAGAACAGATTGTCTTATGTAATCTGCTCTAGGCTGACGAATAAAAATGGTTTGCTTCCAGAAGCAATTATAGAGCCACACAAAGTTTGTTTAAGGGAAATCAACAAAACACCGCAATGCATACCATTTTTAGGAAGGACATTCTTCTGATTGCCTTTGCATGTCTTTTTTTTTTTTATTTTGTAAAATACAGGGATTAAGACTAAGATTGGAAGACAATTTCTGGACTATTTTAAAAGAATCAAGTCAATGATTTATGAAATTTAGAACACACCGGAATGAAATGCCAGAGATCTGTGTACTGTTCCTCTTCGAGGCACTGAAATTAACTATGTAAAAATAGACAACTAGATTAATCTGTTA
This sequence comes from Micronycteris hirsuta, assembly GCA_004026765.1. Lineage (NCBI taxonomy): Eukaryota > Metazoa > Chordata > Mammalia > Chiroptera > Phyllostomidae > Micronycteris > Micronycteris hirsuta. The sequence goes on along the minus strand of PVJI01000822.1, from coordinate 35,606 downwards.
ACACATAAAATATTTAGTTCAGTGTCCCCAGTAATTAGCAGGGACTAAATAAATGTCCTTTGAAATGTTGCACTTCAAGCCCTTGAAATTCTTAAAGTGATATAATACAGAATAATACCAGCTGCTATTTTATTACAGTATTATATGCAGATAAAGAAAGCATATACTTATAGCTTTTCAAAAAACATAAGCCCCTAAAATGTGGTGAATAGAATGAAATGAGTTTTACTTGCTCATACTGGTTCCTTTTGATGTGTAATAAAAAAGCTCACTTCACTGTATGAGCAAGTTTAGCTGAAAAAAAAGAACTTTAATCCAAAGTGGCAGAAGATTGAAGTTTTTATTGTTGTTCAGTTACAGTTGTCCCCATGTCCCCCCCCATTACTTTCCTTGCCCTACCCACCCCAACTTCCCACATTTAGTCCTCCCCCTGCCCCATTGTCTTTGTCCATGGGTCCTTTATACATGTTCCTTGATGACCATTCCCCTTCTTTCCCCCATTATTCCCCTTTCCCTTCCCCTCTGAAGATGGATTTTTTTATCAGAGGAATAAAACATAAAAACAGCCCCCCTTCCCAAACCTAATAGCCATAGTACAATCATAAAACCAAATTGGGATAGCAAAGGATGCTTTAAAATGTTCTGTTGTCCATGATTTTTACATGATTTTGAAGCAAAGAGGATATAGGTATTCAAACTGAAATGAACTTTGATAAATAGGCAATTGCAAGATCAAGGACAATGCATTACAGGACACATTTCAACGCTTGAAGGAGAATCAACAAATCAAGGAGTTGAACAGATTTTTCTTCGTACAGCACTCTTAGAAATAAAGACTTCCTGAGAAGTTGGGGTGCAAGTCAGTTTTCTGAGAACAACGAGGTACCATTTTCCCACGTAAAGTTTGTATACAAAGCTTTATGCGGCATCGACATTTTGTCATCACAGTTGTTACAAACACACTTATGACGTGGAGCGAGTGACAAATAGCAGGATCTGATTTTGTCAGTTAGTGAGGATGAAATTTACTCAACTAAAATGTAAATAAGTTAGTGAAAATTGAGATATTTGAGGAATACAATAAGCCTAAATCTGCCATTCATTTAGGGAGTACCCAGGCAAAATGCATGCAGTGACCAAAATCTTAGATCAACTGTGGTTTTCAGTTTGAAAGAAACTTAGGCCATCTGTGTTATATTCACAGCTTCTCAAGATTTTACTGAAGAATGACATAAAAAATAAGATTACTTTCTATATATAAATCCTTTTGTTAATTATTTTATTCCCTGATTTACATTTTCAGAAATATAAGAGGTATTTTCAGTTAATTTCTCATGGCACATACACAGTTTTGTGACCAGTTTTGAAATCCAGTGCCACATTTAATGAGTTTCCTAGTATTTATAACCTGCCATAAATAATATTTATTATTATAAAATAGGCTAAATCAACTATATGAGAAGATAGAGAAGATTCCAACTTGCTACTTCAAGGAAGACCGTTCTCCCACTGTTTCAAGCACATAGATGGCAGCTTGCTGTTGTTCCGATATTGGTAACAATCTGGAAGTTAAACAGCATTTAAAATAGACAAAGAGGCCCCAGTCTTGGTTTGTGGCGGTTTTCGAGTTGTCGCCCCATCAGCAAAGGCCCTCTGTGTCACAGCCTCTCAGAAAGCCTTGGCCTACTTCAGCAGAGGACCCCAGTGACAAGGAGGGGCCTGCCTGGCCCCAGATCCCCAGGAACGGCTGTCTCGCCCACCCCTCGTATGGAAGAGCTGCACTTGCTTGGCAGGGCGCCCTCCCCACTGTGCCTCTCATATTCTGAGCCCACCAAGGCCGGTGTTTGGGGTTCGAATATGGGATTCGAAGTCACACAGACCCAGGTGTCACTTCTAGATCAGCCACTAAGTTGTGGTAGATTTTATTAACGTTGATAATCATTTTGATTTAATAACTTTCCTTGATCATTAAAGCAGGGTAGTAATTTTTCAGGAAGAGTAAATAAGGTACAGGCATATCTCATTTTATTGTGCTTTGCTTTCTTACATTTCTCTGACATTGTTTTTTACAAATTGAAGGGTTGCGGCAACCCTACATCAAGCAAGGCTATGGGTGTCATCTTCTAAGAGGCTCAGATGATAGCATTTTTTATTTATCAATAAAATAGTATTAATTGAGGCATGCACATTGTTTTTCAGACATGATACTATTGTGCACAACAGACAACAGCATAGTGCAAGTATAAGTTTTATATGCACTGGGAAAACAAAAGGATTACGACTTGCTTTTTCGTGATGCTGACTTTATTGCGGTGGTCTGGAACTGAACCCACAGTATCTCTGAGGTATGCCTGTATAAACCAATTGATGCCTAGTAATAATCTTCCTGTCTTTCCTCTCCTCTTCACATTACAATGACTATAAAAAAAGAACCGGTATGTGCTGCTTTCGCATGCAAAAAGTTTTTCATTGTAGGAGCAACAAGTATCTTAATTCTACTGTAGAGAGAATCGAGATCCAGACTGGGGTTTACACGCTGGTCCAAGGTTGCCTCCTTATAACAGTACAAAGACAATAAAGGCCAAGAAATAGCACAGTAGACCTTTACAGAATCAAGGAATAAGTCTAAACTATATTTAGTATCTTTTCTCTTTTCAATTTCTACTTAATTTGTGTGTGCTGTCGTTTTCACAGGCCTAAATGAACTCCTAAAGCTTATAGTAGAAGCAGAGGGTAAGAGTTTCTTAGTTCCTTTTTTTTTTTGAGAGACACAGCAGTAAATGGAATTTCTGTAAGGGCGACAACAGTGTCATCCGTAAATTTAAGAAGAAACCACCGAAATCCAGAAGATGAAATGACTTTTGAAAAGTCTGCTGTGTTCCTCTACAGCATACCATTGGTACTCCACACGTACTGTGGGTAACTATGCTTATCTTGACGTTTGAGATTCAACACCAGGAGAATCTTCTGAGACTGGATATACTGAAAACAGTTCGAGGTGGAGACAAGTAAGAAAACAAGATGGTGAAATAAAGCAATTTTCTACTGATTCTAGAGGGAAGGAAAGAGTAACGTGCCTTTCAGAAGACAGGGGTGGAAAGCAGAGGAAAAGTAGTCAATAATATTGTAACAATTATGTACGGTGCCAGGCGGGTACTAGAAATATTGGGGGGGACCGCTGTGTAAAGTACAGGATTGTCTAACCACTATGCTGTCCAGCTGAATGTAATACAAAGCAATACTGAATGTAAACTATAATTTAAAAAAATAAAATATAAGAAAAATTTAAAAAGAGGGTAAAGGAAAAAAGGGGGTTGTACTGACTATTCCAGAGAATATCAGTAACTCACTGGAACAGAAATTAAATGTTAAATGAAAGAAATAATGAACCTTGAAGAAGCTAGTCAATCAATTCCTGCACCCTAGGGGCAAACTGAGTCTTAGACATTAATCAGAATATTGCAACTACTAGAGGGACGGTTCGCCTGTTTCCCCCAAATCTTAGGAGCTAGGGATCTGAAATTTGAGGCGGAGGAAGCCTGTGGTTGAAACCATGTAATAAAAGGAACACTGAAACTTTTCAGAGGCAGCCACTACTTATTTGGTTCATTTTTGTTTTCCTCTCCATATTTATTTTAGGGTTAGGGCATAAGATCACCTTTCAGGCCCAGTTCTGCCAGCAACTGCTGGCATAGACAGTCCCGGGCCCCTAAACATGCAACTGGTTAAAAATAGTGATTTCATGATTCTGTTCCAGCACTTTGGCACTCAGCTTGTCCTCCCCAACAGCATGAATACTTCCTCCCCAAATCTCTGTGGCCACAAATATTTTCTGGTGGTTGCTGTCCTACTAAGTTACTATTTTGACCCAATGATTAGTGTCTGCCGTCGCTTGTCTGGCTCCGGACTCATTTGCGATGTTAAGTATTTCTGCTGAACTTGTTCCAAATGGCTGTGAGTAAGCAGAGGCACGGAACGGACGCCCTTTCTGATCTCGAGCTTTCATGAGGGAATACCACATATTCCCAGGTAATTGGAGACAGAGTTGCCTGTGAGTAATATCAGATGGAAGGCAACTTCGAACCCTTTCATCTGCTTGTCTAGGCTCTAAATCTTTTTGCTATTTATCTTTTTATTTAAAGTGTTAACTAGTTTTTGTTTATAATTATCTATGAATGTGCATCTCAGCTGCTTTTAAGTGCAGCCAGTGTGGGTTATTTTTTAGACATACGCAGTGCCTTTCTTCTGAGTCATTTGAAGTTGTCATTTCATTGCAGATATACTGCTTTGGTTTCGAGATTTTTGACACATGGCTTCTTTGACAATGAACTTAAAGTCAAGTAAATTTCGGTACTTTATACATGTCCAGACAGGGAAGGAATATCAGAATTTCTTTAGAGAGCAAAAGAGTAAAATAAAATAAAATAAAGACCCTAAGTCTCAGTGCAGTCTCTTGTTGATGTTGCAAATGTTCTCAGGACAAGAAAACAAATGGTTTTTGTAGAGGAAGAAAGCCAATATCTCTAAGTATAAAACTACAACTTACTTTTTGCAATAATTCACGACCAAGGGTTTAGTTACTTCCACCTTGTGTATAAAATCATATACCATTTGTGTCCTTAGAAATATAGGTATATATAAACATAAAACATAGGTGCTTGCTATAAAAAACCCAAGAAACACTCACAACAACGTAAACAATGCTTCTCTCAAAAATTTGCTGTATGTGGCTTCTGGCTAAATGTAAAACACGAGAAAGCCATGTGCTATTATCACCTCGTGTGATGGACATAGTGCAGTGGCCCGCAGTGACATTCCCTCTTAAATCTTCAGGTTAAACTCCAAGTGGAGAAGACATGGGAAAACATGATGTGTATGCATGAGTTTTACATTCTGTAGACAATACCAAGTAAAAGTGCTACTTCCAAAGGGGAAACCGTTTACCCTATCTAATTTTTTGTATCAATCATACTCCAAACCTATGTATTATGCCACCTGCAGGTTAAGCAAATCTCTCATGGACTTTCACTAATTCAGCATAAAAATAAAGGCCCATTCAAGTCAATTGCTTTCTTTTTTTTTTTTTTTACCAAGTAACAGTTTCCTTACTAAAGAAGATAAACCAAGCACACCTTCTTACTAATTCCATGTCGAACTTCAATGAAAATGAAACAAAAATCTCTTTGTCCCTTTAACTAGAAATATGCCAATGTTTTAAGACCAAGCTTTCAATATTAAGTGTGATACCAATTAATTCTATATTGTAGATCCAAATGATCAAGACACAAAGTTGCTTGAAATACAAATCTGAAAACCAGAAAATCTTTTCTGATGTGCTTTCTTTTCCTAACTTCACTTGCCAAAACCATGCTTGAATTATGGCAGGTAAGCTAGAGCATTCCAATCCTAGAAACAAAAACTACATAATTTAATGTGATAATATTTCAACCAAACATTGAGTTTCCATATGTTTTAGAACTTTGCTAAGGGCTTACATATAGATAAATATTATATAGTCTTCCCTTCAAGACAATGGTAAGACGAGGAGAGAGATGTGGGAGTAACCATTAGAGAGATACGGTAAGTCCTCACCCAGTGTAATCAACTTCAAGTCAAAAAACGTATAACAAAACCAATGTTACCATTACGTGGTAGATATAAACAAGTTCATGAGGCCTATCATCAACATGCTAACAAATGACATTGAGTGAAATGACGTTATTCAAGGACCTGCTGTTATCTTAATGGGAATGTTAATATAAATATTTATATTGCTATTCTAATTGCTCACATTTAATAACCCACAATAGTAAAACTCTATAAAAAGAAGGCACTACAATGATTCCCATTTACAAGGAGAAAATGAGCAATTAAATAACTTACCCAAGGTTCCAAAAATATTAAGAGAAAGAGATAGGATTCAAATTCATGCAGTCTGACTACTCCAAAGACATACACTTTCAAATGTGTCGTAAGCACACTTGAAAGAAACATTTCCCTATTGAGAGAGAAGTTAGTATGAAAAGTACAGAGGAATACGCTGAGCTGGGACTAAAATACTGAACAAGTCTTAATCAAGTGAAAAAAGAACTAGAGACTTGAGAGGGCATTTAAATACCAAACAGCAGGAAAACCAATGCAGAAGCGGAAACGCACCATCGCCCGGGATGTCGGGAAGGAAGAACATAAAGAAGACCAGACAGAGAACACAATGGGAAAGAGTTGGCCCAAGAGCTGTGCACAGAGGCGGGTCCAGCTTATTACCGTGTGACTTTATAACAAGCAAAGCAGAGGAGACTGAACTGCATTCCCTTTAACCCAATGGAAAAACGTTTCCACTTCAGACTTTATTAACAAATACCAAACTTCCTTCCCACTGTAATCAACCAGAAACTGGATAAAATATATGAAACAATAGTTTTCCCATACTGGACAATAGGCAGCCCAGGACTCTGATCTCTGAAAGAAGGTAAACAAACCGGTTGAGCCCTACAGACTTCCTGAATCTCTGTCCGAAGGCAATTCCCTGACCCTGGGCCCTACCTAGGAGGGAAACCCAAATAAGCCAACTCGTCCTACTGAGCTGAAGGAGAAAGAGAGGAGTTCAAGGGCTCCGAAAGCAGAGTTCCAGAGAGAAGACAGCCTTTGAGGTCACTGACCTTTTGCTGAATATTAGCCAGCCCGTGTATAGCGTGAAACTCTGTAAGTCAAAGTCAAGAACAACCATGGAACTATAAATGAACAACTCCTCAAGTTCATACAGGGCCAAGAGCAATCTGAGGTTTGAAGAGCCAGCGGGGAGAGCTGCTGTTGACCACCTAGGAATGGATAATTACTGGACACCCCAATGCAGGGAGGGTAAGAGCCTTTTAGCAGGACCTGGATTAGTATAAAGCGAACTCCAGACTAGTCCCAGAAGAGTTTAAAACACATCTTAAAGTATCCAATTGAATCGCAAGAAATTTAAAGAGTCTGACAAACAAAGCCAAATATTCTTTATCAGTATACATAAAATCCACAACTTAACAACATAACAATCAGAGTACTTAGCATTTAATGGAAAATAGACCAACCAAGTACCAGGAAAATGTACTCAATTACTAGAAGATGAATAAGTCAATAAAAACAGACCCAGGAATGACAAGAGATGAACTAGCAAATTAGGCCATTGAAACTAAAGCAGTTCTTATAGAACTATGCTTAAATATTTTTTTAAAAAATGAACATAATGAAGAGAAAAATGTATGCTTAGTCTGCTCAGGATGCTGTAACAAAATACCATAGATGGTTTGGCTTAAATAACAAAGATTCATTTCTCCAGCTCTGGAGAAATGAATAAATGAAGGCTGCAAGTCTCAGGTCTGGGGGCCAGCATGGTCAGGAATCTGGTGAGCGCCTTCTTCCTCGCTGGCAGATGGCCAGCTTCTCATTGTATTTTCACGCAGTGTAGAGGAGAGAGAGGCACTAATTAGTGTCCTTCTAGAATGTCCTTCTAGAATCCTATCATGAGGGATCCACCCAATGACCTCATTACATCCCAAAGGCCTCAGCTCTTACTACCATCACATTGAGGGGCAGGGTTTCAACATAGAAATTTGAGGGGGACGCAAACACGCAGTGTATGATGATGGAATATATAAAAACTAAGAGCCAAGTGGAACTTGTAGAGATGAAAACTATAGTATCTGACTCGAAAATGCACTTGAATTGCAAATAAAAATTGGCATAACTATAAAAATAACATAAGAAAAGACATTTCAGAAATGAAGAACAATGAATGAACTTGAACATAACAACAGGATCTATTTTGACTAAATACAGAGGAAAAGTCCAAAACAATTAATCAAAGCTTAATGACCTTGAACAATAGTAAATGGTCCAGTATAGGTATAGTTGGAGTATTAGAAAAAAATAGGTCAAGGCAGAAAAATAAATGAAGGAAAAATGGCCAAAAGTTCTCCAGATCTGATAAAAACTACAAACTCACAAGTCTAAGAGATCAGGTAATTTCAAACAAGATAAATACATATGCACATTAAAATTAAAATATTAAAAACCAGCAATAAACAGGAAATTTTAAAAACAGCCACACAGATGTGAGGCAAACACATTTTATAACAAGGAGCACAAAGAAAAATTAACAAAGATTTTGTGCTAGACAGAACAATGACTTTCCAAAGACATTCATGTCCTAATTCTCAGAATCTGTGAATATGTTATATGGTAAAAAATTAAGGCCGTATATTGAATTAATGTTGCTAATCAGGTGACCTTGAAATGAGCTCATCATATATTATCTATATTGGCCCAGAGTAATCAGAGGATTCTCGTAAGTGAAGGAGGGAGACAAAAAAAGTCAGTATCAAAATAATAAAATATGAGACTCTATCAGTCATTGCTGACCTTGAAGCTGTGAGGAGGCCCTAAGTCAAGGACTTTGAAAAACCTCCAGAATCTGAGAAAGGCCAGGAAATGGATCTGCCCTGGAGTCTCCAGAAGAAGTGAAACCTGCTGACACCATGATTTGAGCCTAGTGAGATTCATTTTGGATTTCTGACTTCCTAAACTGTAACATAAAAAAGCTGTGTTGTTTCAGCCCAGCTGGTGTAGCTCAGTGGATTGAGCGTGGGCTGGGAACCAGAGGGTCCTGGTTCGATTCCCAGTCGGGGCACATGCCTGGGTTGCGGGCCAGGTCCCCAGTGAGGGCCATGTGAGAGGCAACCATACATTGCTCTTTCTCCCTCCCTTCTCCTCTCTCTGAAAGTAAATAAATAAAATCTTTAAAAAAGCTGTGTTGTTTCAAACCAACAAAGTTGTGATAATTTGTTATAGAAACAATACATGAATAGATATTTCTCATCAGAAACTGTAGAAGAAAAAGATAAGAAAAGAATATCTTAAAGTGTGGCAAGAAAAAATGTCGGCTATAAAGTCTACATCCAGTGACCAGCTCCTTCAAAAATGGAGCTAAAGTTTGAAGGAAAAAAAAAAGAGTTCAAGCAATCAATTGCTGAAAGATTTGGCACCTGAAGGTTCTAAATAATAAAAAATGTTAAAGAAGTTATTCAGGCAGAAGGAAAGTGATACCAGATAGAAACTTAGGTCTATACAAATGAATGGAAAACGCTAGAAATGCCAATAGGCTGATAAATATAAATGTTTCCTTGTTTCAAATTTCCTTCAAAGATAATTGTTAAAAACAAAAGTATGAACAATTTATTGTCTTGATTATAATATATGTAGAAGTAAATATATGACAATAATAATACAAAACAGGAAAGATAATGGGAATTTACTGTGACAAAGTTCTTGTGTTATCTTGGAAGTTGTCGATGATTATTTGAAGATAGACTGTGATAAATTGAAGAGCCACAATGTAAACCCTAAAGAAACCACTAAAAGTAAACCAAAAAGGTTTAGGTTATAAATAAGTAGAAATAAAAATTATAAATAAGTATAAATAAGTAGTAGAAATAAATGGAACATTAAAAAAAAATACTCAACTAATCCATAAGGCACAGAAAAACAGGACAAATAGAAGGTAAATATAAGAATGATGACCCTGGCTGGTGTAGCTCAGTGGATTGAGCGCGGGCTGGGAACCAAAGGGTCCTGATTCGATTCCCAGTCAGGGCACATGCCTAGGTTGCAGGCCAGGTCCCCGCGAGGGCCACGTGAGAGGCAACCATTCTCTCCCTCTCTGTCTCCATTCCTTCCCCTCTCTCTAAAGATAAATAAAAATTAAAAAAAAATCTTAAAAAAAAAAGAAGAAGAAAGAAAATTAAAAAAAAAAATAAAAAAAAGAATGATGAATTACCTGGCTAGTGTGACTCAGTGAATTGAGCGCTGGCCTGGGAATCAAAGGGTCACAGGTTTGATTCCTAGCCAGGGCACATGCCTGGGTTGCAGGCCAGGTCCCCAGCAGGGGGCATGTGAGAGGCAACCACACATTGATGTTTCTCTCCCTCTCTTTCTCCCTCCCTTCCCCTCTGTCTAAAAATAAATAAATAAAATCTAAAAAAAAAAGATGAATTAAGTCCAGCCATACTGATAGTTATATTAAGTATAAATGATTGAAACACTCCAATTAAAAGGCAAGGCTTGTCAAGATTAGATTTTAGAAGAAGTAAGGTTTAACTATATACTCTAAAAGAAACCCACTTAAAATACAGATATACACTTAAGTTAAAAGTAAAATAATAGAAAAAGGTCAACTGTACAAACTCTTACCATAATACAGCTAATCAGAGTTTCAAAGAAGAAGCATGATCTGGAAAAAAGAGAAACCCTACATGCTATAAAAAAATAAATTCAATGGGAATATATTACAATTCTAATTATGTGTGCTCCCCAAAATAGAGATCCAAAACACACAGAGCAAAAACTAATAAAACTGAAAGGAAAAATAGACAAAACCCCCAACAGACAAAACTGCAAGGAAAAATAACAATTAACAGTTTCAACCACAGATTTCAACACTCTTCGCTCAGTAACTGATCCACCTATCAGTACAAATACAGAGGGCTTGGCAACACTATGAAAGCGCTAGAGACTCTTCCAGGAAGGCGTAAACACCTGAAAGGGCTCTCTTGCAGCTGTCAGATGGACTGCAGGGAACAGAGACACGGATTCAGATACTGTGGTAATGGGAGGGGAGGGAACACAGATGAAAAGTAGGAAGATACATGTGAGAGATAATCTAGGAAAAAAAATAGCTGGAGAGTGAAGAATGTGTCTAAAGTTTCCTATTGAGAAATGGATACAAATTGGAAAACCAAAGAGAGTATTTGCTTGAGGTTATAGCAAAAAATAAGCCTAAACCCTTTAATTAAACAACAAGGACATGCACAGAGATTTGCTGAGAACTATTTGGTACGCATTGTAATTCTCCCCTTTGTCCCCGCTGAAACATCTTATTACCAAGGTTTTCAAAACTACATCAAAAGAAGTGGAAATTTTCCCATACAAATTATTTTACACTGACTTCTCCTTGAATATATAATAAAATTCTTCAAATTTTATGTATATTTTATACTTATATAATACTTCTTATATAAAATATAAGTTATTTCTCATACAGGAAATAAAAGGAATTGGAGGAAAAATACTTGCTACTACTCACCTTCCCCCATTCCATGGCAGACATTAATAATTACTCCTTGAAATTCGAGAACCCAATTGAGTCCTAATAATCATGCTCCAACAAGGCTCCAGGAAGCCACTCTCCACCTATCAGATTTGGCACAAGATGGGACCATTTGCCACTGGGCCAGGTGACCTCTCTCCTAGGTCAAGGTGCTTTCTGAATATCTGACTTAGGACAGACGGTTTATAAGTAAATAAGCAAGTAAGTTTTGGTGCATTTTTACAATAGAATACTACGAAGTCATTAAGAAGAAGGTACTGATACAAAATTATCTTGAAGCTATTGTAACTGAAAAAATCCAACAGAGGCTTCTATTTTCATCCATACTAAGAGGTAGACATCAAAAAGTTTCACAACAAAGTGCATGAAGGTACTGGATAAAATAAAACTTAATGCATGACCGAGTTGGCTAGAAAATAAAGGAAATTCTCTGAAGCAGTAAAAACAAACAGGAACAAGACTCCAGAAGGAGTTAGCAGCACTGCCTTGGGGGCATCCTAAAACTGTTCTTTGAAAAGCCATACAGGAAAATTTGAACAGGCCTAGGATGCCCCCTGGGTGCCCACAGAGACACTCCCTCGATGAAGAGAAAACGAGGAGCACCACCCCACTGGAAGAGGCACTGAGCAAATGTGTCCTTCTCATCTGTGGCCCTGGATGAAAGGGGAAAACTTCTCACGTAGGATCCACCACCTCGGGTGGACAATGGCACTGCACTGAGCCTCAGTCTGCTGCAATCAGTGCCCCTAACACACAAGGCAAGAAGTAATGTTAAAATAGTTCTTGGTTGGCAGTGCCCTCTGATGTTGAGCCAAGACAAATAATAGAAATAGAAATAGAAAAACATAAAACAGTCTGAGAGAAATTTAGTTTAGAAGAAAAACAAAGATGGGAGCAGAGCAGGGCTGCCAAGGCAGTACAGGAAGGTAAGGAAGGGCCCAAGGCATCCAGACCGCTGAAAGGAATTTACTCGCAACCCAGGGTTTTATAATTAGCAAACCTATCTCCTCAAAACAAGCCTGATGTATATTTTCACACAGGAAAAAAAAAAAAGAGGTTTTCAATCCGGAGTTTCACATCAAGGAACTTTTAAGGAGTGTACTTTAGAAAGGAGAAGAAAATCATCTCAGAAGGAAGGCAGAAGATAAAGGTATGGTGAGCAAAGAAAATGGTATTAGTTGTAAAAAACGTATGATAATTTTAAAACACTGGCCAAGAATGGCATATGGTATAAATAGGTGAGGTTGGAGTTAAAGATTCTAAAGACTTCTAGCATTTTAAACCTTAAAATAATTGTGAAAGGAACTGTGTTAAGATACCAAAGGCATACATTAAAAGAATAAAGATACAGAACATAATTTTTAAAATAGTAGAGGGGAAAATTGAATAAAAAGAAAATCTAAAAATCAATCTGTGGTCATTTGTTTACAAAGATGGCTAAAATAATTCTTTACATTCTTCCAATTGTGCTCGTTTGCGATAAAACATTCCTGCACTGCCTGTCTACACTGTACTGAAGGTACCAGTCAGTGCAATGCAGCCAGATAAAGAAATAGAAGGAAAAAGAAACTAAGAAATAAAACATTCATTATCTGCAGTGATCCCCAAAGAGAAAACTTCTTAAAAATCCCCTAATTACTACTCTATTAATAAGAGAGTTCAGCAAGCTTCTAGGATATAACAGATTTACACAGTGGTTATTTGAATTTTATACATCTTCAAAGAGTAATAGTAAATGTAATTCACAAAATGTATTAGAGAAAAAAGAAGGTCTTTAGGGGTATAACTATAAAACTTATCAGAAGACCTTAATAAAAACTTGTAAGATTATTTAGACGGACATTAAAGGAAGCATGAATAAATGTCAGTTTTTATCATATTTATAGATAAAAAGCTTTAGTATCATAAAAATGTCAGTTATTCCCAAGCTGATCCACAGACTCTATGTAATTGTGTCCAACTTCTAGTAGATATTTTTTGGTGTAACTTGATAACTTGATTCTAAAATGAGAATATAGAAGAATTAATTAGACACAGAAAAATAAATTACCAAGAAGAGGTATAACTCTACTAAAGGAGACAAGAATTTAATCTCACCACATTTCAAAACTTACTGGGAGGCTACATGAAATAAGAAAGTGATGGGATTTGTTCTGAAGATAAATAATGGAAATAGGCTGAAGCAAAAGTAAAGGAAAAAACCGTACTTACATATATTAAAAATTTATAAATGATAGAAATGGCACTGCATTTTAGAATAGAAAGGATGGCATATTCATTACATGGTACTAAACAATTAAAACAACATCTATGTTAAAAAATAAATTTAGCCCTGGCTGGTGTAGCTCAGTGGATTGAGCACAGGCTGGGAACCAAGGAGTCCTGGTTCGATTCCCAGTCAGGGCACATGCCTGGGTTGTGGGCCAGGTCCCCAGTGAGGGCCATGTGAGAGGCAACCATACATTGCTGTTTCTCTCCCTCTCTTTCTCCTTCCCTTCCCCTCGCTCTAAAAAATAAATAAAATCTTAAAAAAAAAAAGTAAATTTAATTTTTGCAGACAGCATATAAAAATCAAATGTTTACATACATAAAATCATATAGATTGAAGAATTACATGTAAAAGCAAAACCAAGACAGTTTTACAGGAAAATATAGGGCAGTGTCTTTATAAACTCATAGTAGGGAAAGATTTCTTAAATAAGGCAAAAAATTATTACCATCAAGAAAAAGGTTGATAAAACTTGATGTGTGGAACTACAGAACTTGTGTTTATCAATTGTCAATATAAGAAAAATGAAAAGACAAGGTCCAAAGTGGGAGAAGTGTTTGTAATAATTTAACTATGTTTTAATATCCTGAATATATAAAAATTCCTAATTTTTCAGTAACTAAAAGACAAATTAACTAGTCAAAATACTCAACAGGTAGTTCAAAGAGGAAACAACTTATAAACATATGAAAATACACCAGTTTCCATAAGTAATCTGAAAAATACAGATTAAAACCATAATAGAATACTATTGTTTTCTTTATGCTCACAGTGTATTGGGGTATTTTTTGGAATACCATTTTAAATATTAGATTAGTCAATCTAAGAACCAAATGCTGTCAAGAATTTGACACACTGAAATTCTATTGGTATAAATGTAGATTGCAATTAATCACTATTAAACAATTTGGCTTTACCACGAGCCAAAAGATTCATAAACCCTATGGCCCAGCAAATCTTTATTCTCCCAGGTCTGTACCATAAAAAGAGAACAGGCATGTACACTAGGAGTATTTTTCCTTTTAGCTAAAAAAGGGAAAAACAGGAGAAATAAACTGCGGTGTGGAATATACCTACAATGAAGTCAGTATTAACAAAACAAGCATGCGCATAAACATGAAAGAATCTCAAGAACAATGTTCAGTGGAGATAAAAGCCAGTCACGGAAGAGTTCAGTTACAATTCCACTTATATGAAGTTCATAAACTTGCAAAACTAATAAAATGTTTACAATTTATATTTTTGGCAAAACTATAGAGAAAGAATAAAGATCAGAGAGGAAATAGATAAAATAGAAATTTAAAAAAAAAAAGATCAATGAAACTAAGAGCTGTTTTTTTGAAAAGATAACAAAATTGACAAACCTTTAGCCAAACTCATCAAGAAGAAAAGAGAGCCCAAATAAATAAAATGAGAGAGGTTAGAACCAACACTATGGAAATACAAAGAATCATTAAAGAATACCAAGAACAATTATGTAACAACAAATTTGACAACCTAGAAGAAATGGATAAATTCCTAGAAGCATATAACGTTCCAGGTCTGAACCAGGAGGAAATAGAGATTACTAGTAAGGAAATTAAAGCATTAATTAAAAAAAAAAAACCCAACAAATAAAACTCCAGGACCAGACAGTTTAACAAGTGAATTCTACCAAACATTTAAAGAATTAATACCTAGAGTTCTTAAACTATTTTAAAAAATCCAAGAGAAAGACATGCTTCTGAACTAACTCTATGAAGACAGTATTTACCCTGATACAAAAATCAGACAAAAACAGTACAAGAAAAGAAAATTAAAGGCTAATACCCCTAATGAACACTGATGTAAAATTCCTCAACAAAATATTAGCAAACCAGAACAATACATTAAATGATCAAATGAGATTTATCCCAGGGATGCACAGACAGTGCAACATCCATAAATCAATCATATTAACAACAGCAACAAAAGGACAAAAATCATATCATCATCTTCATAAATGCAGAAAAGGCATTTGACAAAATTCAACATCCTTTTACAATATGTTAAAAACTCTGAACAAAGTGGGTATAGAAGAAACATACCTCAAAAAATAAGTCTATATATCACAAACCCACAACTAATATCATACTCAATGGTGAAAAGTTGAAAGCTTTTCCTCTAGAATAAGAAACAAGACAAGGACGCCTACTTCCACCACTTCTGTTCAAGAAGTTTTGGAAGTCCTACCAATCAGAAAAGAAAAAGAAAAGGCATCAAACCAGAAAGAAGTAAACTCTATTTGTAAATGACAGATACTATGTATAGAAAACCCTAAAGACTCCACCAAACATCTATTAAAACTAATAAATGAAGTCAGTAAAATTGAAGGATAGAAAATCAATATTCAGAAATATATTATATTTCTATACACCAATAATGAATGATAAGAAGGAATTAAGAAATCAATTTAAAATTGCATCAAAAGCATAAAATAACTAGGAATGAATTTGGCCAAGGAAGTAAAAGATCTGTACTCTGAAAACTGTAAGACAATAAAGAAATTGAAGAAGATACAGATAAGCGGAAGGTTATATAATGTTCATGATTTGAAAGGATTAATATTGTTAAAATATTCACACTACCCGAAGCATTACATAGATCCAGTACAATCCCTATTAAAATGCCAGTGGCATTCTTCTCAGAACTAAAAGCACAAATCCTAAAATTTGTATGGAACCACAATGGACACTACAATAGCAAAGGAATTTTGATAAAGAATAAACTAGGAGTTATCAGATGCCCAAATTTCAAACTATACTACAAAGCTACAATAATCAAAACAGTATCCTGATGGCATAAAAACAGATATGTAGATCAATAGAATAGAATAGAGAGCCCAGAAATAAACCCACACGTATATGGTCAATCAATTTATAACAAAGGAGGCTCAAGTATACAATGGGCTAAAAACAGTCTCTTCAATAAGTAGTGGTGGGAAAACTGGACAGATACCAAACAAAATGAAACTAGACAACTTTCTTACACCATACACAAGAATAAACTCAAAATGAATTAAAGACTAAAATGTGAGACCCCAAACTATAAAACTTCTTGAAGTAAACATGTGCAGCAAACACTTTGACATCACTCTTAGTAATATTTTTTGGATGTCTCTGTGGGCAAGGGAGACAAAAGAAAAATAAACAGATGAGACTATATAAAACTTAAAATATGTTTCACAACAAAGTAAACCATCAGCAAAACAAAATGACAACCTACTGAATGGAAAAAGATATTAAAAAATAATATACCTGACAAAGGGTTACTATCCAAAATATTTAAGGTACTCATACAACTTAATACAAAAAAATGAAATGCTCCAATTAACAAAATGGGCAGAGGACCTGAAAAAACGTTTCTCCAGAGGACATACAGATGTCCAACAAGCATATGAAAAGATGCTCAGCATCACTAATCATCAGGGAAATGCAAATCAAAATCACAATGAGAAGTCACCTCACACCTGTCAGAATGACTGTCATCAATAAATCAGCCCATAACAAGTGCCGGTGAGGATGGGAAGGAAAGGGAGCCCTCCCGCACCATTTGTGGAATTGTAAACTGGTGCAGCCACTGGGGAAACAGTGGGGAGGTTCCTCAAGATTCCAAATAGAGCTGCTGTGCAACCCAGACATTTCAATTTGGGTATTTATTGGAAGAAAGCAAAACACTAATTTGAAGAGATATCTGCACCCCTATATTTATTGCAGCATTATTTACAACAGCCAAGATATGGAAACAACCTAGGTGCCCATCAATAGATAAATGGATAAAAAGAATGTGAATATAGACATTGGAATGTTATATATATCACATATACTATATGCTTATACCATATATAGTTCAGCGGTTAAAAAAAAAAGAATAAAATCTTGCCATTTGTGACAACATGGGCTGAGTGAAATAAGTCAGAAAAAGAAAAAAACACATACTTTCACTTATATGTAGAACCTAACACAGAACAAAACACATAAACAAACAAAACAGAAAGAGAGCCACAGGTATAGCGAACAAGCTGATGGTTGCCAAAGGCGGAGGGGACGGTGGGGTGAAGGAATGGATAAAATAATTTTTTTAAAAGACAGTGTAAAAAAGATAAATGTGGTCACGCCTGAGGAGAACGCAGGGATATGGATGAGGAAGCAGAGACAGCAGAGTTGGGCATGTTGATCGAGGTCTGCTCCTTGAGCAGAGTGCGTGTGGCTATTCACTTCATTATAATTCTTTAGCTTTCATTTAGGTTATAATATCTACACACATATGTAGCCATATTGATTTTACACATAACATATATATGCCTTTCAAGTGTACATGTGATCCTCATTATTCATGGGCTCTGCACTTTTGAATTTGCCTACTTGCTAAACTTTATTTTAATTCCAAAATCAATACTTACAGCGCTTTTGTAGTCGTGAACGTGTGCAGACAGTGGAAAATCTGAGTTGCCTGACAAGCACTTTGCCAGCTGAAGCTAACAAGGCAAGGCTCTAACTTCTTATTTCAGTTACCAAATTGTAAATAAGCATCCCTTTCATAGTCTATCATGACACATTTTTGCACCTTTGTGCTTTGTGTGTGTGTGTGTGTGTAGTTGCCATTTCTAAAACACCCGAGGTGCTGTCCAGTGCCCAGACGAACAAGGCTGTGAGTGCTTTATGGAGAAAATACATGCTGGGCGATCTCCACTCAGGTGTGGGTTACAGCACACCTGAGCTGTGCGTTCAAAGGTAATGAATCAACAGTGTAGACCAAGTAAGATATCTTCGAACATGAACACGCGTAAAACAAGGCAGTATACTGATCGAATGATGAAAATGAGATCAAAACGTGAGCAGAGACTTGACAAAACGTAACCCTGTATTTGCTCCTAGGAGCAATGGTTCAATATTCGCTAATTCAATGTTTGTGGCAACTTTATAGAACACAGTTACAGCAAACAATGAGAATATAAAGAATAACAAAATATATTTATGTTTGTATTGTACATAAAATGACTATAAAACATACAAACTTATATGTTGTGTACACACAAATTTATGCTATAAACACATACAATAATTTTATATTGTTATTTTTATCAAATATTTGATATGTTGTATATATAAAATATAAAACACATCAATGTAAAATATTTCATAATAAAAATGAGATGGGCAAAAACAACACATAGAGGCTGTATTCACTAGCAAAATATATGTAAACACAAATTTATATATGTACATTAATATGCTCATATGCGTAAATTATCTATGGAAGGATAGAAATGAAATATAAATGGAGTTAAAACAGAGAAAAGTAATACTAAGAGACTAATATCCCATCATATACCTGAATTTTTTAACAGATGTATTATTTAAATATTATTTCTTTCACTCATTCATTAAAAAATAAACAAAGAGGCCAAAGTTTCTTTCTTAGACGACCACATGGGTGAACTTCCATTCATGCATCTGTGGAATGAATACTTGTTTGGGGTCTGTGAGTACTGGGGGCTGAGGATCCAGCGTGGAATGTACAGTATGAGGTGTCAGTGGGGACATCCAAGTAGAAATATGCAGAAGGCAGTTAGCAACGCTCATGTGTCATGGATTCCAGTCACTCCTCAGAGGTCTTGGACCATTTCTCATCAGCCCTTGCAGAAAGAATGACCACAGCGGTGGGAAACGTAACTCTCAAACAGAAGTGGTGATATAGAAGGGGTGATCACTTCCAAAGAATCACTTCCAACACACGCTTCTCAAACACTAGGAGAGACAGCAAGGGTATGGTGGAATCCCAAACGCAACCGTCATGTGTCGGTATGTCTGTCTGGCGCATGGTGTCAGCGTGTGTACTGCAAGAACACAAAAGTCTTCCCGTTTTCCTGTTCTGATATCGGTGATATGAGTTTCATTGACTATCTTACATGGGTTTCATCTGCATTATGGTTTCAATCATGAGACATTACACACTGCCTTTTCACCTCCTCTTGGAGTCCCTAACTATGTTTTACCAATTTTAAAAATAAAATAAACTATAGCTGCAACCTCTGATCAAAGGTCTTGGCTCCAACATGACTTTGCTATCTATCATGGGACTTTAGTGAAGCACTGAACCCTCCGAGCCTCGGCTTCCTTAGGGTAAACCAGGACCACAGTGGCTGCCCAGACTGCCCTGAAGACTCATGAAACTAACATCCAGTGCGGTAGAGACGGGCTTCGGCTCGCTCTTCATTAATGCTTAATACTGTCGTGACTGCTATCATGCGGATAACGAGGAAACTGTTGTTTGCTTAAAAGACAATTATGTCCCTATTTCCATTTTAAATGGTCTGTGAAAGATTACTTTGAAAAATCAAAGTTACTTTATCTTTTATCATCACTAAAAGAAGGTCTCATGATATTTGCAGAAAGGAAAAAATAAAGCACCAAACACGCTCCTTCTGAATGTGGATCACAGCTTCCAGGGCTCCAGGGCACTGTTTCTGAGAGCAGATACTCCCCGCAGACTTCCTCGTCTTTGGTGCAGTCGACACCCCTGCTTCCAGTATCTCTTCATCCTCACGCACAGAACTACCGATACCAAAGGTTGTGTATTTAAGAAAGGTCTCAACGCCCTTTTAATTGTATGCGTGTGATTATGTATTTGTGCATTTCATCTTGGTTCTATTCCTCTAGTTTGGCTATAATTTACCCTACTTCGTCTATGGAAGAAATGTTTAAAATTTTTTTAACATGTTAAACATTTTTTAAAATGTTTAAAATGTTTACAGGGAGTGAGGCTAATGATCATCTTATTAGCCATTTCTGATTTGTAAAATCACAATAGGGACTTTACTTCATTAGCTAGCATGAGTGAAGTTACCTTTACCTTTTTTTAAAATTTGCCATTCAACAAAAAAAAAAAAGGTTAAGTGGAAGTTTTAAAATACACACTTATCAAAATACGTCATATGAGTCAAAAGGCTGTGAAGGCTAACAGCAGAGAGCTAGCTGCTGTTTCTGTCCCGGCAACCTCAGCGTGTGCAGGCACTCACACAGAGGCAACTTGCCGCATCGAAGGTCCTTCATGGCACAGCAGGGCGAATTTCATATGCACACTCTGTCCACAGTGCAACGTGGATTCAAAGAGAAAGAGGAAAGGGAAGGCGTGTGCCAAGCTCTGAGAGGAATATTAGCAAAGCGCGATGTTCCCTAGTGGTCTCATTTGCCTCATCTTTCTCATCTCCTAGAATGAGCAACTTAAAAAAAAGAAGCACAAAGAAAATCTAACAAAAACTACAAATACTCAATCATCATCTAGAGATAACCAATCAGTTTTCTTCAGAACACATGCACAAAACTCAAATCATCATCACATATGCTTACATAAGTTAGAGATAGCTAAACTCTAGTGACTTTGATTAAATAGTTAAACACTTACACAGCAGATACAGTTGTCCTGCAATACCTTCTAGAACTGTGGCAGAGTTGTGCCCTTCTGCTTCCTTACTTTTCTTAAATATTAAAAGCTCACAAAATTGACTTTTGCCCATGCCAACCCCCTGGGATGTTCCGCCCATAAACAGGTACCACTAGAATGATTCCTTCCTTTCTGAAACTCTTCCTAACTCTGGCTGCCATTACACCAACAGCCTCTCTTGTTTTTTTCTGACTTATCTAAATACTAACCCCTGGGTGGGGGGGCTTCTGTGCCCATACTGGAAGTGTTCCCCTTCTCCAGAACTCCACTCCTGGGTCTATTTTTCTTCTCTTCCTACATGATCACATCCACTCAATAATGATGTTTCTTATATGAGGTCCAATCCCACATCTAGAAATTTCAACTGGGTTTCAAAATATAACTTTGTTATTCATTCAAAAAATGAGTTAAAGCATAAAGAAAATTTCAATGCCTGGTTTCCAAAATACAGATGCAGAATATTATATAATAAACCAGATACAATATGAACAACTATATGGGTGACATCCATCAACATTTCAGATATGAAATCCAGCAAATCATTTGACTTCTTTTTTAATGAGTCATAGAATTAAGGGCTCCTTTCTTCCCATAAACAAAAAAAAATTCATTTTTTTTGCCTACATCGTTTTCTAAAATTACACGTTCTTGATCCTAAAACCACACTGAATGGAAAAAGCAAGACTCATTTTTATTCACCGTTAAGAGGGGAGTGAGCTTACAGGGTCCTCTAATATGTTACTACAGGAATGTGAGTTCAGTCAAAGGACTATTTGGGAATCAGTGAGTAGATTTTCCACTGGAAGTCCTGAGGACCCGAAAATTTGGAAATGACAGCGCTTTGATTTATGAATCTATTTCCTATTACATTTCATGTTCTGTCTCAGTCTTCATGATTATATTCAATGATTAAATAGTGTTTTCCCACCTACAAAAAGAGCTATACTTAAGGTTTAATTAAATGCCAGCATGTCTTATTCATTTCAAACATCGTTAGTGACACTTGAAAAACCTAGGGAGCCATAGCCTTAGAGAGGACAAAGTGACACTTGGCCTCAGTCTCAGGCCGTGACAGGCTCCACGGAATTCCTGAGCAGCAAATGCCACAAATCTGATCTACAGAAGAGATGGGACATTTCAAAACAAAATGTTCTGAGTAGTGAATGCATGGAAACAATGGTAAGCTTCAATGTTTTCAAAGAGTCAGACTTTTCATAGATTTTTTTCTCTTTACACAAATTGTTTCTTTAATATCTTCGGAAATTTTCATATCTGCTTAACTCAAAGGAAGACAGAAAAAGCCAATGAGATAATATTGGTAATTTTTTTTTAATTTTATTTTTTATCCAACACCATTTATCCTCCCTAGGCTCCTTGGGGAAAAAAAAATGGTGTTAAATATCGAGAGGAATGTATACATCCTTTAAAAAACAGCATATAGTGTTTTGAAGATCTGAAAAATGTCAATGTAGTTTGTTTTGGGACCAGGTTGAACTGAGGTCATAAGCAGAGCTAAAACTTAGAAGGATATCTCAGAGCTATTTTAACCAATATCTATTATTTTTACTGTCATTAGAGAAAAACGATAATAAGGAATATTATTCACAAAATAGCATGTTTAGCAAATTGCTAGTCTCTCACAACAGTATGACCCATGATTAAACATAATTTATTTTTCTAGGATGTCCATCCCTTTTAAATCAATGTGTATGTTTTTTAAAAATGCCTTCCCCCCTCTGCTGAAAAGGGAGGGAAACGCGAAATATCGCGGCAGAATTTACCTTGAACAATAAACCGTTCCATGTTTTCTTTGAAGGGCTCGATGTGCTCCGCTGAGGATACCTGGTACACTTTCCCCGCTTCAACCTCACAGGCTGAAATCAGAGAGACACTGTTTACAACACTGCTGATGGCACAGTAAGACAATTTTAAAACCTTATTCACTAATGTCAGCATATCTTATTACCCACAGTAATTGACATATGTTCTACATATATATTGGAAGCATCCAAACACTGACATGAGAAGCCTATAATCAAGGCTTCATTTGAAGGGATTGTAAATTCTTAAGAATCCGTGACTCCAGGTCGGTCACTTCCAAAGTGTGTCAACTTAACCTCTGAGCCTTGGTCTCATCTGGAGAGTGGGCGTGATGCTGGCACCTGCCTCTTAGGGTTGTTATGAGGATCAAATCAGTTAATAGATGGAAAGTGTTCAAAGAGTGCCTGGCACACAGCTATTATTTCCTATCATCATCATCATCATCATCATCATCATCATCATCATCATCTGACTTCTAATACAAGTTTATCCCCAGTGAAAGTCCAAATTTCTGAAAAAGAACAAATAATAACTGTGGTGCTAATGTTAGGAGAGCAACCGATACATATGAAGCCTCATTCCAAGTCAGAACCTTTTCACCTATTATTTAACTTCACGTTTCGAGTAAGTCAGTAAAGGGGACATTAGGGCTCATTACAGCTGCAGAAATGAAATCTCAGAGAGGGCGCCAATTTGTTCAAGGGTCACAGGCACCAAGTAGCAGCTTCCCAAGTGAAAGCCCAATCTGACTCCAAAGTGTATACTCTCCCCAGACCTGTGCCATCTCAAGTGTCTTAGTAGGCTATAGATCTCACTGGCGTTAGTTAAGAAGTATTTCTAAGAACATTTCTGAAGAATTTTGGGCCACTATGGTGAGAGGGAGCAACCTCAGCCTGAAAAAGCATAATTCAAAATTGAAGAGCATATATTTGAAGGACATAACTCAGGAGAGACGCATACATGTCTGACACAGGGAAACACGCTCGCCCTGCAATTCTTAAGGTAAGGTCGCCAATTCCTCAAGGAAATTTTGCCATTGCACTCTTTAAAATATTTTCTTTATCTTATAAAATCACATTTCCCTTTTCTTTCCCCTCCAGGTCATTAGCTTGTCTAAGCATGAGAATACAGGAGGGTTGGATTTTGTTAACACATTCTCCCCACCAAATGGAAAACCCAGTTAGGTGTAGTAAAATTTAAAACCAGTCACGCACATCCGGGGCTCTCTCTGCCCACCTTCCCTGCATTTCCCGCTCTCTCCTGAGCGGTCTCCCACTTGCCAGTGACTGTCCAATCCACATCTCTAGCCCAGAAATTTCACAGCTTCAGAGTCATATGTCAAACTTCTGTAGATACCAAGCACCCAGTACTTTCAGCACAGAACTCATCGCTGCCTTTTCTAGACTTGCTGCCACCATGATTCTATGCTTCTGTCAGTGGTACCGTCATCCAACCTAAATAACTCAAACTAAACCAGGAGTGTTATTCTGGACTCTCTCTCTTTATCCCAACGTCCTGTGGATATCACCTCCTAAATGCTTCTTAAGCCGGCCTAGCCTCTCCATCCCTGCTCTATTCTGGTGCAAATGCCCTCATTGTTTTTTACCGGGGCCACTGTTAAAACCTCTTCACTGGGCTTCCTGTCTCCCATCCCCCACCAACCCTCGCTCCTTCTCACGGCTTGAAAAGCCATCCAGAAAAGACATGGGCCATTGTGTAAAACCGTTCAGTGACCTCTACCTGCATGGCCGCATCCGGAGTAGAGGAACCATTTTAAAGCCTTCATATGAAGTACAGCACTTTCCACAATTTAGGGCTCACCAACCTTTCAAATCGTCTACCTCTGCTGACAGTTTTTGCAGACTCCACGCACGGTCTCATCTCCATACCCCTGTTCATGCTGGCTACTCTACTTGAGTGCTTCTCTCCTTACTCCCACCTGTTAACTCACCGGTTCCCACTAGTACTTCATGCCTTACCTCCGTTGTGACTGCCCCGAAAACGCATCCCCCCTTCTTTCCGTTCCCTGCCACCCATCTCCAGGAAGGATCGGCTGTCCTTCCTTCATGACCCCACAGCATCGTGCGCATATAGACTTAAAGATATTACTTATTTTTATGTGCCAAGGACTCTATATGGATACTTTACATGTGTTCATCCAGACACTGCTCAACAAACCCTTTGAAGGACATTAATAATATTGCTCTTGCTTTACATTAGAGAAAACTGAAGTACAAAGAGACTGGCCAAACTACGCAGCACATAAGCCGATGAGATGGGATTAAGTAACAACTACCATACTGTGTTAAAGTCATCTGTAATTGTGTCTTCTGTCTCCCTAGACTGAGCAGCTTAGAGAGAGGCAATCTAATTCCCATTTGTATTCCTAGTGCCTGAATTTTTGTTGTTGGATGGGCTAGTGGCTGGATAAATAGCTGGTGAAACAGAAATAACATTCCAGGTTTTGGAATCTAACAGATCTGGTTTAAATTTCAGTTTGCTCACCCATTGAATGACCCTTGTGATTTGGGGTTAATTATCAAACCTCTTGGGATCTTAGTTTTCTTATCTAACAGGCTTAATAAAATTTCTAACATTAGTGTGACTATTAGCTAAACTAGGTGGAAAATCCTTGTAACCAAACTTGGATACATATACGGAGGGGCATAAAAAATGATAACTATTGATGCTATTGTTTGTATAAAGCCAGGCATAGTTTAGCTTAGAGAAGACGAAGATGAAATCACAGAACTGCTTTCAAAGGGCTGAAGTGTGGTCCCAGAGACAAGAGGGTGTGGACTTCACTCCGCGATGATTCCAAGGAAGGCGGAGGCTAAACCAGCGGAAGTTAGAGGAAGAGATTTCTGTTCTAAGGGCAGGGAATGGCTAATGTTTTGGGAATTCCCACAGTGAAGTAACCAGCCATGTGACATAGTGAGCACTTCATCACCAGTACTATTCAGAAAAGGGGGGACCACTTGCCAGACACGGGGTAAAGAGAGGGGCTCATGAGAAGACGCTAGCAGTCAGCTTCCTTTGGCGTGTATCTTACAATGACAGCCTCATGTAATGGGAAATACTGCATTCACTGATGTCTATAGATGTATTTTGAAGACATACCTCATAATATCCTAATTTGGGGAGTTTTCTAAAAGTATATAAATTAGTATATAAGAGGGGATAAGATACATCAGTTAAAGGAGATATGGTAGATTTATCTGCCCTTCTGTCATTTCAATGAGTTACTTCTGGCAAAATTACATGGAGAGATATTCCCAAAGGTCTTTGAGTAGGGTCTCACTGCTATCCAAAATATTCCTGTGTGAGACAGATATTGGCTGACTACCTACTGCATTCAAGGTACTATTCTAGACCCTGTGACAACTGCCAGGAACAGAGCTGCTGTGAAAAAAAACCCCACCCTCAGGGGGCTTGCCATATTCTATATAGTTTTTAATTATTTTTCAATCCCAATGAGAAAAGGAAAATACCAGCAGCCCAGTGTCTAGTAGCTTAGGCCAGCATGGGGGAGGGGGAAGAATTCAGTCTCTAACCTGGTCTGACTTTCAAGCCTTAAAAGCCTGAGATGAGAAAGATTAATATTTTGACTATTAGTGACAATTGTTTAATTTGTCACTTTTTATTAGAAAATGGAAGTAAAAACTGTTCTTCCCCTTCATGATGCTACACCATGCCTGGAGGTCTATGAAGCTATAAGAACCCCCTATCACTAGCCACGGCAAAATTTAATCTAATGGATCTGGTGCCTCAAAAGACAGTTTCGCCCTGGCTGCTGTGGCTCAGTAGATTGAGCGCAGGCTGCAAACCAAAGGGTCGCCGGTTCGATTCCCAGTCAGGGCACATGCCTTGGTTGAAGGCCAGGTCCCCAGGGGGGCCACGTGAGATGCAACCACACATTGATGTTTCTCCCCATCTCTTTCTCCCTCCATTCCCTTCTGTCTAAAAATAAATAAATAAAATCTTAAAAAAAAAAAGGCAGTTTCACTGGTTAGGGAAGCAGAGTTGAATCACAGACTAACCGTCACAAAGTCTTCTAAAATGTGCCCAAATTTCTCTAGGTCTTCATTTTTACTCAGTAACTTTTAAACAAAAAACATACAGCAGATAAAAAAAAGTAGTATAAAATATTTTAAT
Source organism: Micronycteris hirsuta (assembly GCA_004026765.1). Lineage (NCBI taxonomy): Eukaryota > Metazoa > Chordata > Mammalia > Chiroptera > Phyllostomidae > Micronycteris > Micronycteris hirsuta. The sequence goes on along the minus strand of PVJI01000822.1, from coordinate 8,751 downwards.
GAGGAAAAATAATATTTTAAATTAAATTTCACTTAATTTTGTAAATGTCCTTGGCCTAGTCATATAAACTGTATTCTTAATGTAAATGCAAGCAAAACCTATTCTTTTCTATTTCTTCCATCTTTTCCCTTTTACATATAGATTTTCCTGTGCGTATGGGGAACCAAGTAGAATTTTAGATCCAGAAAAACTCTCAGGTCATTTCCTGGCAACCCCACCTTATTTCCATCCTCCTTCCAGAAGGCCACATAAGGTGCTTGTCACGTATCTGGTTGTTTCTAGTGATGCCATTCATCTCTCCCAGGCAGTTTCTTCCTTGCTAAGCTGCTCTAATTAGTATAATTTTCAACTGTATAATGAGCAGATATCTCTCCCTCTCTCCCCCTCCCTATCTCTCCAGTGTACCCTTGTGGAATGACATATCTGGAGTTTGCTTTTAAATTATTTCAGAAAGATTCACATACTTACTTGTATAATTAAAAACTAAAAAAAAAAAAAAAAAAAATTAAGCCCACCACAGATAGTTTGGATCTTTTGTGAGTCGCAAAATTCCATTCTCTTTGAGGACAGATGAGAACACTCGTCTTTATTTACTCACTCCACTTTTTTTTTTTTTTTTGCTAGTACTTAGAACACTTCCTAGCAGGCAATAGGCATTCAACAATTAACAGTGGAATAAATGGAAAAAACAATTGGATTCTCCTGTCAATGTGAACTTCTTATTAATTTGGAAGATGTCATATATTGAAATTTCCCCATATTTTATACATGCTATTCATCCACCTGAAGTACTCTTACTGTTTATGATCAGTTGTTGAACTTGGACCTGTCCATCCATACACAACTACTGCAGCAAGGTCCAACTATCACCCTAAGCCAGGAGGGTCGATCATCTGTTGAACTTTGTGTCTCCCTATTCTATGAAACATGAATGAAATAAAGTAAAAGAAACGATTTCAATAAAATAGATCTGGATCCAAGTTTGGTTCTACTAATAGCTATGTGATCTTGAGCTAGTCCTGAAATTGTTTGAGCCCCAACTGCCTCAAGTAGAAATTGGGGTGATGAAGTCAGGACACCTCAGCATTAAGTGCTGAGCTAACTTTTAAGAAGTTCTCAAAAAATGGCAGCAGTCAATGATACTATCTTATTGCATTTATTTGTTTACATGTATTTATCTCTGATTATAATTTGTATTCCATGAAGTGAGTTCACTACTGTGCGCCTTGTGTTTGAAATAGAGAGGAAGCACTAAGACTTTGTGTAGGGGGGAAAAAAAAACGTACTTTCAACTATGCCCATGACCATGACTTTCCTTAATCTGATATAAAGCATGCAGTGGTGGGTCACATGTAAACCTTAAGCCAAGTGCACGAAATCCCAATACAAATCACTGAAGCTCTTCAACGTGATACATAATATGTACAATCATTTGTAGATGGCTGTTACTTTATTCATTATATTCAGAAGGAAACACCTATCGGATAACCATAAAAAGAAAAGGTAAAGTTCTCGAGTTTGTATGTACTTATATATATATACTTCTTACATAAATACTTACATATTCAATACTGTATATATAATATGTTGAACAAGGAAATTTATAAGATTGAGCCCCACTCTTATCTGTCATGCATCTTGGTGCCTAACATCATCCTGGCTATTACTTATCACCTTTAAAATTGTTATGTGACTATATGAATTTTATTTTTTAAAAAATACCAAACACTGAAGTCTCACAAACTTGAAGGGTCATTTAGTAACATTATTGCAAACATAACATAAGATAGAGTTCTTGGAAATTGTCCTAGAGGACGGAGGGATCGATGGTATTTGTTACTTTGAAACTCCATGGGCACGCCCTTTTCCTGTTCAGCGTTTTTATTTCCAGCGCGTGACTCCTGTGTAAAGTTGGCTGTGGGTTCTCACAGGGAATAGATCTGGTCCCGTGCTGGTGGAAGGGAAAGAACGGATGGGAAGCCCATGTCCCCTGCTGCTGACAGTGGCCAATGTCTGTCGTAGTGGCTCAGCCCGATCCCACGTGTCCACAGAGGTGGCTGGGCCGTGGCCCAGAGGCCCTGTCAACCCACTGGCCTGCATGTGTCATAGCCAGTGCCCAGGGAAGGCGCGCCAGGCCCTCAGAGGCCTTCATGCAGAGACCAGGGACACTGCTTCCCACCAGGATAAGTTGCATAGTTACAAGTTGGGAATGTAGTATAGCATTTGGCAGTCATTTTAATAAATTCAGCAATGAAAAAAAATTGAGTTTTGGGGAAAATGTGTTACTATTAAATCCAAATTTTTTTTTTTAAATACTGTTAAAGGCTGTTGGCATAACTGAGTAATTCCAATCATGTACGCTTTTGTTCAATTTGAAGACCTTCTTAATCCAAAAAGATTCTGTATTGTATCCAAGGGCTGATATTGGAAAGTATGAGTTAGGCCCCCAAATGAAAACAAAACTCTAGCTAGAGGATAGGAAGAACAAAAGTCTCTCAGGTGTTCCCACTGGAAAATGGGTTCCGATTTTAGGTCTCCGAAAAGTCATTGGCATTTACACTTTGACTTTTAACATGTTGCCATGTGCCTCTGCAAAACCCTGTTTAGGCAGTCCACCTTTACCAGCATCCCTTACACAGCAAGTTCATGTGGACAGCATCACTGGAAGGGCGTCATTGTAGCTGGGTATAGAAGGATCGATCAGCTGGCATTTTCCAATTGAAAATGAAAAAGGAAGTAACTGCGGGGCCGCAGTCATGGAGAATGAAACGTTCTCATGGACTCGAGCTGTAAATGGCTTTCATCCTGTGATGACTGTGTACTATGTATCTGAAGACTATGCTTTCGCCCTGGCTGGTGTAGCTCAGTGGACTGAGTGTGGGCTGTGAACCAAAGGGTTGCCGGTTCGATTTCCAGTCAGGGCACATTCCTGGGTTGCAGCCCAGGTCCCCAGTGGAGGGCCATGTGAGAGAAAACCACACATTGATGTTTCTCTCCCTCTCTCCCTCCCTTCCCTTCTGTCTAAAAAATAAATAAATAAAATCTTCTAAAAAAAAAAAAGACTATGCTTTCATGGGATAACTTGCTTATACTGGGTCTCTGTGAGAAATGGTGTCTTACGGATTTGAATGAATGTAAGTTGGTTATGCACTAAAAAAATTCTTGCACAATATACTTTGTAACACAATCATGAATTTATAAAATAAATCTTAAGTTGAAATGTCAGAGAACTAATCATCTCTAATTGACTATGTTTTTTTCAATGAAGTTGGGTCAGAAAAGTACACAACTGGTGAAAATTACAAAGTATAACTTTACTATTTTTTTCTAGAATGAATAAATGGCATCAAATCTCAGAATTAAATGACTAACGGCTCGATTTTCTTCTCATTAACTCTCCCATCCACAAGACAAAGTTACTACTGAATTAATGAAAAGTCTAAGAATCCTGAGAAATGGTCATTGGAACCCAGTACATGTACAATACATATTGGTCTGTGGGGGGGAGGGGAAAGATCAATGAGAAGAAAGATACTGGAAGCTTATTGACTTTGGAAAAAATATCACAAATAAAAACATTTTTTTCAAAACTGATGTAAAGAAATGCAAACATCTCAAACAGAAAAGCATTACAGTAGCCGACACAGTGTTGACTAGACGGGAATTATGAAGTGATATAATTGTTTAAAGAATTACTTACATATTACCTTGTACACAGAAAAATCTAAATAATTACTTTATACCACTCTCACTACCCCTAGAAATTAGAAACATATGTTTAGTTCTTTCCATCTCCTTTGCTTCCCTCCCTCTGGGTCAAATCCTTATTATCTTTTATTTAAGTTCCTTCCAAAGTCTCCCAAGTTCCATGCTTGCCAGAGAAGTATTTTCAAAACATAAATCATTATCACTCCTGTTTCCTAAATACAATTCTTTAGTGGCTGGATGTTCCATTTAGAATAAAATGTAATGTCTTTATACAGTGTATAAACTTTACTATGTGAGCTCTCCCATCTCATAGTGAAATGTCCAAGAATACAGGAGTATTTAGACTTTGTTCTGCCTGAAATGCATCCCTGTGCACCCTTCTTTCTCCTTCCCGCCTTTTCCAAGTGCACACACATACACCCTTCACCCATTTAGAGTCTCCCTGCCCAGAAGGGCTAAGCTGGCTTTTGGAATCTGGTTGGTACATACCCCTGTGGTTGTATCGCTTTCTAGTCCCCTGCACTCAGCCAGTATTTGAGTCATGGAAGATTGCTCTCAATTCCAAGAATGCACTCATCTTATGCCATTGAACTGGATGATTCACCTGCTAAAATTTCCTTCAATAAATTTTCTCATTGGTAAAATATTCATATGTCATGTCTCCATTCCAATGGTAATTCCTAACTAGAGCATTGGGCTTACTACATTATAGTGTAATTATCTGTTCGTATGTTTTCCCTCCAAGCATCAAGCAAAAGATCTTGATGATAAAAGGTGCTCAATAAATGTCAACTCTGAGTTCTACTGCATTGGAGGATGACACATATTTGGCTGAACTTTGCTAACTTAAACAGACCAAGGTCAGTACTTTGTAGACACGCTTGATACAAGAGAAATCCCAACAAGGAGAAGTACATGCATTGAAAAGGCAGCTCCACTGTTTTAGATGAGAATCTGAGGATAATGAAAATTTGACAGACTAATTGTAAAAATGTACATTACGGTGTTGGCCATGTAGCTCAGTTGGTTAGAGCATCCTCTGGATATGCCAAGGTTGTGGGTTCGACCCCTGGTCAGGGTACATACAAGAATCAACCAATGAATGCATAAATAAGTGAAACAACAAACTGATGTTTCTTCCTCTCTCCCTTCCTCTCTCTCTAAAATGAATAAAGTTAAAAAACTAAATGCACAGTACATTAGACAGATATACATAATGCAATGGAAGACAGATTCATGTAGAAATGCCATATAAAAGAAAAAATAGAGCTCGACGAGAATGATTCTGTTAGTACCCCTTCCACTCTTTCATAAGCCATAGTAAAGTGCACTGTAATTTGAAAGACTCTTGTTCTTACCTATTTTCTAATTAAAATATATCTTAGAATAGGAATGTTTAAATTGTATCACTTTTATGGTAAGGATGACCTTGAGTTTTCAGTAGGGAATAGTAATTCTCAATTTAACAGAAAATGGACTATGGAACTCACTATAAGTGGGTGAAGCATAGCGAAAGGCATATCAAAATTACAGGTATGGGTTTTTTTCAGACCATATGTATGCACAATTCTGACCTTAGTTATGAATTCTGCTGTAAAGAGCCAAACCTCATATATGAATATTTTGTATCCCTCAGATTTAAACCTGAGAAACTCTTCGCTTCATAGATCAACAGACAGTCAAAGTCCAAATAGTAGCAACACTGGTGACTATGCTCATGTTCTTTCCTGTGCTTGAAATCTCCTTTCCTTTTTCCTGAACACAACTTTCCTGATCTTTCAAAGTCCATTTTAAATATCACTTTCCAAGTGTATCTAATCATTACCTCCTCTGTGTTTCTATATTATCTTATTTACATAACTAGAAAATAGTTGTTACGCCACATAGCAGTATATGTATGCATAAATATATGCCTGTCTACAACCACTGGTCTTCTTATTAGTCTACGAGCTACAAGGGAAGAGTCTATGTTTTGATTTTTTATTTTCTAGTGATTTGGTAAATATTGGTTGAATGATAATTAAGTATTAGACTATAATGTTTCTGATTCCTTACTAATCTAAATTTCATAAATTTTATTATTCTATTCTATTTTATAAGATAACCAACCCATTAAATTCTTAAGTTGCCTTTCTAGAAAGCATTTTGGTAGGAAATATCAAGAATCTGAAAAAAAAAAGTTCACTAACTCTAATCCAGTAATTATAATTCTAAAAATCTATATTAAGGAAATAATAAGAAATGTAGTAAAAAAAAAAGAAATGTAGTAAAAAGGTTATAAATAAGGATATTCGACACAATATTTCTGAAGAGCACAAAAATTGGGAAGAGTTATTTCTTACAAGAATCAAATTGTTCATTAAATTAAGGCACAACTATAAGAGATTATTATGAAACCATCTTAAATGTTTTTAAATTATATTAAGAGACCTGGGAAATGTTATTAAAATTTTCAGTGGGAAAAACATATAAAAGTGAACACAGATGTCCAGGCAACTGGAATGATACATTAATTAATAGGCGGGGACTTCCTTCTGTTGAAAACACATAGCAATGAACAGGAACATAAAACAAGAAAACCAATCAGACACAGTATACGTTAAAAAAAAACACCTACCATCTCCTTGGACCAGAACTAGTGGAGAGACCCAAGTTCATAAGCAGTGCCCAATTGAGAGGTAACTGAGTGTGCGTGAGGAGGAGAGGTACAGATCTTCGGCCTCCGCGGAGACTGCTGATGGGAGATTCACCAGGCAGGGAATGGAACCGGTCTCCCTACTGAAAACCCAGAGCTCACATGGAAGCCGTGAAAGGAGGGTAAAAACAGCTACAGCCCCTGCGCAGCTGGGACAGCAAGAGTAGGGAAACATGGATACCCAGGCACGATCTGAGCCAAGTCCTTCACTAACCTGAAGACTGACTCTGCAGTGAACCTCCTATGCCCACAGGGCAGGAGCCCAGGCTGCTGATAGAAGGTTTGCTCTGGCCAAAGGTGGCCGAGTCAACCAGCTGAAAAACCAAGGAAGCACAGGCTTTGGAGGGTTAGGAGAAAGGAGAGAACAAAAGACGGGCAGGTTGACAGACAGTTTCTGTCATGGCTCCTACACTCTTCAATGGTAACACAAGAGCAATCACAGACGACGCAGAAATGCTTGGGTACGTGTGGCCATGTTCCCAATGAACTCCATTTATAAGGAGGCCTCGCTCAGCCCCCAGGCCATCATTTTCTAACAGCTGTTTCTAATCAACATTCCAATACCACAAAGAAAACTAATGAGTAGGATGACAGCTTATAAGTATTAACAAGTAAAAGATGGATTCATTTCAGATGAAACAAAAACTATAGAAAATACAAAAAGGACTTCAATATATTTTTGTAAACTTCAAAAAGATAAAGGAAAAATAGTATGCAAAAAGAGAATAAAAATTAATTTAACGGTTAAAATAGTATGGTAAAAAACATACTAGAAATCTTGGAAACAAAAAAATTATCATGATTTAAAAATAGTTGCATTGATAATATAAACACCAGGCTGGAGAGAATCAAAGAGAGAATTAATAAACTGGATGGCAATGTTGAGGCATGCATGAAGATTATAGCAAAAAGGGATGGACTTTTATATAGGAAAGAGAAATTAGGAGACATGGAAGGTTAGACTAAGTAGCTTTCATGTACATCTAAAATGAGTTTCAGAAAAAGAGGAGAAAAGTAATGAATACACGAATAGATAATTACTGAGAATTCTTAAGACATTAAAAGATACTAGTTTTCAAGTTGGAAGTTCTTACTAAGTACATAGAAAAGGAACAAATAAATAAATTAAATAAACTCATACTAAACACATTAAAGCTAAGCCAAAGATGGAGAAAAATAATTAAAAAACTGTAAAAGTCGCCCTGGCTGGTGTAGCTCAGTGGATTGAGCGCGGGCTGGGAACCGGAGGGTCCCAGTTTGATTCCCAGTCAGGGCACATGCCTGGGTTGCAGGCCAAGTCCCCAGTGAGGGCCATGTGAGAGGCAACCATACATTGCTGTTTCTCTCCTTCTCTCCCTCCCTTCCCCTCTCTCTAAATAAAAATAAAATCTTAAAAAAAAAAAATTTAAAAAAAAAACCTGTAAAAGTCACCAAAAAGAGAAGCTAGATTATTCATAAAAGAATAACAATTAGATTCAAAACAGACTTACCAGTGATATAGATGGCAGGAGAAAAATAAGTTCTCTTCAAAATACTAATGAAAGACAACTATAAGTGAACAACAATAAAATAATTTAAAAAAATACTATTGAAAAATAAGTTGACCTAGAATACTTGACCCAGCAAAATAATCATTCAAAAATGAGGGGGGCGTTTTTTCATCATTTTTAGACTAACAATTTAACATGCACCAGCCCTCACGGAGGCAACTTCTAAATGAGAAGGGTCAAAATAGGATGTAACAATGTTAGCACAAGGGTTGATCAAATACACTCACAAATATTATTACCTAATGAATACAAAGTATCAGTCATTTTTAAAAGAAACATTACAGGACTAACACTCTGAAAAATCACTAGAAGAAAAATGAAAAGTAGTTTAATGATTAGTTAGAATGTTCTAAAACAGCTATCTTATTTGGGAAGATAAATATTCGAATCAATGTATAGCATGTTATAAAACTACATAAACTACCAAAAATATGTCAACATTGAAGACCAGCCAACAAATTAATAGATACACCATCTATAGCTTCCCAAATATATTGGAGGAGTCAGGGAGAGAACACTGAACAATTTGTTGAGACAGTAAAAAAAAAAAATAAAGGCTTCTTCTTCCTTTCTGCTGCAGGTGGTGAGGGACAAATACCATATGATCTCACCTTTAACTGGATCATAATCAACAAAAGCATAAAGCAAACAAAACATAACCAGAGACATTGAAATTAAGAACAGTCTAACAATAGCCAGGGGGGAGTGGGGAGGGGACAATGGGGAGAAGGGTTTTCAGGAATCACGGTAGAGGACACATGGACAGAACTAAGGGGGAGGAGGGAGGCTGGAGAGGGA